>OZ022509.1:61571334-61785814 GCA_963989385.1 Ctena decussata
GTCCCATGGTTCTCAAATTTCACATTGAGCATGACCTGACTCCAGGGTCGCAGAATTGTAAAATTGGGTCAGGTTGAAAATCCCTGATGGCCGCCATTACTAAAAATAGCAAAAAACAACAAAATCAACTTTTTCTCCAGAACCACGGAGTATATTTGTTATTTTTGGCATGGAACATCAGTGAAACTTTGGTATTCAAAATTATAAAAATGAAAAAAAATCTATAGCGGAGTTTTGTCACAGTGACCTACTTTCTGTTTTCGAGTGTAATTTTGCTCAAATGCCAATGTCAAAAAACGACTTATTCAAACAACTTCAAACACCTTCTTCTCTAAAACCACTGAACCCTTGGGTCTCAAATTTCACATGTAGCATGGCCAGACTGCAGGGTTTAAAAATTGTAGAATTGCGTCAGGTCAAGAATCCAAGATGGCCGCCATTACTAAAAATAGCAAAAAAAAGCAAAATCAACTTTGTGATAAAGAAAATTGTTGGTTCCTTAGTCAGTTCCTTTATCACTCTGCATTTTTAACATTGTCCCAATTTTGAACAGAATGTTGCGTGACAAATTAAATGAGACAAAAGTCCTCGGTATCAATTTTTATATTTTATTTTGTATGTTGCTGCGCCCCCAAGGTCTAGGACACTGTGGCTATTTTTAGAAAAACTTTGTCAGCGCTCTAGCGCCTACATTTCTCAATGGATTTTGAAATAACTTTACATAAATGTAGGGCATGACATTATCTCGAGTCAGTTTGACTTTCAGGGTGCCGCGCCCAAGGTCAAGGTCACTGTGGCTATTTTTAGAAAAACTTTGTCAGCGCTCTTGTGCCTACATTTCTCAACGGATTTCGAAATAACTTCACACAAATGAAGAGCATGACAATATCTCGAGCAAGTTCGACTTTGACGGTGCTGCACCCAAGGTCAAGCTCACTTAGGCGATTTTTATAAATACTTTGTCAGCGCTCTAGCGCCTACATTTCTCAATGGATTTTGAAATAACTTAACACAAATGTGGGGCATGACAATATTTCAAGCACGTTCGACCTTCAGGGTGCTGTGCCCAAGGTCAAGGTCACTGTGGCTATTTTCAGAAATACTTTGTCAGCGCTCTAGCGCCTACATTTCTCATTGGATTTTAAAATAACTTCATACAAATGTAGGGCATGACAATATCGCGAGCAAGTTCGACTTTCAGGGTGCTGCATCCAAGGTCAAGGTCACTGTGGCTATTTTTAGAAAAACTTTGTCAGCGCTCTAGCGCCTACATATCTCAATGTATTTTGAAATTACTTCACACAAATGTAGGGTATGACAATATCTCGAGCAAGTTTGACTTTCAGGGTGCTGGGCTCAAAGTCAATGTCACTGTGGCTATTTTTAGAAAATCTTTGTCATCGCTCTAGCGCCTACATATATTCATGGATTTTAAATAACTTCACACAAAGTGGATTATGACAATATCTCGAGCAAGTTCGACTGTCAGGGTGCTGGGCTCAAAGTCGAGGTCACTGTGGTCTTGTGCGAGGGGATTTGTGTCGCCTTCGATGCCTTGTTTGCATATAAGATTTGAACTAATCTTTTTTATTTATGATTACCTCACACCAGAACAATTTTAATGAACTTGCATCCAGGATTGCAGATGAGAAAAGTCAGCAGTTAGATAAAGGATAACAGAAGTGTTTCTCATGATGAAGTTGGTTGGTGTATATAGTTTTTGTCAACTTTACATCAAAGTTTTGCATTATACCTTTATGATTACTCACAATTCTGTAACTACAGCGACACACCAGATTCTTTTCATATTTGATCCCTGATATCACTGTAGCATATAATACATTAGATGTGAATAATGTATGACCATAGGTCAGGGCCTCATGGTGGGGACAGAGGTACATAAATATGACTTAGGCGTTTTCATTTTTTCAAAGTTTTGCGTTAAACCTTTTTGATTACTCATATCTCAGTAATTATATTGCAGATTTTTCTTCTGCATTTGGTTTATGTTATCTCTGTAGCATACCTTTTGATATGGGCTGCCTAAGCCCCTAGGTCAGGCTGTTGCGTGGGGCCAGGGGTCAGGTACCAGGACAATAGGTGTTTGTTGTATTATTTTTTTTTTTGCTTATAGTTCTAATATACATGTACTTGAAACCTAGGTTTATTTCATACTTGTTTACACCATATGGATGCTGCTGCTGATCTAAGGTCGAGACCACAGACACAGAATAATTTTGTTCATGTATATAAAATTTGCATTAAAATTTTGTGTTAAAAGTCTGCTTCATTAGGCGGTGAAAATGATCAGGGTATACGTGAGACTGTGCTCACTTGCTCTAGTTTGAAAACATTTCAGTTCAGTGTTGCAGTGGTAATATTTGTTGGTTGCATTTTAGGTAGCACCTATTTCATATTAAATTTGTATAAACCAAAACAGGCCACCATAGAACACATTTTCTTTCTCTTTATGACCACATATAAGCCTAGTAGAAGATCTACCAGTGTCAGATGCAATCTTCCTTAACAATAATATAAACTGACAAAACAAATCATATAAACCTAAGAAGGTCATTCGTCGGTAGCGAGGTTTGTCTGATAGCTGCTCCATTTGCAGTGGTCATACAGTGAATTTCCCGGTCCTTATATGACCGAGAATCTTTCTGGCTTTCTTTCATCATAGAACAGTCTTCTCATAAAATGATCAGATGTGATCATTTCACAGTAGAGGGGAGAAAAAATAGTGTGAAGAAAGTTAAAGTGCAATTGGAATGCGTCAAAAAACGTAACAGGCCTATGAATAACTACGCTATGCTCTTTTACTAGTGAGGTCCGAATTTAGGTTGATTGAAGTTAAGTCATATGTATCAAGTTAATGATTAAGTGTCGTTTAACTATTTCTGAAGGAAAGGCGAGGGTTGGTCGATCACAATCCGGTTAAGCATCCCAGTAATTCCATTGCTAGTCGTCTAAAGGCGGCACTTCTGTTTTTTTTTCTTGGTTATTATTTGCGTTGTTTGTTGCTTTGTATGTTACTGATAAACAAGGCTAAGTGTTTAGTGTAGATATCTTGCACTGAAGAAAATTTTGACAAAATAAACTGTTATTTTACTGATTTTTGAGATGAAACTATACATGGGATGCTGTAAACGTGATTAATGTTACTGCTGATACATAAGGACTATTGGTATTATGGGTGGTAAGAAGAAACAAGTGACAAACAATTCTCCTAGTGCAAACAAAGGACTGAGTCAAAACAATATGGCGGCGAGAGGTGGGGTAAGTTCATTCAATAACTGCTTAGATGGAGCTCAGATGCAACCACAATACGCGCCCAGTACCCTACTGCATCATAGTGTAACACAAGGTGTGATGAATCTGCAAATCAATCAACAACAACAGCAGCCGCATCAAAATGGCCAAATGAATATTGATAATATGAGGGTAGACAATATGAACAATATGAGTGCACCAGGGCATGTATACCCCCAGGCCAATTACAACTCAAACTATGCAATCATCCACTACACGCTGGGAACGGCACACAGGAGAACCGTTACGGTTCACAACAACAACAACAACAACAACAACAACAGCTTAACGGTTATAACGGACTGCCAAGTAATGTCGGTCAAAGTTCAGATAATAACAGTATAAGTGACTTAGTGAGCACAATCACACAAATGAACAGAGATTTTTCTTTAAGGCTGAGTGCCATTGAAAATAGTTTGGGTAAACTTAGTAAAATTGAATCTGAAGTAACATTAGTAAGATTTGACGTAACGAAGATAAAAACTGACCATCTAGAGTTTAATACAAGACTGATAGATGTGGAAATTTATTGTCAAAACAACAGCGAAAGTTTTGATGACTATGCTAAAACAACTGACGAAAAAATAGAGCAAATCACAAGTTTGAAGCAAGAGAATGTGCATCTAAACCACCAGCTGGCAGAAGTGAAATCCAATTATACACAGCTCAAGGAAGATTTTTTAGAATTACAAACTCGTAGCATGCAGGAAAATCTGCTTTTTTTGGTATACCCGAATCGGACGAACAAAATAGATCAGATGGTCCGCCTAGTGTTAATAATGCTACGAGTAAACCTGAACCCGAAAATGTAGAAGAAAATCTTAGAAGATATATGACAAATGAATTAAATCTAGAGTCTTCGGAGTATGTACAAAATCTGAAATTCGACCGTGTACACAGACTCGGCCCGCGCAGAACAAACAGACAAAATCCAAGGCCGATAATAGCGAAATTTGAAAGATATTCAGACCCAGAAAAAGTTAGAAAAGCCGGGATAGACCTGAATAGCAATCTTAGATCGAAATATAAAGTGCGGGAGCAATTCCCCAAGGAAATTGAAGACCGACGGAAGTTATTGTACCCTGTAATGTACAGGCTAAAGACCAATCCTGATAATCGTGTAAATCTGGTGAGGGACAAATTATATGTAAACGGACAGTTATATTTGCCTGAAAACGATCCTGACTATAGAATCCCAGCCCCCTCAAACAATGACTATTCTCAAAACTTTCAATCTCCAAGCCCAAGGAGATTACCTGTGAAACTCGGGCATGGTTGGCTCAGTTAAGAGAAGATGTTGTTTGAAAGTGTTGACGACAGACGACGACGACAACGGACAACAGCCTATCCTTTAAGCTCTCATGGAGCCTTCGGCTCTAGTGAGCTAACAAATAAGTAGCAAAGTTGATATCGACATGGTAAGTTGGTTGGTTGGTTATGTTGGGTTTTGACGGTCCTTTGAGACAGTGTTTCAGCCTATATTTGGCCGTCTCCCAGAGGGAGGGAGAAAGAAATGAAGAAATGATAGAGGAGAGAAAAAAATCCAAATAAACCCCGCCCGCGCATACTGTAGGCACGGTAGGCCCTTGTCCTACTTGTATCCAAATAATTCGAACGCCCCGGCACTGGAAGTTATAACCAGCACCATCACCTGACCACCACCCTCGACATGTTAAGCAATACAGCCTAATCCGGTCTTCGCTGTTTTTACAGTTTCTGCCGTCAAAATATTCAGGCAGTTACAGTGAGCTTTAAGAAAAGTAGTTGACCTTCACACTCTACTTAATTGGTTACCTTCGCAAACTGTTCAGGTTAATTTTTTTCTGACAAAACACATCACACACAAACAAGAATTCCGATAAGGAGCTGAAGCTCAACCGTAGGAGTGTGGATGTCATATTAGGTATCGTAAAATTCTATAAATTAGGACACCTGAAATAGTTACCATACTGTTCCTAAATGAACACTGCAGTAATACGACTAAAAGATGCAGATGGAATGGCAAACCGTGTAGACCCGGACCAGACTGCTTAGGAGCAGTCTGATTTCTGCCTGCATTGTTTACTTAGACCTATCTGTCCCAATGTTTAGAATTTTTACGGTAATTAGCATCTTGAAGTAACCGTGAATTATCAGCCTGCTACCCTTTGTGGCAATATTTTGAAGGCTGAATCATACTGACCATTTAGAAGGGAGATCAGAACTGGGGTCATTTGGAGCCGACCTCTAACTATATCATGTTTGGCATTTAAGGAGGGAATTTGCGACTGATCACTTACGTGGACCCTGCCACTTTCAGTGAGACCTCAGCCCCGCAAGGGGTCATCAGAGGTCAGTCTCTTATTGTAGTGATCAAGTATCAACTTGAAGATTTCGACGAGAACTGTAGCCTCTGATGACTCAAATAGGATGCTACAAGCCTAACTACCTAAAGGGACATTAGGGGTCAGCCTGTACATAACCTACTGCTTCTAATAATTGTCTTATCCGATGATAGTTCTAAATACAGTTTTCTTTGATATTTATGATCGTACTACATGGTATTATCTGGCTAAGTTACGCCATTAACATTAACATATATCAACCGTTACGTCACGAAAATACAATGACGTTAGCGTAAAAGTAATATTTAATGACTGGTGAATATCGCTAAATATTGACTGGCACTTGACGTCAAATCAGCCAATGAAATTGTGTGTAACATCTTGGTCATATAATAAACTGTTCTATTTCACAAAAATAGACGATCTTACACGAATGGTCATTTCAGTTGAAATTTATAAAACGAGCCTTCGGCGAGTTTCATAAAATTCATATGAAATGACCACGAGTGTAAGATTCTGTTTTTCATATGATCATTAAAGTGGGAATTTCACGCCCTCAAACTTAACATTATTTCAATAAGAAAACACATTATTATTATTATTACACGTGTGGTCGTAGGATTTTTGTGACACGACATTATCCACTGAAAAACAGCAACGTCATTTGATCAAAGCAAATCTATGGTAATGAGTACTTTTGTCTATTGCCTTTTCTTTCTCAAAGAACATATTTTATTCCAATCTGCTAAGCAGAAGCAACGTCTCAAAATTTCGTACAAAAAGTTGAATCGCGTTTCGGACGGTATTGAGATCGAGCTTTTAAAGCGTTGTTTCAGCGCCAAATAATCCCAGACTTTAATAATATTGATGAAAGTATTATAGTCCTAGTGTCACGGTCATTTATGGGGGTTAGGGTGATGACGGGTTAGAGGGTTATCATGCGAACCGAACAACCAACTAAATGTTTTGTACCACTTTAGAAACTGAGGGTGAGGTTGGGCCTGTAAAATCGATTTAAGCCCCCCAGTAATTCATTACTGACCGTTCCAAGGCGGTAGTTCTGTTGTGGTTCTTTGTTGCCTGTTTTTGGTGTCAGAGATTCTGTGATGTTTTACCTTATGTATGTTATTATTATTTTTGGTTCGGTTTGGGTTGCTGAGTGGCCACCTTTTGGGAACAAGCTGCTCACTCGGTTGGCCATATGTTCTCTGTATCTTGATTATTTGTAATCTTAGTTGTTTCCAACTATGGTTTGAGGGCTGGATTTGGATTTTGATTGTTTCAGTTCCTGGTCTTTGCATACTTTTTACTTTTAACAACGTTTTTAAAACGTAGCAAAGCAACACTATAAGTTGAAAAACGTAGTGAATACGTATCTCTCACGGCTACATAAGTAGCCCGGCTACGTTTGAGTTGGAAAGTTCAACTCAAATATGGCATTTCAATATACGTAGCGTACACGTGGTAAACCGTTGTAGAACGAAATAAAAACGTTCTAAAACCTAGATGAAACGCATTGAATACGTACTGAAACGTGACAAGTCTTACCTGGAGGACCAGTCTCACTGTCACGTAGGGTTCTCTACGTTTCTCTGACGTAGGTAAAACGGCAATATGCGTAGTAAATCGTAGAAAATACGTAATACAAACGGCTATATACAGCCTAGACGCGGCACAAACTACGTTTGTGTTGGAATTTTAATTCAAGTGGCATTTCGAAATAATCAGTTTGTGCGCAGTAAAAAGGTAGTAAAACGTAATCTAAACCTACTAGAACATATACGAACCGTTATAAATAAGTAGCCATACCTGGGATCCCTCTACCATATATCACGCATTATCTACGCTTTTGTACATTTTGCGACGTTTTATTTTACGTTCTATTTCGTTTCTGTAAGTTTTCAAGTGCAATACCTATCAAATCGTCACTTCGACCACGTTATTATCCCGAACACTACCAAGTAATTTTCATCCGTTCTGAATGCGTGGCACTAAGCCCTTTGATTACTAGGAAATACTTAGTAAATCGTAGTTATATATAGATAAACGTATTAGAAACTTACATGAAATGTAGTAAAACCTAAATCCCTAAAACAACGGGGTAAATGTTTGTCAGAAAGCAGGGAAGGAAAACATAGCACAACGTAGCCCTCAATACGTGACGGCAAGACTGTGGCATTAGACTAATATTTGATTATCAAATTTAAAGTTAAGAATTTGGTTTGTCATTTGCAAAAATCTCCAGGTCTAGAACTGTACCCTAGCGGGCACATGACGTCGTATTGTCGTCATAACGTCGCATCTACGTCATTACGACGCCATGTGCCTGCTTGGTAGGCGAAGTCAGTACAGTTGGCGTCAAAGGTGCCAGTTTCAGCTCAGCCAGTGCATTGGCCAAATCTGATCAATGTCGTCCCCGTTTGGATGCGCAAACCACGAAAACATGGGAATGAAAACGAGAAAAAATCTGGAGTGACGGCTACATGCACACACTTTAAGTTTTTATTTCTTTTTCACGCGCGGAGAAAAATTGCTTACCAACGTAAATGTTTATATTTAGCATATGCAGCGTATAGGCTAAACATATGGACACCTTAATTTATTACCCCAATACATATAATATAATTGGGCCCCGATGGTATTGTCAGGCTTTTGCAAGGCATATCGTCACAGGCGATATAAAACCATTGACAAATAAGCTTTCTTATGTGGATGTGTCTGTAAAAGCCGATTGTAAGTTCATGATCTCCACCTTTTTAGAAATGAGGAAACTTTTATAAATTACAAAGAAAAACCACAAAAATCGCTCATGTTATGCTATTAGTATTTATAGTTGGGTCATTGTTCTGAAGCTTTGCACACATGAGTGGTTTTGTTAAACATTATATCCTTAAAAAGAAACTTCACGTATCTTTCCTGGATTATCCCCGGGACAGAGTTGTTTTAGCTGCGTTTTGTTCTCGATGCGGAGTTAAAAAAATACAAGGTTTGTGTTATGTTTTTTACCGTAAAATATAAAAAAATTTATATACTTGTCTTATTACCACACACATTTAAAAATGACTTTTTGATTTATTTGGGAAAAAAAGCCAATAAGGAAAACTTTCTATATCTGACTTGTAATGGAAAACGTGCGTTTTTTTCTCTTCTGAAAATCAAAACTCATTATACTTTACCATGTTTTCAGACTTGTCACTGAATATGAGAATCTCCCAGCGGGCTTTTTAGATTGAATCTACGTTTCATCAACGTTCAGTGTCAATCTTGAACAAACTCAGCCTGATTATTGATTTTAAAATCTAAGTTAACGTAGAAAGGTACACGTTTAATAAACGTTATGATTTTAATCGTAATCTAGGTTGTTGGCTAAACGTTTAATTGCTGATGTATCAACTTGAATATAGTGGCTGGAAACCAGTGGCGGTTGCGTACCAGTGGCGGCCATATTTGTTTTGCACTCGGAATTTCGTATTTGTTGCTTAATAGATTTCGGACATTAGTAGAGAAACAAAAACACAAACACCTACGAAAAGGATCGCCCAAATCGCAACCTAGACTGCAAAATTAATGTACAAGCAACTTCACTTTCCATAGGTACCTACATATCAACATCATTTATTTTCCTGGGGACTTTTACCCTTGACCATCACATAAAGTTAAATCACTTAGGTATACTGAATGCGCTCACACTGTAAAAATCTGACAAAGACCACAGTCTTATTACAACACGTGATTATTTAAAGTTTGAATTCATATAAAATTTGTGGACAATGCATCATTTAGTGCATGGCAAGCTTCACTTGTACTGTACGTGCATGTTTTGCTGCTTGTTGGTGACGGTTTTAAAAATCTCCAACAGGCACGTAAAGGCCTTAGGTAATAGTCATTACCTATCAGCCGAGAGAGGAGACAGAGTAGTTTTAATGCGGTTATAAGTGGAAACTGTAGAGGAGACAGGTCTATCTTGTTGACTGATGCCGGCGGGGCGTAGGGGAGGGGTCATGAAATTTTATGCTTTTCCTTACACACAAAAACACACACACACACACATACACACACACACAGACAGAGGAAAAGAGAGAATGAGCCATCCTATCATTGTCGTTTAAGGTGAATATGTACATTTTCAATGGAGCGATTCTGCTCTTGAAGAGTAGAACCTATTTAAGAAAAGCTACCTTGTTTAGGGAAGCAAACAGTAAGACACAAAAGTTATTTCTGTTAGTAAAAACTGGCAGAAAACATTGAGGTGTATCTATCACCTTAAAAACTGGCTAAGTAAAATTTGCATTTTGCTGATGTACGAAGAAAACTACTGTCAACATTGCACACAGTAAAAACCCTTTTCAGGCAGCTCTGTTGCGAGCAGTTTGGACTGGATTTTTACCGTTTACTCTGAGGCCGTATTTTGTTAATATTTAGAATTTAAGGTGAATGAATACACTTTCAGGAGAAGCAACTTTGAGATTCTCATTGATCCCTGCATTTTAATGGGGGGTCATCAGGCATAGGGAAGTATTTGCTTGCGCATGAGTATGTTCTTTAAGAGAAGGCCCCGTTTTGGAAGGGTTTCATGACTCGAGGCAGCAAACAGGAAGTCAGAACAGTTGTCTTCCTCTCATAAAATGGCGGCAACACATGGAGGTATATATTATGACTGATAGTCAGCCTGTCAGGAGGTGTTGCTGGTAAGGTTCTGCAAACATCTTGAGTCTTATATCCGATCAGTGAAATGAGATCAACACTAAATTGTATCAGAATAATCAGTTGTCCTAACAATAATTCAAACCTCTTAAATATTGTAAGAGATATGACAATGTCAATGAACAGAGAAACAGATCACAGTGACATAGCAGTAACATGAGGTCAATCACTGTATGTGAATAAACCACTTCACCATGTATTATAGAACCATCTTTGCATCAAATCGAAAAGAGTTCGATTTAGCATGTAAATGAGTACGAAGCATGTTCATTCACTGGATCATATGTGCAACATATACAGCGCTGACAAATAATTTCATTTTCCCACCGCGAATGGTTCATCTTTTCGCATTTATTTTTGATACAATGCAAGGTACATGAAGACTTAGGTTATATAATCTAGCTTCAAGCAACCGCGACATGTTTTCTTGTGCTGTAGTTTGATTTGATGATGAGAATCATGTAACACGTAAAATGTAACACGAAATCATATTGCATGGACATGAAAAACTCTGCACGATATGCGTATTCACATGCAGACTGTGGACTGCGCGCACATGCTGCCTAAAACAGGGAGAGAGGTATGTAGGATAGAGGGATCAACCATGATTTTCTATGCATTATCATCTGTGGGCCCCAAGTAGCCTGGCATTCAGGCCGTATATTTATATGTCTTTCTTAACTCCCGGGACTTAACTACTGTAAACGATTGCCAGAAGAGGCTATTACTTACTCAGTAGCTGAAATACAGGACAAACTTGGAATACTGTAACAGAGAAATAGTCTGTCTGTCCCGGAGACCTGTACTCAAACTTGAAAATCATAGAAACTGTTGCAAATTATTTATCATTTTATTAAAACCATTTAGTCGATTGCACCGGTATACACCCATTTAAACCCGAACCTGAAAGGCGGGAGGGGGTCCACACCTTCAGACAAGCCTAGCAGATATAAATGTATCATAAAAGCATCTTTGATTTCTATTATGAATTGCATAAAACATTATGACACTCGAAAACCTTGGAGAAAATGCTTCGAAAAGTTCTTTTTAGCCCAACGTTTTTAAAACGCTACAAAAATACTTCCGCTGCTGATCACACTGGGCGCATGCCCAGGCTGATCTGAGGCTTCGCTAGATTCACATTACTCATAGCAATAACAAATTATTCGGTGAAGGCACTACTATGCACACTTATCAGGTATATAACTGGGATCATTTTAGAGACTGCTCATCGCACCATAATAGATGCTAGCCGGGACCAGTTTAGGGGCTAGTCAGGACCAAAATAGAGGCCAGGACCAGTATAGATACGGGACCACATTAGATGATGTACAAACGAATCTGTTCTTGTTTAAAAATGGTTCATTATCAAATCGATTTACTGTGGAGTATATACAGTTACAATGTCTACCGTAAAGGTCATAAGTTTTCGGGCACATAGGTCTGTACAAACAGTGGAGCCCGAGATCAGACTGTTCCTTAGGAACCAGAATGATCAAGATCTTCACAGTTTCCATTCCATCTGCGCATTTTTGTCGACATTACTCAATGGTAGAACCGAATAACAGGAAAATAAATAGTAGGGCAAGGACCGGCTGTGCTTGCAGCAGGTGCAGAATTTGGGCAGTCTTTTCGGGGATATTTTGAACTTAAACATTGTTTTTCTAGGAAACGAAACGGTGTTTTTTTTTTCTTTTTGAACATACAATGTAAGTTTTACTAAAATAATATTATATGCATAAGCAAACCATTATAAAATCGAAATAACCCAAAGAGCTAAAAAAACATTTGGATAAGAAATTTTTTTTTCACCGTTTTGTTTTCCTAAAAAACAATGTTCTGTATATTTACATACTTTTTTTTACACATTTTCCATTAAAATTCATATCTCTAGCAGTTGCTGTGGGTCGGGGTTGTTTGGCTATTTTGTTCTCTCGTCTGTCTCTTTTTTCTATCTTCGCCTCTCTGGGAGAAGGCTCGACATAGTCTGAAATAATGTCTCAAAGAGCCATTAAACTCAACCCAAACCAACCAACCAACCAATCAATAATTTTCTTCGAAAAGGCGGGACATTTAATGGGTCCCATGCCTTTACATTGTATTTTTTACATTTAAGGCTGGCTTATTATATCGAAAGTGTGACCTAAATCAATTTAAAAATCCGTTCTATGTGTAACACAAGCTTGGTTTATTTGTTTAAAGTTGGCAGTGATAACCTATCAGCGATACCTCATTATAAAATATTTCATGATTGTTTACCATGATACAGCGATGGGGCCTTTAAGCTTTAAGAGTTTCATGGTGTAGTTTAAGCAAGAATTATTGTTCCTTGCTTAACCCTTTAAAAACAGCATGACATGCAAAGTAAGTTACTAGAGCCCATATGTAAAACAAGAGTTCCGCGAAACCCTATTTCCCCAAAAAGTTTTTTTTCATACTACTAAAATATTACAGGTTGGTCATTGGCAATTTATTCATGTTACGCAGACAGCATATTGTTGGAATTATTGGTCTTTGCAACATGCACGCAGCAAGGAGGACTGGGTTATGCTTTCTTGTTTTCGATGTCAGTATTTACTGTTTGCATCCCCAGTCGGGTTACTTCCCAGTGGGTTCGCTCGCTGTCGTTCTTCAGCGTTACAAGGCGTTGACTCAACATCTAGATAATGGAGCCAACTTATTATCGCACGCCGCCTTGTGAAAGCCTACACGATTGAACACGCACGCTTCAAAGCAAGCGGGAGCAACAAGAATTTAAATCAGTTGATAGATTTTTTGTTAACATCGACAGTATAAAGAGCTTGACAAGTACGAAAACTCAGTGACCAATTTGGGGCTACACAGATGCAGCATAGCCAAACAGAGTTTTTTTGTTCTTGCCATAGCCCATAGTGCCACTTCGTGGGAGTTTACTAGGCTCTGGCCTTCTAAGCCAGCTGAATTAGAGTTGTTTCGCTTGCTATGGCCCAAAGTCTCACGTCGTGGTAGATCACAAGATTAGGCTCTGCCCTGCTGAGCCAGCTGTCGAGGTTCGAATCCCGCTGAAACGGCCTTCTCTTATACACAGTCTTTCATCACCCCCATACCATTGGCTCAATGTGATTGAAATATTGTTGAAAGGGCGGTAAAAAGTGCGTCATCCAAGTCTTTTTCACAGTGTTGATAATGTTATACAGACATGTCCTGATATGCTTTTAGCTAGCACATGACGTCGCAGTCAGTGCGACGCCATTTTTACGTCGTGTGCCTTACATTGTATACCAAAAAAGGTATTTTGTTCAAGCTACTTCTTGCAACAGCACACCATGAACATTAAAACCCTTGAATAAATAAAATGTAAATGTTATCATGAATAAAGAAATGCATCATTTCATTCTGCTTTTTCTTCCTGTCAGCTGAAGTTATTAAAAAATATATTGTAAAACATATGAGGTACTGTAAGAAAATGATTTCGGAAGGTTTTAAAAATAGTTTCTCTGTATCAATTTATTTCATATGCAAACTTAGTTAGTCTACTGTCTGTGAAGTTGATTTATTGTTGGAACGGAAACTCTGAAAGTGGAGCAGATTTTGGACGGACACACGGCGCCAAGTGTGTGCGGCAATGGTTACGTACTGCTGAGCCACTTGGGGAACGTCATTAGGAGAATTCTAACTGAACTCAACTGAGTGGAACAGGTTAAGAGAGGAGAATTCTAACTGAACTCAACTGAGTGGAACAGGTTAAGAGAATTGCATCAACAATAATTCTCCGAATTGGAAAGGGGACAGACAGACAGACTACGTTGCCAGGAGTGTGCACTTATGGATTTGTTCCGCTGATCCTCCTGGGGAACAGTCGTATGAAAATTCTACAAAAAACAACAAAAAAACAACAACAAAAAACAACACAAAAACAAAACCAACAAACTAAACAACAACAAAACACACACACACACACACACACACCCAAACACACACCCAAAGTAAAAACACAAAAACAAACATAAAACAAAAACAAAAACACACACACCAAAAAAAACAAAAAAAAATAAAAAAAAACAAAACAAAAACAAACAAAAAATAAACAAAACAAAACACACACACACACAAACACACACAAAAAAATACACAAAAAAAACACAAAAAACAAAAAACAAACGAAAACGGAAAAGAGAAGAGAAGTCCCAAAGAATAAATCAACCAACGGCTGAGACGGTAGAAGAAGCCCTTTGTTACGATACAGGTGGGCTCGAGTACCAACGGATCCACTAGCGCATCGACGACCCATGTGCTAGCTATGGCGTAAAAGGAATTGTTACACCACACCAGCGGCTGATCGATCCTTGGGATGGTCGGATGGGGAAGAAATAGGGAGTCCGCGTACCATCAAGACTTCTTCACCATGCTCACTTACACGTTACCTATCAGTACTCCTCGGCCCCCGGGGAACCTTGGAAGATGGACCCTCAGCATGGTGGTGGTTGGTGGCGGGGGCGGGTTTGAAGATCCTGTGGATCTGAAGAGGACCGTCGAAACTACGTCATCGCAATCCACCAAACCACTTAGCAGACAGACAGTGGCCAGGAGGCAGGCCTTTTGCCTTTGACTCCTGGCCCTATTCAGGGCTTTCCGGCAGAGAACTGGTGCCTGGGACATTGTGCAATAGTTGGAATTGACTTAGAACTATAAACGACCGTTGGAAGCTCAGTTTATGACGTTATTCTAACTTACAACGGCTTACGTAACTCACATCTTTCGTCCTGGCTTGAAGATTGGCCTGGAATTTAGGTCAGTTCTATATCCTGATAGCCAATTGTGAGTTAAACAACTAATCTGGATTGTCCTGGGTAGCCCCATGTGCCTCTTCCTTAAATATCCTCGAATGGAAATTGAGTTTAAGACAACTGATCCATCTCTTTCCGATACGTCCCGATACGTCCAGATACGGCTACGTTTACAGATACGTCTTATCCGAAAGAACGCTATTTATGAACTATAAGACATATATGAGGGTCATCCAATAAGTCCTGCAAACGGCTGAGTTTCAGGCAAATGATAATTAAAAACGAATCAAGCGATCCACATTCCTACATTGTACTTTTCCTTCTTTCCAGTCTACAATTTCAAGAAACGTAATGATCTTGCAAATGGCGTTGCTAGGCAACTGAAGAATGCTACCAATATGGATGCGGCGGTGGCTTCTAGTTGTCTGTTTAAGATCCCCTAGCTTAGTTCAGAACTCTTGTAAATATCTGAAAATTGCTGGGAGATACGGAAAATAACACTGAAGTATGTAGACGGTACCAAGGTTAAGATATTGCCGTCAGTCAAGATATAATTATTGTTAAAAGGAAGATCACCATGTTTTTCGGGCAGCTAAAATATCATATAAAATGAGTATATGAAGAAGAGGCTTTCACAGCAGATGAAGTGTTTCCTAAACTGCCATTAATTCGTTATCATATAATAGTCCCGAGAGGTGAAATGTAGATATCAGAAAAAAAATATTAGCTTCGAGCCTTGTTTAATATCTTTTGCAGCCTTAAGATTCAGAGTTAAACGTCAAAAACTAAAATTTTGCTAAAATTCTGTAATATACTCTTGTTGCCTAGCAACCAGATTTGTTTGGTAATGTGAAGTGATAATTGTCTCTTATTTGAATTCTTAAATATAAGGCGATTACTTTAGAAAATGAATTATTGTCATTTGAAAGAATAATAAACATATATGCAGGAATTTTCTTCCCTTAACCTCTTGTAAAAGACGTCATGTTTGTGCAATTTCACCGCCGGTATCGCTTACATCCTTGCATTCAAAACCCTCCCATATCTGAGAAAGGAATGGCACATGTATGATTTTTAGCACAAATGTGTATTATATACGTAAGCTGTTAATGGTGTAATTTGATAACCCTACCTTAGTTAATACAGCAGTTATGACGGCGTTTGCAAGACTTATTGGATGACCCTCGTACAGGCACTTTTAGCGGCCAGTTTACCTTTTCATATGAACCATATGCTCTTGACTGCTGCAACCTGTAAGATCTGTGCATGTGTGTGAATGGGGAGGGGGGAGGGGAAGGGTATGTGTGTGTGTGTGTAACTTTGCTGATATCTCATCATGCCCAGAGGTTATAAAAGTTGAGTGCATTCTCTAACTGAGATTATTCTTAAGTTTTAATTAGCACTCTCCCTAAGAATCAGGCAGGTCCTATAGAAAAGGTGATAAGTGACTTTTTCAGAATACCAAAAATGAGTAGTGCATTTGTTTTTTTATGTCAAAAAAGTCGCAAAGCCAAAGGGAAAATGTGATTATCACACCGTTGCCATGGCAACGGCCGATTGAAGTTTTTGCCTCCAGAAACAGGATTCCTTATTTTTGAAACATGTAAAATTATACTTTTTAAAGACTATAAATCAGATCAATTTTAAATAGTCATATAAATTAACCTATATGATGAAATTAAGTCATGTATGAGCTTTTATGAGCATGCATCAAAAAGTAAATACAAAGACACAGAATATGTTTCTAAGGTAACCAACAGGAACAGTGTCAAGCAAGTTTTCTGCTGGCTGAAAAAAGAGGAATTATAGTCTCAATTATCTCGCAACAGCAAAGCTAGAATGCAAGAAGTGAGTATACGATGCATACACTAGGGTCTTGTGTTGGTGACGAAAAAACAAAAAACTTTACAATGTTGCATTTTTCTGGTTTCCATGGCAACCAAAATGGTCTCTGTTCATTAAAATTGAAAAAATGTCATAATTTGAAGAGGAAAATCTCGCAACAGAAAAACTAGGATGCAAAGAGTATGTATATGATGCATAAACTAGGGTCTTGTGTTGATAACGAAAAAACAAAAAGTTTTACAATGTTGCATTTTCTTGGTTTCCATGGCAACCAAAGTGGTCCCTGTTCACTAAAATTGAAAACAAGTCAAAATTTGTAGAAGAAAATCTCCCATAAATCCATATTTATGTAAATCGTTTGACATGCTAAATAAAACTTCAAGGCTTACTTGATAAGTAGAACACAGTACTTTTTAGCTTCATATCTTAAATTGGTTTCCATGGCAACTTGAATGATGGCACTATCATTAAAATGCACTTCCTTTTAATTAGCACTGTCCCTAAGTATCAGACAGATGGTGATAAGTGACTAGTCACAGAAATTGTTATTTAACCTCCATTACATCAGACTCCGTGAAAAACTTAAACAGCACAAAGCATTTCCTGTTTCTGTCAGTGGTTGCAATGGAAACAGGATTTAAAAAATTCGCGAAGACTGAACAAGACTTTTAAATGAGAAAACTGAAAATTAACACCACTTTTCAGCTTGACTTTTGGGCTATGAATACTTTTTTATAGTTTTCTTCCACCTCTCGTCAAATGATCTGCTCGAGCATGTTTTATTACACAGAGGAAAAACAACTTATCTTTGCACTATGTTGCTTAGCAACGTAAGTGTCACCATAGATACACATTTTACACAGTATCAGAATTGACCATTTTCAAAACAAATTATCAGCTAACAGCAAAGGTGTGTGCGATCAATTCATACAAGGTCCAAATGAACTGAATCTGTTTTGTCAATATCAAAAATAAAAAGTTTTACAATCTTTGTAATTTACGTTACCATGAACAAAATCATCGAAACGTCTGTAAATATACCTTAAACCCAGCTTTTCATAACAAATTATTACCTCCAATTAAGGAACATATAAACAATAAATATAAATTTCAAATAACCTATATCTGGTTTACCAATAATAGGAACAAAGATAAATACAATGCTCGAAAGTTTCGTTACCATGATAACACAAATATCAAAATGTCATCATCATTACATAAATACGACAATTGTAAAGCACATTATTTCTGTTCATTAAAGTGTTTATTTGCAAGTCCTATTCAGTTTAGCTCATTTACATTTTTACACATGCCAGAAAATACAGGCTATAGAATGTTGCAAATGTACGTTACCATTGCAACCCAAACAGCAAACTGTCACCAATTTTGCGTAAAAAAACAGCATATTGAAAGCGTATAATATGAATTTCCTATGTACATTAAATAACAAACATTCTTTTTTCCAGATCAAAAATAAAAAGTTATACATTGTTCCAAAATGCGTTACCATAGTAACCAAAATGTAATACTATCACCAATGTTACATAAAAAGAGAATAATTAAAGCACATGTTTTCTCTTCTCAACAAAGGTGTAAATATGAATTTTCTATAAAATAAAAAAAAAACGTTTCTTCTTGCCTTATCAAAAATAAAAAAATCGATGTTCCAAATTTACGTTACCACAGCAACCAAGATATCAGTTTATTACCAATTATTTTTTATAAAAACAGCATATATAAAGCATATTATATCTCTTCAGCAAATGTGTCTCTGATGGCCAAATCCTATGAAATTTAAGTAACACATTTTTATCATTCATACCAAAAATAAAAAGTTATGCAATTTTGTAAATTTTCATAACCATGGCAACCCATATGTAAACTGTCTTTAATCTTATATAAATTTTCAAAGCACCTTAATTCTTTTTAGAAGAAGTTATCCAATATGCAGTTCAAACAAAATGTAAATAACACGCAGTTCTTTTTACCCATACAAAAAAAAAATATAGAATGTTGCATATTCATTGACGAGTTAGAGGGTTATCATGCGAACCGAACAACCAACTAAATGTTTTGTACCACTTCAGTAACTGAGGGTGAGGTTGGGCCTGTAAAATCAATTTAAGCCCCCCCCCCCCCCCCCCAGTAATTCATTACTGACCGTTCCAAGGCGGTAGTTCTGTTGTGGTTCTCTGTTGCCTGTTTTTGGTGTCAGAGTTTCTGTGATGTTTTACCTTATGTACGTTCTTATTATTTTTGGTTCGGTTTGGGTTGCTGAGTGGCCACCTTTTGGGAACAAGCTGCTCACTCGGTTGGCCATATGTTCTCTGTATCTTGATTATTTGTAATCTTAGTTGTTTCCAACTATGGTTTGAGGGCTGGATTTGGATTTTGATTGTTTCAGTTCCTGGTCTTTGCATACTTTTTACTTTTACACTACCACAGCAACCCAAACAGCAAACTGTCACGAAAGGAACACAAACACTAAATTTCAAAGCACATTTTTTCTGTTCATCAATTATATATATTAGCTATACCTAAAAAGTGTAGATAACACACTTTTTTCCCCCATATTTACCAAAAATAAGAAGTTATGGAATGTTCCAATTTACGTTACCATGGCAACCCAAGCGGTAACATGTCACCCATCTTGCATAAAACAGCATATTTGAACCATACCATTTCTATTCAGCAAAGGCGTATGTAAAGTTCCCATAAGTTTAAGTAACATACATTTCTTTTACCCATTTCAAACATAAAACGTTTTACCATAGCAACCGAAATGTCAAACTATCACCAACGTTACATTAAAACAGCATATTTAAAACATATTATTTAAAGAACATTATTTCTCTATAGCAAATTTATTATTCAATTAAGGCCTCTGGTCCATAACATAAAACATACATTACAACATATTTTGGCGATGCCATAAATATGTTTCAGTTTTATCGCGAGTACTAAGAAAATATTTGTATATTAGTAATTCCCAAAAATTATATTAAATCATATCTGTGTTCCCAATACCAAAAGAATAAAAGATAATACAATGTTCCACATTTACGTTGCCATGGCACTAAAAACATCAACCCATAAGCAAACTGAGCTAAAAAATCGTTTTCAAAGCAAATTATCTACCGTCAGCAAATTAAATGGTGTTTTAGGTAAATTCACTGGCATTTCGATATTTCGGCTGCCATGGTAACATCAATTTGAACTTTGTAAAACTTTATATTCATGATGTTAAAAGAAATGTGTGGTATTTAGATTGTGCAGTAATAGCCTATATACACCTTTGCTGAAGAGGAATGATACGCTTTTAATATGCTGTTTTTATGTTTGATAGCTGACAGTTTGACATTTGGGTTGCCATGGTAACGCCAATTTGTAATATTGTATTACTTTTTGTATTTAGCGTTAGAACATCAGATATGGGTTATCTAGAATTTGTATGAATTATCAGTATGCACCTTTGGTGAAGGTAGCTAATTTGCCATGAAAATGAAAGTTTTAGGTAACAGTAAACTGCACTGATGGTTCGATGTTTCTAATGCCATGGTTACGTAACATCAATTTGAAACATTGTAAAACTTTTTATTTTCAGTATGTAAAATCAAATGTGTGTTATTAAGATTCTGTAGGAACTGCTCATATACATCTTTGCTGAAGAGAAATAATGTACTTTAAAATGCTTGTAAAATGTACGATTGCTGGCAGTTTGACATTCGGATTGCCGTGGTAACGTCTATTTGTAACATAGTAATATTTGTTGGGTTTTTTTGGCACTGGAAGATCAGATATAGGATACTTAGAATTTGTATGATTTGTTAGCAATCACCTTAGGGTTTTGGATCTGATTCAGTCAGTTCTTGAATTGTAGTTACTCTTTAAATTTGCTGTAGGTAGATAATTTATTTTGAAAATGTTGTTATTTAGGTTAATTCACTGACAGTACGATGTATCTGTTGCCATGGTAACGTAAATTAGGAACATTTTCAATATGAGAAAAGAAAATGAGTGTTATTTAGATTCTGTAGTAAAAGACTACATACACCGTTGCTGAAGAGAAATAATATACTTTAAGTATGCGGTTTTTATGTATGATTGCTGACAGTTTGACCTTTGGGTTGCCATGGTAATGTCAATTTGTAATACAATATTACTTTTTTTTAGCATTGGTAAAACAGATATAGGGTATCTTGAATTTCTATGACTTGTTTGTATCCACTTTTGCTGAAGGTGGATAATTGGTTTTGAAAATGAAGTCTTTAGGTAAATTCACTGAATGTTTGATGTTTTGTTGTCATGGTAACGTAAATTAGGAAAATTGTAAAAGAAAAAAAAAAAGAAAAAAAAATCAAAATATGAAACTCAAATGTACGTTATTTAGATTCTGTGGGAATTGCTCATATACACTTTTGCTGAGGAGAAATAATGTACTTTTAAAATGCTGGTTTTATGTATGATTGCTCAGAATTTGGCATTTCGGTTGTCATGGTAACGTAAATTTTGAACAAAGTAATACTTGTTGTTTTTTGCCTTGGAAGACAAGTTTTTGTTACTAGAATTTGAAAGAATTGTTAGAATGCACCTTTGCTGAAAATAGATAATTTCTTTTGAAAATGGTGTTTAAGGTATATTCACCAACGGTTCGATGTTTCTGTTGCCGTGGTAACGTAAATTAGGAACATTGTGAAAATTTTTATTTCCAATATAAGAAAAGCAAATGTGAGTTATTTTGGTTCTGTAGGAATTGCTGATATCCACCACTGCTGAAAAGAGATAATGTACTTTAAAAATGCTATTTTTATGTACAATTGCTAACAGTTTGACATTTTGGTTGCCATGGTAACGTACATTTGGAACAAAGTATTACTTTTTGTGATTAGCATTGGTAGACCAGATATGGGTTATCTATAATTTGTTTGGATTGTTAGTACACACCTTTGCTGAAGATAGATATTTTGCTTTGAAAATGATGCTTTTTGATAAATTCCTTGATGGTTCGATGTTTCTGTTGCCATGGTAACGTCAATTTGGAACATTGTAAAACTTTTTGTTTCTTATATCAGTAAAACAGATGTTGGTTAGCTGGACCTTGTACGAATTGTTTCTGCACACCTTTGCTGTTAGTGGATAACTAGCTTTGCAAATGGCCAATTTTGACCATGTATAAAATGTGTTTCTATTGTGACACGTTTGTTGCTAAGCAACAGTGTGTGAATGTGATACGAAGTTTTTTCTGTGTTGTATAAGAAGTGCTTAAGCTGTTCTTTTAATGAGAGGAATAAAAGATCAATATGAACAGTATTCATATCTCAACAATCAACCTGAAAAATGCCAATTATCAATTTTCTCCTGGAGATAGTTTGTCCCGTCTTCACGAAATCTTTAAATCCCGTTTCCATGGCAACCACTGCCAGAAAAAGGAAATGCTTTGTGCTGTGAAAGTTTTTCATGGAGTCTGATAAAATGGAGGTAAAATTAATAATTTCTGTGACTAGTCACTTATCACCATCTGCCTGATTCTTAGGGAGAGTGCTAATTATAACCTCGAACCTATGTTTACGAGTGTGCATACATACCAGAAGCTTTTGACTGCATCTGTAAGATCCCATTTATCTTTTAGAAAGTTTCGATAAAAATACATTTATATGAGACTCTCACAAACATTTCTTCTCGGTGAATAAGTTAACCTAAGCAAGTAAAGTCTGGCCCAAAATTTTCTATTCCATATCCTCGCAATATTGTTGGGGCAAAAGGTGCTTTTGCAACAATCTCTCTTCATCTGGTCCTGTTTATAGCTTCCGTACTTGTACTGGCAAAAATTAAAATCCATCCCTGTCTACACTTTTATATTCTCATCTCTTCCTTTGCCTGCCTCTTCTTCTTTTTCCCTTCCACTGTGCCCTAAAAATCGTCTTTGCTAAACAAAATGAGTTTGTTTGAGATGTGACCAAATCATTTAATGTCTGTTTTTTTACCATGGCCAGGCAACTGGCTGCTTGGATTGTCCTGCGAAACTCCTCATTATTACGTGGCTTTTGAACGAGATGTTCAGTTACCTGCTCATATCAAATGTTTGGGCTCAAAGAACATGTCTTCTGTGCTCTAAATATCTGGCGCATCAAAATTTTGCGGTTAAAAGAAAAATGAGGCGCAGATTAATTTTGGATTTTATGAGATACCATGGCTCCAGAAGATGAAGAAAATCAGATGTAACCAATCGGGCACATGACGTCGATGCGACGTAATTACGTCGCATCGACGTCAGTACGACGTCATTTCAACGTCATGTACCTGCTTGGAAATTAGTTACAACTTTTCTTACTTTTCTATTAAACTATACAGTTGACATCTATTAGAATCGTTTCGTCGAGGCGATACTAATGGAATGTCGGAAAGTATAGGTCAATGGAACGGTAAACAAGGAATTCTTTAAAAAAAGTTAATCGGCGCAGTTTACATGGAAGTGTGTTTTGTAATATGTCTCTAGGTGAAGATTAATCAAGTCGGTAGGCACCCGCAACCGTAATTTTGACACTGGCTAGCGACAATGATCTCAAGATTAAGCTGTCCAATTTGGAATTCCAAAATGGACCGCGGTCAATCTTGAGATTGACCTGATACCAAAACAGTAACCAACATGACGCAAGGTTTGTTTGTGTATATTGAACCGAAAGTAGAAATCGAAAGTGGATCTACACTGAAAAACAAAAGTTTTGAATACCTGCGTCTGTTTTCGATAAAATTTCCTTTGTCAATTTACAAAAAGAGAAACATTTTGAATGAACATCTGACAGAGTGCCAGTATTCACGCAGCGCAGTACAACGAAAAAAAAAAACGAATAATACATATTCATTGACCTTTGATATTATTGGCTAAATTTTGACATACGCGTTATTTGTGAAATGTGAAATTATACTCGGCTGTGCCGAGAGAAAATATTTTGAATACTCATCAGATACTCCTTTTTATCTGACCCTGACTCTCTGTTATTGATTGATTGATTGATTTGTTGCTTTACGTCCACGATAAACAGCTATGGTCATGTTGGGACGGTCAGTTAACCTAACCACACTATTCCTGGGCAGACTTAGACACCTAAGCGGTTAACCAGTGCTAAGTGCACATATTTTCGTCAGTAACTGACAACTGCCTTTCTCGATCAGCGGAAGTTTTGTAAGCTTGGAAAGTGCGTATAGTAACGCAATTTCGGAGTTAGCTAACGGTCCAGTATGTGGCCAGACCGGGTGTCGAACCCAGAACCCAGGGATTCTCTGTTATGCTGTGCATGTGTAAATGTATTGAAAATCAAATATTAGCGGACTTTATTTAGTTTAAAAAAATTTTAATTATATTTTATTGCCTAAATAACATAGCAAAGGGGTCGGGCTACAAGTTCTCACAATATTAGTTACAGCCCTTCCCCTGCAAATAATAAAATGCATATCCTTTTATTTAGTAGGGCCTTTTGTCGTAATCGCCAGTATTGCCAAAATTCAGTAACTGCCAAATATAAGTATTCTACCGTATGGAAGAAACAAAATTTAGTTCTTGTTTCGTTCTAGATAAATTATAAGAGAAATCGAACACCATAACTTAATGGACCCATATAAATATACCAAACAAATAAAGAAACGCACACTGTAAGATTTTCCCGTTTGATTTACCTTTTATAGCATGATTAGAAAATGTCTAAAAATGCGTATTTCTGATCAAATATTGCTCAAACTTTATCATGGCATAGACGAGTATGTGTACCTTCCATATACATGAAAAACACGCATTAATGAAATTGTTGACAATGGTCTCTTATTGAAAATTGTGACATTGACAACTTACCCCTGCCTTGTTCAGAGATGCATCACAAAGTACTGAATCGACACAGTTAAATGAAATTTTCGGGTTGAACTGTCCGATTGTCTATCTCTAACACTTTTTGAGTTATTTTTTTAAATTTTTGTAATTGCCAAGAAACTACCAAAATATTACCTTGTG
Organism: Ctena decussata; assembly: GCA_963989385.1. NCBI lineage: Eukaryota > Metazoa > Mollusca > Bivalvia > Lucinida > Lucinidae > Ctena > Ctena decussata. The sequence continues at coordinate 61,596,288 of OZ022509.1, forward strand.
CGTTTCTTTTTTTGTTTGGTATATAGTTTGTCTTTATCATTTCCTGTTTGGAATTGGAATTGTTTCTGATATTTAATGTATTTTACTATCCAAATAAAGAGTATCATGACATCTGTGATATGTGATACATGAGTGATAAAAAGAAAGCTATAAATTGAGCTGCGACACGAGAAAACCAACAATGTGGTTGTGTGGCCAGTGCATACACAGATTAGCCTGGGCATCCACCAAGTCTGATCAGACCCTTCACTAAGCGCTGAAAGGGTAGCTAAGGGTATAAGCTACCTTCATGCGGACAGCGAAGACTCTGATCAGATCTGAGTCTTGGCTGGGCGCACAACCACTTTGTTGCATTTGTATTGTCGCGAATCAATATAATTTGAAAAGGTATGATTCTAATTGCTGGCTATTGCTTTTGTTTAAACTTTGGTTTATGTCAAATTGTTTTGTCAAGGCATCCAACTGAGACCCAAAATGCACAAAAGCGATCAGATTGTTAAACCTGACATTTTTGAATGTGTCTGACAGTAAATAGCCATGAAATCAAGCAAGTATGAAATTAAGCATATTTAAAACCCACTAACAGATAGTATCAAATGACATTTGAGAACTTTCAAAATTCTACCAACCGCTCCTTTTTTGGGCTAAAAAAAAAGCACACAAAAAACCCCACAAAACAAAGAAACAAAAGACACTGTTTAAAGTGGAATCTAGATATCAATAACATTGTTCTGTTAAGTGGACTTTCTAAATTTGTCAGTAATATTTACATATATATTCATGTTATCATAATGCTTTATCATTTTAACAGAAATAAGCACTGACTGCTCAAAGGCTTGAAAACATACTTCTGGGTAGCCGGCCTGTCGTAAAATATGTTCCTCGAGCAGACCTTACACTAACAACAATTTCCCCTTCTTTACATTTATATAAGCCGGATATTACAGAGTTTTCATCGTACGCATGCCGACTTGAACAGTTGCACTTGGAATGTCCATAAGCTTGAAACCGACATCAGTCGAAACCCCTCATTGTATTTCGAATTTAAACTAAAAACCGACCTCATTCGAAACACCTCATTGTATTTCGAATTTAGAGACCGGTAAGGTATGGTTTTACCGAGAAGAAATCCGCCCGGCCCATTGGGGACTCTAATGGCTAGTGACGCGAGCTCGTAAGACAAAGCTCTTTTTCAAACTGGCGGCTCGGGATCTGTAAACAACAAAAAAATAAACTTGGTTTTATTGCTGTTTACTTCAATACTTAAGCTCAAATTACATATACTATCCTTCTCAATCGCAGCTTTTAAACACAGAATTTGTTTCGGTTCAAAAAAATGATATGATTTGTTTCTTTTCTCGTCGATTTTGGCTAAAACTATCTTTTATTTATTTGGGAACGTAACCGTCGCCATTGTTGTTGTTGTCATAAATTCTGCCCGTCTTGGCACACCTCCTCACGGAGTAAGAAACACTTCAGAAAGTCGTAAAACACCGGATACTTCCACTACTCTAAATACAGTTAGTCTATCACGATTTACAAACCAGAAAAAAACTTTTCTAAAACATATTACTGGCCACAACGGTGCGTACACACCAGAACACAGAGAGGGTTTCTAAGACTAGCCAAAGCAGGACACTGAAGCAGGAAATGTTCGACAGTATCATTCTCACGATGACACAGAAGACACGTACACTGGATTAACTTGATTCCGCTTGAACGTTGCCCGGTTCATTTCAAGTATATAGGTACCAGTCACTAACTTGAGTTTTGTGCAAATACATGGACCTTCCCTGATGTTACCCAATGTTTTGAGAAGAGCATGTCTCTTGCCGCATGAAAAATCAATGACGTTAAGGAACCTGAGACTTGTACAGATTACAACACTTTCTTCGATGTATTTTCCCCAATGTCTGTTTACCTGTCTAGTACTCCACCCTGGCTTACTCTTTGGTGGATTGGAAAACTCAAAATTGTCCGCCCCACTCAACTATTGTTTCAGCTTTTACGGCGTAGGCTTTCAATAAGATTCCAACACTGTCCATCTATTCTCATGTGATACAACTTACGTAGAAGGTTTGTATGACTTAACACATCGAATGCTGATTTAGCATCTAAAAATGCTATAAAGGTGGGTATATTATTGTCCATACGTTCACGGATACTCTCCTCAAGTATCAAGGAACAGTTTATGGCGGATGACGACTCAGCAAAACCACGCTGTAACTTGTTCTGTTGTTCTAAAATAAATGGCTTTACCCTCTCTCTCAAAATAGTTTCAAGGACTTTTGACAATACAGGTGTAACTGTAATTCCACGATAGGTCTTGGCTTCTAGATTGAATCCTTTCACTTTATAAATTGGAGTCAGAACTCCTAATGTCAATGAATCCGGAACAATACCAAACGGGAAAAGGTAAAGGTTTCCCATAGCCTTATAGCCGTAGGGGCAGTGGGGGTTAGAGACCCACTGTATCTTGGGCACAGCAAATGAAAGGCGCAGCCCATCCCTCTCCTATCGTTGCCTTATCCTTCCCTATTTCGAAAAAGTTACCCATTTACTGCTGGGTTGACAGAGAGTTTTCGAGTCGTCGGATGGCGACGGTGAGCCGCGAACTTTCGACCTTTCGGCGACCTTCCGGACCATAACCGATAACTCTATTTCCACTCGACCACGGCGCCTCTCACCAGACCAAAGCACCAGTCAATAAGGGATCAATGTTGTCGGCTCCATGTGATAAATGTGATGGAATTATATTATAAGTGTCTGTCGATTTTCCTTTGTTCAACGACTTGATGGCTGATAATACTTCAGTGTCGCATATTGGCGCCTCAGAGTCATTTGGGTTTTGGCACAAAGCTCTAATATCACGAAGCTCCATCTCAGTTAGTTTTCTATAATTTAAATCAAAACAGGATTCGTTGGTTGGTGTGGCTTACTGCTCAAAATGCTGCCGCCAGCCAGAAGGTATGTCGTGTTGATTGTTGTAGACGTCCTCCGCAACGTAAAACCAATTAACAAATAATGAGGGCCAGCCGCGTTGTTTATTCACAAGTCTGAAATAAGGCTATATTAGTACCTGCCAACTTGCATTACTGTCTCTGGAATTACTCCTTTGGAGACCGCTAATGTAGCCCCAGTAGGTCTGAATGACTTGGCTTTAAAGCCTTTGCCTGCTAGTCCTGCCAAACTTATCACTTCATCCAATATGTTTGATACTGTATTGCTTGAAATGGCTTTATATCATGGCGGATTTAGTGTTAATAACAATGGTTTTGTATCTGCAGGCCAACAAAGTAGCAGTTCTATCAATGTAAGAGCGTAAGCACGACACAGGGTCCATAATAATGTTATCCACGTTCGGTGGAATATTTACCTTGAAACCACTACGTGAGGTATCATTCTTGATACCAAAGAAGAATATTGTCAAGGAATTATCCGACATGAATTGAATGTTATCCAATAGCAAAACAATATCGTGAAAGGTCTCTTGAGTTTAAGTTGACATCTTTGGGTGCCAAGTCAGACGGTCTCGTCCTGCACGCAAGAGCTAATAATGAATTTTTTAATAGTCATTTCCCCGTTCTTTCCCCAAGAATGAAACAATTTGACAAATGAGTTGGTAGGCATAGGTTGGCTGCGTTTCGTTGGTATAACTGTACCACTTTTATTGATTCCTGTGACTTAAACGTTTAAAGTCAGGGTCATGCAGTGGTGAACACCTTCCTAGTGCCTCGAACATACATGTTAACACAGCTGAGCACATTTTAACTACAGATTCAGGCCTATCTGACTTGTCTGGCATAGAAAGTCTGCTCAATTGATCCGCTTGCCAATTATTTACTCCCGATATGTATGATGCCACAATCTTTGTGTTCATATTGATAGCTTGCTGGTGTATTTGACGAGCAACCATATCCAGTTCCTTGGTACTGCCTCCCATATGATTGATGAAGGCTACTGTAGTTATATTGTCTGAGCAAAATTGAACGGTTTTGCTTTGTAGGAATTCGCGTAAGGTAATCAGGCCTAACCACACGGCCGAGAGTTCGCAGTAATTGGAGTGACGGTATGACATGTCTTTGTCCCCAAAACCCTAAGCTTCGTGATCTGGTATCCATGCGCCCCACGCTATTGAAGAGACATCTGTGGTCATTTGAATGTCTATTTGAGTGTCTCTTACACTACTAAACCATTCCATGTTGAAAGCGAGGAATACCACCAATTCAAATCGTCAATTGTTGAATTGTCTAATACTAAAATGTCACTCTACGATGATTTAGTAGCAAGTAATCTATAGAGGTTTCTCAAATGTAATCTGGCGGGAAATATGCACTTGTACATAGAAATACACTGACCGCCTATTCTGGCTAATCCGCGAGCTGATAGACTGCCTTTCGTTAAGCAAGGATTTATGTCTTTACGAACCTTTGTTATGCGTTTGCGTGGAATCCCTTATAACCGACTTTTCCCCAGTATTGTCAATCAAATAACCTATGAACTCTTTAACTAGTGTTGGTTCCAATGAGGATTTTTCGAATTTCACCATCCAACCTAAATTTTCCAGCGTAGTCAGTAACAATTGTTTATGTTCAAAAATAGCGTCTCTGGGCGCAAATAATACAAATACAAAGTCATCCACGTATAACACAAGTCTTATACCACGTGAGTGTAAATAGGTTACTACTGGGCTTAATATTTTTGAAAAGAAAAATTGGCTGCAATTATGACCGAATGGGGGTACCGTCCATATATAATAATGTGATTTAAATTTAAATCCTAATAATGTCTGATGATCTCTGTAAACAGGCACGTGAAAAAAAAAAACATTCTGAAGGTCAGCAATCACAATGTAATCTTCAGGCTTAACTACTGATATGACGGTGTGTATGTACTCATATTTCACTTTGGGTGCATGAGAGTGAGAATTTATGTGTCGGAGATCAGTTACTAACCTAAATTTACCATTTTTCTTTGGCACACATGAAATTGGGGACACACATGTAGGTCTTGACGTGTCTCGTTCAATACACCCAAGTAATAAGAAGTTGGTTATCTCAGAATTTAAAAATATTTCTTCTTTAGCTGAAAACTTTCCATTAGGTAACTCAAACTACTGATATCCCCTACCAGGGGAAATTTAACACCATGTTCTATCCAATTCAACACAGTTTCTGACGCCCCAAGTGATTTTCAATTTTCTATATTGCTGCGCGAATTGTTTTTCATCAAACATGTCAATAATAATGCCAGTGTTAAAATAATCTGGGGAATATTGAATATTTCTACAAATCCTCCTGATCTCTTTCCCTATTCAGATTGGGTGGACCCCTAGATTAGGGAAATTTAAGCTACTGGTGTCAAAACCCGAATTACTTTTCTGTAACGAGCGAAACAACTGAGAGGTACTACCGTCAAAGCGTCCTTTAACCAGCAGCGCAGCGAACTCGTCTTGCAGAAACTTGAGATTTGCTACAAGTACAATAGCAATTTGACCAATGTCAATATTCTTGCCCTCGTCAGAGTAACTTAAGGGCGGTTTCAATATCTCCCACAATTGCTAACTACATTCAAAACAGGCTGATCCTCCCTTCTTATCATGATCAGGAGACATGGAGGCAGGTGGGGACTATGACCTTCTCAACACTCGATTTTATCACATTGAATTTTTCCTGAATCTCATTAAGTACAGAACTGTCAGTAGGGCCGAGTATGGAAGCCGAGCTGGCAGGACCTTCTGGGTCAGCGCACTCCCGTGAGTGTAAATTTGCCCGCAAATTATTTGGGGGACTATTTTCTCTGGGTTCAAATTGTGCTAACACCGGTTGACGTTCTCTCGATTCAAGTCGATCTAGCCGTCGATTCACGATTTGAAGCTCTTCCAAGATTTGCGATAATGCTCCCGAGACCCTAGTATCTTTGAATTCTGAGTAATCCACGGTTTCGTCGACTAAAGCTCCCTCTTTTTCGTCGTTATTTACGTCGCCAAACGGCATGGCCCTCCCTTCGTGGGTATATTATTGTCCATACGTTCACGGATACTCTCCTCAAGTATCAAGGAACAGTTTATGGCGGATGACGACTCAGCAAAACCACGCTGTAACTTGTTCTGTTGTTCTAAAATAAATGGCTTTACCCTCTCTCTCAAAATAGTTTCAAGGACTTTTGACAATACAGGTGTAACTGTAATTCCACGATAGGTCTTGGCTTCTAGATTGAATCCTTTCACTTTATAAATTGGAGTCAGAACTCCTAATGTCAATGAATCCGGAACAATACCAAACGGGAAAAGGTAAAGGTTTCCCATAGCCTTATAGCCGTAGGGGCAGTGGGGGTTAGAGACCCACTGTATCTTGGGCACAGCAAATGAAAGGCGCAGCCCATCCCTCTCCTATCGTTGCCTTATCCTTCCCTATTTCGAAAAAGTTACCCATTTACTGCTGGGTTGACAGAGAGTTTTCGAGTCGTCGGATGGCGACGGTGAGCCGCGAACTTTCGACCTTTCGGCGACCTTCCGGACCATAACCGATAACTCTATTTCCACTCGACCACGGCGCCTCTCACCAGACCAAAGCACTAGTCAATAAGGGATCAATGTTGTCGGCTCCATGTGATAAATGTGATGGAATTATATTATAAGTGTCTGTCGATTTTCCTTTGTTCAACGACTTGATGGCTGATAATACTTCAGTGTCGCATATTGGCGCCTCAGAGTCATTTGGGTTTTGGCACAAAGCTCTAATATCACGAAGCTCCATCTCAGTTAGTTTTCTATAATTTAAATCAAAACAGGATTCGTTGGTTGGTGTGGCTTACTGCTCAAAATGCTGCCGCCAGCCAGAAGGTATGTCGTGTTGATTGTTGTAGACGTCCTCCGCAACGTAAAACCAATTAACAAATAATGAGGGCCAGCCGCGTTGTTTATTCACAAGTCTGAAATAAGGCTATATTAGTACCTGCCAACTTGCATTACTGTCTCTGGAATTACTCCTTTGGAGACCGCTAATGTAGCCCCAGTAGGTCTGAATGACTTGGCTTTAAAGCCTTTGCCTGCTAGTCCTGCCAAACTTATCACTTCATCCAATATGTTTGATACTGTATTGCTTGAAATGGCTTTATATCATGGCGGATTTAGTGTTAATAACAATGGTTTTGTATCTGCAGGCCAACAAAGTAGCAGTTCTATCAATGTAAGAGCGTAAGCACGACACAGGGTCCATAATAATTTTATCCACGTTCGGTGGAATATTTACCTTGAAACCACTACGTGAGGTATCATTCTTGATACCAAAGAAGAATATTGTCAAGGAATTATCCGACATGAATTGAATGTTATCCAATAGCAAAACAATATCGTGAAAGGTCTCTTGAGTTTAAGTTGACATCTTTGGGTGCCAAGTCAGACGGTCTCGTCCTGCACACAAGAGCTAATAATGAATTTTTTAATAGTCATTTCCCCGTTCTTTCCCCAAGAATGAAACAATTTGACAAATGAGTTGGTAGGCATAGGTTGGCTGCGTTTCGTTGGTATAACTGTACCACTTTTATTGATTCCTGTGACTTAAACGTTTAAAGTCAGGGTCATGCAGTGGTGAACACCTTCCTAGTGCCTCGAACATACATGTTAACACAGCTGAGCACATTTTAACTACAGATTCAGGCCTATCTGACTTGTCTGGCATAGAAAGTCTGCTCAATTGATCCGCTTGCCAATTATTTACTCCCGATATGTATGATGCCACAATCTTTGTGTTCATATTGATAGCTTGCTGGTGTATTTGACGAGCAACCATATCCAGTTCCTTGGTACTGCCTCCCATATGATTGATGAAGGCTACTGTAGTTATATTGTCTGAGCAAAATTGAACGGTTTTGCTTTGTAGGAATTCGCGTAAGGTAATCAGGCCTAACCACACGGCCGAGAGTTCGCAGTAATTGGAGTGACGGTATGACATGTCTTTGTCACCAAAACCCTAAGCTTCGTGATCTGGTATCCATGCGCCCCACGCTATTGAAGAGACATCTGTGGTCATTTGAATGTCTATTTGAGTGTCTCTTACACTACTAAACCATTCCATGTTGAAAGCGAGGAATACCACCAATTCAAATCGTCAATTGTTGAATTGTCTAATACTAAAATGTCACTCCACGATGATTTAGTAGCAAGTAATCTATAGAGGTTTCTCAAATGTAATCTGGCGGGAATTATGCACTTGTACATAGAAATACACTGACCGCCTATTCTGGCTAATCCGCGAGCTGATAGACTGCCTTTCGCTAAGCAAGGATTTATGTCTTTACGAACCTTTGTTATGCGTTTGCGTGGAATCCCTTATAACCGACTTTTCCCCAGTATTGTCAATCAAATAACCTATGAACTCTTTAACTAGTGTTGGTTCCAATGAGGATTTTTCGAATTTCACCATCCAACCTAAATTTTCCAGCGTAGTCAGTAACAATTGTTTATGTTCAAAAATAGCGTCTCTGGGCGCAAATAATACAAAATACAAAGTCATCCACGTATAACACAAGTCTTATACCACGTGAGTGTAAATAGGTTACTACTGGGCTTAATATTTTTGAAAAGAAAAATGGGCTGCAATTATGACCGAATGGGAGTACCGTCCATATATAATAATGTGATTTAAATTTAAATCCTAATAATGTCTGATGATCTCTGTAAACAGGCACGTGAAAAAAAAACATTCTGAAGGTCAGCAATCACAATGTAATCTTTAGGCTTAACTACTGATATGACGGTGTGTATGTACTCATATTTCACTTTGGGTGCATGAGAGTGAGAATTTATGTGTCGGAGATCAGTTACTAACCTAAATTTACCATTTTTCTTTGGCACACATGAAATTGGGGACACACATGTAGGTCTTGACGTGTCTCGTTCAATACTCCCAAGTAATAAGAAGTTGGTTATCTCAGAATTTAAAAATGTTTCTTCTTTAGCTGAAAACTTTCCATTAGGTAACTCAAACTACTGATATCCCCTACCAGGGGAAATTTAACACCATGTTCTATCCAATTCAACACAGTTTCTGACGCCCCAAGTGATTTTCAATTTTCTATATTGCTGCGCGAATTGTTTTTCATCAAACATGTCAATAATAATGCCAGTGTTAAAATAATCTGGGGAATATTGAATATTTCTACAAATCCTCCTGATCTCTTTCCCTATTCAGATTGGGTGGACCCCTAGATTAGGGAAATTTAAGCTACTGGTGTCAAAACCCGAATTACTTTTCTGTAACAACTGAGAGGTACTACCGTCAAAGCGTCCTTTAACCAGCAGCGCAGCGAACTCGTCTTGCAGAAACTTGAGATTTGCCACAAGTACAATAGCAATTTGACCAATGTCAATATTCTTGCCCTCGTCAGAGTAACTTAAGGGCGGTTTCAATATCTCCCACAATTGCTAACTACATTCAAAACAGGCTGATCCTCCCTTCTTATCATGATCAGGAGTCATGGAGGCAGGTGGGGACTATGACCTTCTCAACACTCGATTTTATCACATTGAATTTTTCCTGAATCTCATTAAGTACAGAACTGTCAGTAGGGCCGAGTATGGAAGCCGAGCTGGCAGGACCTTCTGGGTCAGCGCACTCCCGTGAGTGTAAATTTGCCCGCAAATTATTGGGGGACTATTTTCTCTGGGTTCAAATTGTGCTAACACCGGTTGACGTTCTCTCGATTCAAGTTGATCTAGCCGTCGATTCACGATTTGAAGCTCTTCCAAGATTTGCGATAATGCTCCCGAGACCCTAGTATCTTTGAATTCTGAGTAATCCACGGTTTCGTCGGCTAAAGCTCCCTCTTTTTCGTCGTTATTTACGTCGCCAAACGGCATGGCCCTCCCTTCGTGAAGGTGCACTTAAAGACACATATTCTTGTTTATTGGCTGTCATAATCCTGTTATTCAACAGTCCAGTGACAGTGCTGTTTCATCAAAGGAAATATCCGATCTCATATAGGGAATGACGTAACAGGGTCATGAAACCATTAACTACTGGGGGTGTGTTCCATATTGCGGAGAATATTTGTCTTTAAGAAAGACGAACTGCGCATACCTAATGCGCAGATTACTGTTTATACAAAGTTCGTGTAGCTACGACGGGAACCAATGGACTCAGGAGACTTCTCAGTACACAACCTAAACTTTTAACAGTGCCGGGAATCATGTTAGAGAAACTTCTTTTCTAAAAGTATCTTCCTACTGGCAAGAAAGGTTACGGCAGGTGCTTTGTTTTAAACATGTTAAAGGCGAATTATCTGAATATCGCATTATAGATAGATCTAATAGCTCTTGCCCAACATGTTAACTCAACAGTCTTGACGAAGTTTCTGGATTTTTAAACAGTGTAGATCCTGACGAGTCTGGTCATGATGAGACACCACATCTAGAGCTATACCGTTTGCCCTCTAGTCTTTGGGTTTTCAATATGATACAGCTTGGATGAAACGTTTATTATGTTGGAGACGTAAATTTTGTTTTGCGGCGTCTGATCTGGGTTTGTTGTTTTTGTGTTATTGTTTAACGTCCACGGTAAACAGCAATGGTCATGTCGGGACGGTCAGTTAACCTAGCCACATTATTCCTGGGCAGGCTTAGACCTCCTAAGTGGTTAACCAGTACTTAGCGCACTTACTTTCACCAGTAACTGACAACTGCCCTTCTTGAATCAGTGGAAGGAGAAATGAAAGTAAGTGGCCGGACCCAGGATCTCTGGCTTATATAAGTCAGACGCCCTACCGATTGCGCTACGCGACCCTCTGATCTGAGTCTGCACCGTTTGACTATGACATTAGGCATGAATGGTATATCAAGTAATGTGTACTTGTTGGCACACTGACAAGCAATTAAAACAAAAACAAGGCGCTTTTTTGGAAGCTGGTGAGAAAAATAATCTCAATATAAACATTCAAGGAGAGCCGATAAATAACTAATATACGCGGCCGAGATATAAATAGATATGCAGTACGTCAGTATGGGAATATCTGAACTATTTGTAGGTAAACCAACATCGTTTTCACCAGGCGTCTATTTAGTCGGCTGGGAACGAGGCAAGGCCCAGTGGTTTACGGTTGTCGCTACTGTGGTGAGTCACACGAAGCGGAAGTTGCGCAAGGAACTGGTCTATGATCACATGACATTCGAAGTCACAACGGACGACTTCGCTTGGAGCGATGGTCTGGCTATAGCCTTGCTGTAGCCTCAATTGAACATTAGTTTCCCGGCCATAGCCGCGGCCATTCTCAGGTTGCATTCCACAGATTTTTCGATCGCTCGATGGCATCGTAACAAAGGGACATTCCAGCCTATTTGAATGAATAAATATTCTTTTTTTTAGCCCACCCGAGCCTTTAGACTCATAGGTGAGCTTATAGTATAGCCACGCATCCGTCGTCCGTCCGTCGTCAACATTTTCAAACATCTCCCCTGAAACCACTGGGCTGATTGAAGCCATATTTCATATGGAACCTACCTAGGTTGGGGGAACGAAAGTTTGTTCGGGGTACTTGGTCACATAACCAATATGATCGCCACGCCCATTTATGGTAAAAAAAAATAAAACATCTTCTTCTCTAGAACCGAACGGCCTATGGCCTTGCAACCTGGTATATAGCATCGGGCATCCGAGCCCATCATAGTTTGTACAAACGATGACTGTATGTTGACATTGACCTAATTTACGACACGGTCAACTTTGGTACGTTGTGCTTTTGTATGGGAAAATGCTTAACAGTGAATTTCTCAGAAACTATTTAAGTCTTAGGTATAAAATATTTGGTATACATGGTTAACTGAATGACCAGATGAAGACATTATATCGCTTAAGGTCAAGGTCATTCTTTGACCTTTGTTCAAGGACACTGAGAAACTGTTGCCTGTCAACATTTTCATACATCTTCTCCTCTGAAGCCACTCGGACTATTGGAGCCTAATTTCAAATGGAGCTTACCTAGGTTGGGGGAACGAAAGTTTCTTCGGGGTATCTGGGTCACATGACCAAGATGGCCGCCACGCTTATATATGTTTAAAAACTCTTCAAAAATCTTCTTCTCCAGAACTGAAACTTCCACGATCTTGAAACCTGGTATGTAGCATTGGGTATTCCAGCCCATAATAGTTTATACAAATAATGACCGTAGTTGACCTTGTCCTAATTTACGACTCGGTCAACTTTGGTACGTTATGTTTTTGTATGGGCAAATGCCTAAACATGGATTTCTCGGGAATGATTTAAGTCTTAGGTGTAATATTTTGTATATATGGTTAACTAAATGAGCAAATGAAGATATTGTGTTGCTAAAGGTCAAGGTAATTCTTTGACCTTTGTTCAAGGTCACTGAGATTCTGTTGCCCGTCATCATTTTCAAACAGCGTTTTCTCTGAAGCCACTGGGTTGTTTGAAACAATATTTCATTTTGAGCTTCACTTGTGCAAAGGAACTAAAGTTTGTTCAGATGGTCTTGGTCACATGACCATGAAAGCAGCCATGCCCATATATGGTAAAACCTTTCAAAATCATCTTCTCCAGAACCAAAAGCCCAATGACCTTGTGGCATGGTATTTAGCATTGGGGACTCGGGCCCATTATAGTTTATACAAATTATGACCTTGCATTGACATTGACCTAATTTATGGAAGGTCAACTTTGGTATGTTATGCTTTTATATAGGAAAATGCTTAAACAGTTGATTTCATGGAAATTTTTAAGCCTAGATATAATAATTGGAAAATATGGTTAACTAAATGAATACATGAAGACATAAAAGGTCAAGGTCATTTTTTGAACTATGATCAGGGTTACTGAGATCTTAAAATTAAATATGCACTCCTTAGAAACCACAGGTTTCAAAATTTGTAATAAATGAGCGAAATGACAAATTGTGTCTGTAGACAGAAGGTGTCAGATGATCTACAGGACCATTGGTCCTCCAGTTTCTCTTTGAATATGCTCTACATATTCCAAAATACACTTTATAGCCATTATTACCCCTACAAGTCCCTCATATGAATACTGTTGCAAAGAGACTGACACCACACTCAATTTTTCATATCATGCTCTACTCAGAACCAGGACCATTGTTGACACATAAAGCTGACAGACAGATAGACAGACAGACAGTAACTTTTGTTCACTCAAAGTATATATAAACATGACAAAATGAGGAATTTCTCTGATACTAACCAATATGGCAAACGGATGGTGGCTCATGAACTAATACTAGCAATGGTAACAACAAATGATTTGAGAGTTTAAATGCAAAGGCAGTAGAACACAGAACATAAAACGAGTAACTGAAAGAAAGGAAGAAAGCAAAATATTACACTATATTTCACTAAACGGCTCGCCGCATACTTCCCGCTGCCAAAGAAATTATATGGGCAAGGCACCTTCAATAAGCAAATTTTCAGAACAGTTAAATGTTCCAAACTATAACAATAGTAGCCATATAAATAACAGTAAAGGATGACAGTGTGTTTACCGAGTGGGCTTGTAGACGATCACTGTCAGCTGCACTGAATATCTGCCAGCCGTTTAGATTTTCTGCAGCTATTCTTCCTTGAAGATGGGCACTAGTATTTTGAAAATTGAACTTCGAGTTTTTTTAAATGCACCTGTAGTTTCGCATCCATGCCGCGCAGTGACTGGATGGTTTTTGAGGTTAGAAATAAATTCACTTTTACTTCCCCTGATGCATGCTTACTGAAAAGGAGGAAAAGTTTCCTGCATATTAGGAGGCAAAAATAATTTATAGCCCAAGAACAAGCCCACCCCCAAAACAGCATTTTTGTCCCTGACCAAAAGTGCGAAACTGTGAATGGCAACCACAGAGGTGAGGTCAGAGCTATAGCCAAAAGTACCCGGATGAAAAATCTTGACAAATCAGAGAACATTTATCGAAATCAGTAGGGAGATCTCAGGCCATCGCCCCCGGTATGTCCGATAAGGATTCCGCAGAATGCTATGTCATACTCACCTGCCTCACAGTTTCATATTAGTAGTGACCATAGTCGGAAAAAAAACTTTATACATATACATGTACAAGGTCTGAAATATACAGGTACTAAAATTTGAGAGTAACCCAGCTAACAAGAAACGTTTCCGCAACGTTTGTGTTTTGTTGTATGAAGGTTTGTTTGAGACCAACGTTTAGTTAACGTTATTTCAACGTTTGAACACGTTCCACGCTCCAGGGTATAGTTGGAGTCAACGTTTTATTAACGTGAAATATGTATTTCCTTGATTTTGATGGGTACCAACTTATTCCAAATAAGCTGCACGAGCCTTCTTAATTATGTAAATATAGGTAATCTAAAGGTGTCTGGTTAAGATAACAATCTTGAAAGAGGCGGAGAGGGGGAAGGACAGCTCTTATCCGTGATTTTATTTGGATACGATCTCTCTGGACACAACGTTTTCGTAACGTTTTTTAAACGTTGGCTAAATCCTTTAGAGCACGTGGCTAAATCCTTTAGAGCACGTGGTAGATAATTTCACCACAGTTTCGTATTTCAAACCTAACTTTCTCAATTCCAAATTGAATTTTGATTAATCGAATTTAATTACTAAGATAAATCAAGCGCGTTTAATAACGATTATTTTAACGCAAGCGTACCAAGAAAATCTACTTTTGAAGCCGAAATTAATAATACAAAACTACCGACTTCCTTCTTTCCAAATTTCAAATTTTGGAATTGGAATTCAGATCAGGTACACAATTAGCTATTTTATTCGAGTATTCTTTCCAGTAGCATGTACTCTAATAGATTGTAGGTTATGAATAAGCATATTTCCCGATCGATCTGTTTGCTTGTAAGGTAATTTTAGCTGCAATGCCGATTCTAACGTTTTCATCATATATCATTTAATATTGTCACACTTTTCCGCGACCCTTTATTGCGTTCATGCCAGCGTTCCAAATACACGGGATACAGAGGAGCCTCATCATCGGAAGTTCCACTCATTTTCTTTCCTTAATTTTAAAAAAAGAACTGAAAATTAAAAATTGTTTATTGCCAGCTATGTTTTTAATTAAAGTTTATAATTAAGATTTAGACTGGAGAAACATTTCCTAAACCTTTCTGCAACGTTACTGCAAAACTTATTTCTAATGAAGAAACGTATATCATATACTTTTACTAGTATCGCCCTCGATACTAGATATTTGGCTAAACCAATATAGCCCTGTCAGAAAGCGCTGTCCAACCCTGTTGTCCAAAGACCACGTGTAGGGCCGAGATCACATCACGTGTATGGCGGGACAGAAATTTCTTGCACAGTGCATAAGGATATCCGCGTGTTTCCCCTGTACCTACAAATCTTATCTCACCCATGTTATCTCACCCAGGACCGCATAAAAACACAAGCATTCAATGCATAGGTTGTAATGGAAGTCACGTATATGTGTCGTCTTGTGACGTTGGCTGTTTACATGATGACGTAACGAAGACAACAGAAATGACGTCAGTTGATGCACGCCAGACGTTGACATAAAGAACCGAATGGCGATCGTTGAAAGCGGCGCCTTCTTTCAAAATCAAATAGAAACCTCTCAAGCACTAAAATTAGGCATTTTAACAAGTTCTAAAGTTAAAACAAAACGCGATGTGCAAAAAAAAGTATCTTTAATGGGTGTAAGGTGCGGATAGAAAAATCCGTCACTCGGGATTACTGTTCTACATCTACATCTATACGTTGAACCGTCACAATTGACTGTTACTCAACGTGTGTAAGCCTCGGCAAGCCTCGTGATGCCGATCAGTGACCCTCGTGACACATTTTCTTGCCACACCCCACACCCATGAAAGATACTTATTATCTCAGCCGTCGTATCAGCCCTCAAAGTTGGCGCTAACGTCAAGTGCTGTCGCTGACGTCATCAAAACAACTCAGCGGGCAAAAGGACGTCTGCCGCCCTGTTTTATTGCCGCACGTCGACTGGTTGGAAGTGGACACACAGAGGCTGTGTAGCTTGTTCTACTATCAGAAAATCTCGGTAAGTTTTATTTTGTAATTTGAGCCATTTACGATTAAAATACCTAACGATTGTGTTGTGTTTTCTTGATTTTATACTCAGTTGTGTTTCCAGCTGAAAGAAAAATGGCGCTCACCAACCATGATCTTCCGACTTGATCATCTCCATGTTATTTCATCCAATTAAAAAGAGAAAACAGACATATTTTATTGGAACAAAAAATGCACATTTTCTTACAAATTTTAATTCTATAAAAAAAGTATCTATAATACTAAATAAACGAAGTAACGCATAAACTGCAAAATTGGTGGCATTTTCAAGCGTAATTTCTATACTGGCTCTTTCGCATATTGCTATCATTGATAATTTCGGTTAGCGTGTGTTTTAGTTTCACGTAGATTTAAAGAATTTGGGGATTCAATTCGTCTTTCATTTTAAATTCTCCCAAGTATTTTTCTACAAACTTCGACTATTGGTCGAATTTCTTTTGTCAACAATGGGTGCGTTCGAGTGAAATTATCGTGTACTCGACTACACGCGGTCCTACTAAAAACAGAAAAGGACTTACCCCACCGCAAAGAACTTTCGGGCACCGAAAAGGACTTTTTTTGCCGTTAAATGTCATATAAAACATATGTTTTAGAAATTTTAATATCATCATGATAGTAATCAGCGCTTGAACAATAAGTTTGTGAATTGTAGTATCTTCATCCTAAAATTTTACAACAAAAAAAAAACAGCACCGAAAAAGACTCCACTTCTGGTCAGTGAAGAGACGCCATGTACCGAAAAGGACATCGCAAATGCCGAATTTCGGGCACCGAAAAGGGCATTTTTCACTTAATGTTCTAGAAAATTATGTTTAGAAATAAACTATTTTACCCTTTATAGATTTCAAACGTTTTTATAGCTTAAATGGCATTTAAGAAGTCCTTTTCGGTGCCCGAAAGTTCTTTTCGGTCCTTTTCGGTGGCAAAAGTCCTTTTCTGTGTTTAGTAGGACCCGAATACACGTTTTAAATTAATCCGGTCGTTTCGGTTCTGCGTCGTTATATCGGCGCGCTGCTTAGCAAGTCCAAATTTAGCAGGTTCTAATGCAAAAATCCGACCCATGAACGTACGTCATTCCCCATAAATAACGATTAATTTTTGTATTTTTGCTCATATGTCTAAACGGATGAAGAACTAAATGGTCATAGTCCCGACGGCCCTGGCTCGAAACGACCCATTTTCTTCCAGAACGATAGTCAATACGAGTAGCCAATCGAACTCGCCCATTGAAGAATAAAGCTCAACGCACATGGTCTTTCGAAAAGTTGGACGGACACACGGCGCCAAGTGTGTGCGGCTATGGTTACATACCGCTGAGCCACTTGGGTAACGTCGTTTGGATAATTCAAACTGAACTGAACTTTCGAAAAGACAAAAATTAAAAATGTCTAAGGTTAACACACATGCGCCAGGTAAGAAAGGGCAATTTTTCAAATCAATTTCAATGATTCAGCCTTTAGTTTAAACATATTTATTTCAACAAATCTCAAGTGTACATAGCCTAGATCTAATACGCAGAATAGATAGGATTAGAACGGAAGCATGCGCTTATTTGGTTCTTCTCCTGCAAATGAATACAATTTTACATATAATGGCGATCAGATTGTATGTTACTGTAGTTGAAATAAGTTAACATATATATATATATTACTAGAATAACATCAGTACATACTGAAATAAATACTTCCAGTAGCGAAGTTACATAGCATATAAAGTTGACGCAGACAGTATATATAAACAATAGGTTCAGTATGTAACAGTATCAAATCAATAACCAGTGAAATTTAGCCTTTAGTCTTCAGAGGGCTTGAATATTTTCCCCCAAAACGTTCCAGGACCCAATTTTTTCAGAAAAAAAAATACCCAGGACAGGTCACATAACCAAGATAGCAAACATTTATTATGGTAAAAAATTTCAAAAATCTTCTCCCCCAGAACCACGCCGGGCCGCGTAGCGCAATCGGTAAGGCACCAGACATAAGTCAGAGGTCCTGGGTTCCAAACCCGGTCTGGCCACATACTTTCGTTTCTCATTCCGCTGATTCAAGAAGGGCAGTTGTCAGTTACTGGCGAAAGTATGTGCACTTAGTACTGGTTAACCGCTTAGGAGGTCTAAGCCTGCCCAGGAATAGTGTAGTTAGGTTAACTGACCGTCCCGACATGACCTTAGCTGTTTACCGTGGACGTTAAGCATCAAATCAACCAATTCTCCCCCAGAACCACAAATCCTATGATCTTGAAACTTAGCATGTCGCATCAAGGACTCAAAAGCTCAACAAAATTTATGTAAATGATGACCCTGGGATGACCTTGATCTGTTTGCGGCAATGTCAACTTTTGAGTCACTTAGGTTTTTCTATAGGAAAAAGTGAAAAAAAGTTGATTTTTTTTTAGAAAACAATGCAGTCTGCTACCTGAAAGTTTGTAGATGCAGACAACTAATTAGGTAAATGAAGCTTTAGTGAGTATTCATGGTAAAGGTCATATCTTCACCTGGGCCTAAGGCCATTTACATTGAAAAATTAAAACTCACTTTTTTATATAAACTTGACCATCATGAAATATTTCCGCGCTTGCGCGGGCTCTTTTCTAGTATAATAAAAAGATCATTACACAGTTGTTTTGCTCCCAGCCCTGATCTCAGCCCGAGTTGATGGTATCAGCCCTCGCCCTTCGGGCTCGGGCCGATACAGTCAACTCGAGCTGAGATTCGGGCTCGGGCTGATACCGTCAACTCGGGCTGAGATCAGGACTGGGATCAAAACAACCGTGTAATAATCTCTATTTCTTACCTACGAGACAAAGTTTGTTCTATTTTTAGAGTTGCTGGAAAATTCTATCTTGCCCATGGGCTGGGACTGCTCACGCGCGCTTGAATTCCGTGTATCACTACTCGCTCAATGAAATGCATAGGCCCGGCTCGGCTTTAGCGGTGCTGGAAAATTCTATCTTGCCCATGGGCTGGGACTGCTCACACGCGCTTGAATTCCATGTATCACTACTCGCTCAATGAAATGCGATAAGCCCGGCTCGGCGATTCTATATTTTTTAAAGCAATGAATTTCCTCAATAAAATCCCAAGAAAGAAATTCATTCTTTATAATTCCATCATTATCTGTTTCTATGTCTTAACGTCGACAAAAAATCCGAAATAGGCAATGTTTCACACAAACGATGTCGAGGGTATCGTCATTTTGAAGACGTTACCAACAGACGTTTGAAATACCGTTGACGTTACGTCAAAATCAGCGTCATACATGCGCTTGCTGTAGTCGTCACAATACAAATGTTGCTCTTTATCATGAATTTCAATTAGAAATTCAAAAATGCAGATTTTTCAAAGATGAAGTCGGAAGACAAAATGCTGTTAAGCAGTTATTACTTGTTTGTTCACACCAGGAGCCATGTGGCTGACACGGTTGTGCTACTTACAGTTGTACACGTTCGCATGAAATAATAGTTCTCCGTTCAATCTGAAATAATTATTATCGCGGGTAAGAAAAATGATAATAAAATGATGCCAGGATGCGAAGACATCTTTTCGTTTTAAAGCTGGCACTGCAAACCGGCGCACGCTGAAATCAGTCGACGACCAGTCGCCGATCGTTGGGCGATCTATCGGTGCACGTTGCAAACCTGTAGGCGACCAGTCGCCGATCGGTCGCCGATCAGTCGCCGTCTCACCAGTGGTCAGTCGCCGATAAGTCGCCGATCAGTCGCCGATAGGTCGCAGCAAGGTTGAAATATTTCAGAGCCAAAGTGTTGCTGAAACCGATCGGCGACTTCCAGAAAACCATTGCAAACCAGTCGGCGATCAAAATCAGTCGCGGAATGTCTTTTGTGCTTGCTCAAAAGACTGAATGCGACTAATTTTGATCGGCGACTGCTCGGCGACATTGTTGCGACCATTATAAAACCTCTCCGCGACCTCTGCAACCTCTCTGCGACTGTTAGTTTTTTTAGTCGCGGATAGGTCGGGGCGCGGTCGCAAGCTCTGTGGGACCGGGGCTTAACCGCTTAGGAGGTCTAAGCCTGCTCAGGAACAGTGTAGTTAGGTTAAATGACCGTCCCGGCATGACCATAGCTGATACCGTGGACGTTAAACAGTATATTTATCACACCAACTATTCTTATTTGCTTACCTGAGCCATAGGCTCATAGAGAAGCTTATAGTTTAGGCACGTATCCGTCGTCCGACGTCTCCTCTGAGAGGTCAAAACCTGAGAGGTTGTCAAAATGTTGTGGCAAGGTTCCTGAGAGGTTGGAAAAGGTTGTGGTAAGGTACATATACCTGAGAGGTTGTCAAAAGATTGTGGCAAGGTACCTGAGAGGTTGTTAAACGGTTGTGGCAAGGTTGTCAAAAGTACCGTTGCAGGAAAGTCTTTTGCAATGTTACATGAGAAAGTAGAAATCCCAAAAGAAACCATCCAAATAAGTCTACATAAAACCTCAAATCAAAATGTTTTTATAACCAAAACACAACGTTTAACCAACGTTGCAACAACGTTTGTTTGTAACGTTTTATGAAAACGTTTAGAAATCCCAAATAAAACCATCCAAAAAACCCTATATAAAACCAAAAATCAAAACGTTTTCATAACCAAAATATAACGTTGCACCAACGTTGCAACAACTTTATTTTGTTAGCTGGGAATGGACTTTAATCTACCATAAATGAAACTCTTGAGTAAAAAGGTCAGAGTTAAAAGAGCGTGAAATATCTATTCTATTCTATTATATCCCATAACATTGCAAGGCTTGGGGGCTCCACAGATGACTTCGCAACAAGCCCTTTCCACCTTGTTCTGTTTCAGCTGCCCTAGTTGAGCTGACTAAGTCCATCCACTCTTTAATTTTTATTTCCGTCTTTTCTTCTGTCTACGTCTTCTTTCTTTTCATTTCACTGTGCCCGGCAGAATCGTCTTTGCTAAGCCAGAAGTCCTTGAGACGTGGCCAAAACACTTTTTTTTTAGATGTTGGCAAAATGTGGACATTAGGTTAATGAAAAAATCGCTTCAGCAGTATGTGACAGGTAAGTCAAGGGTACATTTGAGAGTAAGATTCAAGAACATCATCCTAAAATATACATGTATTATGCCAAGTTCGATGATTGCATGTATTCCAGTTTGAGAGAAATTACAGAATAGACCTACCGCGCGAGGTTCAGTGCATCAATTGCAGACTCAACCGAGCATGAAAATTAAGTCAAAGGTATACATAAGTGCAACATCCAAGAGTGAGTGAGTGAACTCGAGAATACGTCCCATCAACAACTAGGTCATACGGAGACGGGACCTCGGTTTAAAGTGTCATTAGAAGAACCGGACCCCTGGATTGGTAGTCCAGCGTGTTATCCACTACACTAACGCTGGACTACCAATCCCGCAACATCCATGAAGATCATCCTAAGATGATACTTTATGCCAAGCTTGATGACTAAAAGAATAATGGTTTAGAGTAAATAGAGAAATAGACTTTACCACTACAGTCGACGCAATAGTAGACAGCTATTCAGAGTAGTCAACGCATCGTGAACATTTCCAACTATACTTGGACTTAGCCAGTAGAAACCAAGAAATATTACACAACAAATTAGCGTGGCAAAATTAATTCACTTAGTCTGTATAAGAAATGGTCTTTAAGTGTCACCTCCTACGTGTATTGTTACCTTTAAGTATACTCCTATTGCCATAGCAACATTATCATTGCAAGGCGACTCACTGAGACTGCACAGACATTTTTAACAATAATAAAATAAATGTAAAGTTTGTTGACGTCTGACCCATTTTGATCATATAATATTTTTATATTATTCTAACATAAAAAGATCGCATGAGCAGCCCTTTCGTTTGAGAGGTTTATAAAAGATTGTGGCATGTGGGAAATAAGGCAGTATTTGCTGTTGAACTGGGGCGAGAATGCCTTTTGGCCAACCAGTATATGGAATAAAGCAGGAATTCATATGGTAGCAGTTTATGCACTTGGGCTCAAGTTAAATATTTATATGTTTTATATCAGGTTACAGCCAAAATAGTTTACTTTGTATCCATATGTTATAAAAGTTTGTCATTTTATGAGAAATTAACGAATTTGTAATTTTAAGATAAATGCTTCATAGAACGCAGTGTACTGTTTAAGCATCACCTGTACACATTTGATCAGATAATTCGCTGGGGTTCTTACGTGAGAAATTTATATATTTATCCCTGCTATGAAGAAAAGAGTTGCCTATGATACATGTCAAGGGAACAAAAAGTGCTAAATTACAGAAGTACATCCAAAAATTATATTTTATGACAGGTTTCATGATTGCAGCATTTATAGTTAGACAAAAAATCAGACATAGGCACTTAAAAACTTGGGTCGACATAAATGTGAACGCAGAGACGGAAAGACGGAAAACCGGCATTCTATATCGCACAATCATGTCTAAGCAGGTACGAGAAAAGCTATCTTTTACTGGCCTTGAAGAGATACGAAATTTGCATTTCAAGCCATTTTTTTCTTTTTAATTTATATAAATTCAAAACCACATTTCCTCACGTTTTAACCATTTATTTTGAAACAATATTGTCTAACGAAAATTTGTGAAGTATTTTTTCTGAAACAATAAAATAGTCAAAAGAAATATTTCATCTTCGCAATACTCTTTTACATGACTGACAGCTAAGAAGAAATTTACTTACCCACCCAGCGGGCACATGACGTTGAAATGACGTCGTACTGATGTCGATGCGACGTAGTGACGTCGCATCGACGTCATTGCGATGTCATTTACCTACTGGGCAGTACCCAGAACTCAAATTTACTCTTACGCCAGTGTATAAAACAGCTGACACAGCTGATCCAGCTCGGGCTGTTTATAACGAGCAAACTTATCTGAATCTACACTGTTTACTGTCTACAAACGTTTGAAGTGACGCGTATTGCCGTGCCAGAGAAATTGTAGGACACGGGAAAACCTCTATGTTCACCTAGCGGTCCCGGGTCGAGCCCCGTAGTAGACGGGAATCTTTTCAAAAGTAAACCGAGTTCCATGGCACACGCCTGTCAGTGTCACTAACCCATCGTCCTGATATGACTGAAATACTGTTTAAAAGGACGTAAAATCGCGTCATCCGTCCATCTTCTGTGTTCAGAATTGGAGTGACACAATTAGTGTAGCAAAGTAAAAACATGAGAAATGATAAGGAACTAAGATATCCCGCCTCCAAACGATGTGACAAGTTGATACTATTTTGTGGTTCACAGATTCTTACTCATGTCAGGTCTAGTTTTTATAATCTATTCTCTCACCACAGAACGTTTATTTTTATTTAAGAAGAAATAAGGTGCAGAGTACTGCTCTTAACTTTTGCTGTTTGATAGAGATGTCTTTTAATTAAAACAATACTAAATATATAAATAAAAAAATATAAAAAGGATATAAAAAAATGAAAAAATAAAAAGCCAGATGATCTCAACGTGTGCTGTGTTTATAGTGTATGTATATAGTTTTGCCCGCTCCATACCGTAGACACGACCACGTTCGGCATCACTAAAATTAGTGAATGTCACGCTGATTCTTTAACAGCATAGGGCACACATGGTAAACCCTAGTAATATTCGGGTATTCCTCGGGCTACTCAAACATATGCATTTGTATATCATTTGCGACACGAGAAAACCAGTCTGATCAGACTCTTCACTAAGCAATAAAAGGGTAGCTAAGAGTCTAAGCTGCCTCCATGCGGACAGCGAGGGCTCTGATAAGACTGGGCGGATGCCCAGGCTGATCTGACTCTGCGCTAAGCGCACAACCACTTTGCTGGTTTTCTCGTGTCGCGTGTCTGGGTATTTCTAGGGTTTACCAAGTCAATCTCAAAGAAGCCTGAGGAATCTCCGGGTACTACTAGGGTTTACCAAGTAATTATGCCACGTTTTCCTCGGGCTACTCGAATATATGCATCTGTATAAACAAGTAGCCCAAGAAATCCCTGGGTATTACTAGGATTTACCAAGTAATTATGCCAGTTTTTCCTCGGGCTACTCGAATATATGCATGTCTATATACAAGTAACCCGAGGAATCTCTGGATATTACTAGGATTTACCAAGTAATTATGCCAGTTTTTCCTCGGGCTACTCAAATATATGCATGTGTATATACAAGTAGCCCGAGAAATCTCTGGGTATTACTAGGATTGTCCAAGTAATTATGTCAGTTTTTCATCGGGCTACTCGAATATATGCATGTCTATATACAAGTAGCCCGAGGAATCCCTGGGTATTACTAGGGTTTACCAAGTAATGCCAGTAATGCCAGTTTTCCTCGGGCTTCTCAAACACGCCTGGTAAACTATCACAGGTACCTCCGCGGAGGTACCGATAAAAAGTTGTGACAGACATCCGGAGCTACCTGTGACGGTCCAAAAATAGACACAAAAGGGTAGGTATTCGTCTTTTTGGATAAAATACATAATAACCAGGGAGTTTATTGAAAATCAAAGAATGCTATTCGACTCTTATATACATGAAATTTTGCCACACAATATATCCCCGGGAACTCTACATATATGCGGAAGATACGACTGTTGAAGTGGCTTTCAGGTCGGTTGAAAGTACTCAAAACAAGAAAAGATCGGTTGTTTTAGGTCCTAAATGCACTTTTCTTGCATAAGAATCTGGTTGTCTGGACACACTGACTTAAAGTAAACCTCTTTGCCCATATATAACTGCCAATAAACTCCAAAAAAGGCTAGGTTCTGTAAAAAAAAACTAGAGGTGCCTGCGACGGCATGGAGATGCCTGTGATGTAAGAAAATATAGTGAAAATCTGAAGATTTATTGCGGTTGCAAATATTGATATTCTTCATCTCTAGACCACTGCATTGAAAGAATCGTTCATTCAGCGTCGCAATAATCTATCATAATGCGTATATCAAACATATCTTTATCAAAACGACAGACAAAGATCATGAACTCATACAATCAGATTCTACATCCTGCTCTTAAAACCAAGATAGAAGTAAGTATACATTGACAATAGTTCATAAAAGACACGCATGGTAAACCGAATAAACAGCTCTTTCCCAGACAGGTGGTCATCCACCTACCATGAAAGTAACGCTAACGTCTTTTTTACCTATTTTATATTTTAAGTTTCAAAACAAATCAGAAAGCAAAGTGGGTAGCTGTACATGTGACCTTATTGCTAGAAGACTACAGTCAAGTGGACATAAGAACACGTAACATTGATGCTTCACAACAGAAATCCAAAATCCAAAGCATATCATCTCAAAGAGTTATTGCCCGTTTTGTTTCCATATCTTATAGTCAAAAATGGACGAGTTGTACGTAGCTGTCGAAAATTTACTGCCTAGTTCAGTGTTAGAATAGTTATGAAATGCGCTTAAATAAGAGGCAACGTTTATATGAATGGTGATGACTGCCTGTTAGTCATTCCAACTCGTTAGAAATTGTCGAGATCACACACCATGCCAGCTACTCGAAACGTTTGCAAAAAACAATGTTTCGGAAGATGACTTTTATGTAGTAAAAATGCTCTTTTGTTACCAAATTTGATGCAGTGGCTATTCAGAGACTTTGAATAACACACATAAACAGTAAGATTTCAATCACTTCTATACTAAAAGGTGTAATGTTGAGAATATGCCACCTGCCGATGATGTAATCTGTAGGCCTTACGGGTGTATTTGGATTCTAGCGCCAGCAATTAAAGAAATAGACTGACCGAATCACTTGTAGCACCTATCACTCGCGTAACCATAAAGTTAAAGGCATGAGTGGACTATATAAGGAGGATTAATTTCCAAATGTCATTCTCCTGGACGGACACACGGCGCCAAGTGCGTGCAACTATGGTTACGTACATTGTACCGCTGAGCCACTTGGAGAACGTCGTTAGGAGAATTGAACAGAACAGAACATAAATGTCATTCTGTCTCTTGATCACATAGTGTCAACACCTCCAATCGGCCAATGAAATTATCGTAATTGGTTATTCTGGTCCACTGACTGGTAAAATAAATTTTCACACCTTTACCTGTACAGGTAAGATATGCTATTGCTTGAAACTTTACCCCCCCCCACACACACCCTCTAACCCCCCCCCCCCCTTCGGTAACAGATAGCTTGCCTTTAACACATACAGCCAGCCTCATACGACACATGCGAGCGACACACATGAGGTACCAAAAGGTACCTGGACGTGTATGCCTGTTGACGGATATCGGTAATTTTGACCCATTTTACACACTATACGTGTAGCTGGCATCACGTGTGACCTCGACATTTTCTGACGAGTTGAGATAAGGGCGCGTTTACACGAGCAAAGTTTCTATGTCACAGAAACTTTAACAAAGAAAGTATGACAAACATTAAGCGTTTACACGGAGCAAATTATTTGTTAAAGAAAATGTGCCATAGAATCTTTGTCACATAAACTTTGGCAATGAAATATTTGCTGCAGTGTTCACACGACCAAATATTGTTCGTCAAAGTTACCTGCAGCAATGAAACAAAATCTTTGTCACATTTTCTACGCTTATAGCAAAGTTCATTGTTACATAATCTTTAACAAAGTTCTCCGTTTACACGGACAAGTTTAATTTATCGAAGTAACTTTACCATATATATTTGTCAAAGAAACATTGTCATATTTTGGCATTTACACGAGCAAATTTTTCTGTCACAAACCTACTTTGTCAGTGAAACTTTGCTCGTGTAAACGCGCCCTAACTCACAGGCAGCACCTCCCGAGCACAGTCATCATCATTCACAAAAAAGTTTATTCGTATTTTTTCAGCACGCATTACATAACGATTTTAACACTGACTTAGGCAGTTTTTTTTCAGCAACTTTGTGAAAGTCGTCAATGTTTGACTAACAGAAGCGGAAACATACTGGGCAATAACTCTCTGAGATGGTGTTTTGGGAATTTTAACATGGAATTTCATGATATATGCATTATGATAGCTTATTGGGACGTTCAATGAATGATTCTTTCCAGGCAGTGGTTTAGAGAAGTATGCCAATATTTCCAGCTGCAATAACTATTTAGATTTTCACTATATTTTCTTACATCACAGGCATCTCCACGCAACTGCAGGCACCTCAAGCTGTTGTTTTGAAAAATCAAGCCTTATTTGTAGTCAACTGACATTTATATTTGGGCAAGGAAGTCACCTTAACATCAGTGTGCCGAGAAAAACAGATTCATATGCAAGATCACTGCATTTAAGACCAAAAAACGGCCAAATTCTTTATGTTTTGAGTACTGTGGGCCACTTCAAAAGTCGAATCTTTGGTAAATGTGGAGAGTTCTGGGGGATATGATATGTGACAAAACTTTATGTCTATAAGGGTCGAGTAGCGCTTTTTGATTTTTAATAAACTCCTTTGTTATTTTATATTTGTCAAAAAAGAGGAATTCCTACCGTTTGTTGTCATTTTTTTGACAGTCACAGGCAGCTCCATATGCCTGACACAACTTTTTATCGGTACCTCCGCCGGAGGTACCTGTGATAGTTTACCAGGCGTGTCAAAGTTATGTATTTACATCCTCGAGTAGTCCGAGGAATACCTGAGGTTATGATAAACCTGCCAAGTTTTCGATTAACAAAAGAGTGAGACTGCGCGCGAAGCCTCGATTTAGCCCCCTTTTCCACGTCAGTTCATTCGCGGAGAAACTGATTGACGATGTAAAAGAGTGAGATTTTTGTGTCATTTTTTTGTCTCTTTATGCCAAACTAGAGATTGGGGATGGCAGTGGGGGAGGAGTAGGATCAGTAGGTAGTTCTTAAATGAAGATAAACATCAAGTATTCTTATTTACAGTTATTATTTTACTAACATTTTATACATTGAGGTTGTTAAAGTGA
This sequence comes from Ctena decussata, assembly GCA_963989385.1. Lineage (NCBI taxonomy): Eukaryota > Metazoa > Mollusca > Bivalvia > Lucinida > Lucinidae > Ctena > Ctena decussata. The sequence goes on from OZ022509.1 coordinate 61,624,217, forward strand.
TCTGCTATCAAAAATGGCAAGTTAGGTTCTGCAATGAAGTTGCTTTAGAGAGTTTCAGCTCTGATAACATTTTGGTCTGTCTAGGTAACAACGAAATCAGATACCGATTGCAAATGTTTTGTTGTTGTTGTTGTTTTGACGTTTTCAATGACCGACTGTGAAGATCTGTGTTACCATGCTTTTTTACATCGTTTTTTTCCGGCGTGGGAAACACTGAAATGCCTTTGACAAAGTTTACAAAATGCAACGCTGTTGCCCTTCTCACTCTTCGTAACCCAGGTAAACTCGATCTCTCATCCATTTTGATACTTTGATTTATATAAAACCTTTATTTTTCTCCGGTGTTTACATGTTGTCAATATTTCATGTACAAAAAAACGGAAGTACACATTTGGTTGTTTTCGGCTCTAATCGCTATCGAAAACTCGAGTTATTTTTACCCACGCTATTTTAAGACTATTGGAAACCTTTACCTTTACCTATTTTTAGACCAGGTGATGAATTTTCCCGGAGATAAATATAGATTCGGTGACCGAGATTGTCCGAATGTAGCGGAAGTTGATAGAAAACACGTTTTTGACGATCGAGAGAGCGCAAAAAAAAGACTTTTTTTTATCATTCTCCGGTTTAAAGTGAAATCGTGAGCAAGCGAAGGAAGCGTGAGTTATTGCTATTTTTTAAAATACGATCGTGAGGTCATGGGAGGCGTCCAAATTCGTGAGGATCACGCACAAATCGTGAAACTTGGCGGGTATGGTTTATCTAGTAGTTATGCGAAACAAGATATTTCGGTGTTTATGAGAACCACATTTAAACTTCCTTGTTCAAGTTGTTGGTCATAAAAATTTAATTGCGTAGTTGAAGTTCATGTTTTCATGATGGATATGGCTATTATGCTGAAAGGAAAATAAACTGGATATTAGTTTAAAGGCTAGTATAGGGAAATTACCAGAAAACAGCATGATGAGGAAAAAGCATTAAAAGACCTTCAGGCTGGAGAGCAAAAAAAAAAAAAAAACACTTTCGTTTTCGAAACCAGACCCACCCAGTAAAGTTATTATGTAAATGGGTTTATGACACGAGGACAAGCCAAGTGCCATACTGATCTGCTAAAGCACAGCAACAGAAAAATGTCAGGAAGTATTTGTACCGGTGAACATGTGTATGCTTATTATTTCGGTAACCTATTAGACCTCTAGGTACGTCCACGTGACCTAGCGTTTGATTGTTTTTTTTTCGAAAACTATGATCTGTGAGTGCCTCTACTTTATTTGATAATACCATACTGGTCCTAGATTTCCGGAATTTAGTCTCGTACACTGATTTAGAACTTCGACCCATGATGCACTAGACAGAAGGGCCGGGCAAATACACTCAGTGGTCATTGATGAGTTCCCAAAATGGCAGACGTTTTTACTTTTGCAAAACATTAGACATCATTTTCAGATCAAGTTTCCGCAAAACAAATAATGAAACGAGACTTTCATTTTCTAGGTTAAGCTCGTTTTTAGCTCACCTATTGAGTGAGCTATTGTGATCACCCAGTGTCCGTCGTCCGTCGTGCGTCGTCAACAATTTCCTTTAAATGACATCTTCTCTAAAACCGCTAAGCCTAGGGCTTTGATATTTGGTATGAAGCATTGTCTAGTGGTCCTATACCAAGTTTGTTCAAATGGTGGCCCCAGGGCCCAAAATGACCCTTGGGCAGGGGGTCTTGGGTTCGAAACTAAAAAATCTTCTTCTCCAGAACTGCTTGGCTCAGATGCTTGAAATTTGGTATGTAGCATTGCCTAGTGGACTTCTACCAAGTTTGTTCAAATGGTGGCCCCAGGGTCCAAAATGGCCCTGGGGCAGGGGTCTTATTTTGAAACTAAAAAATACATTAAAATCTTCATCTCCAGAACTGCTTGGCTAAGATGCTTGAAATTTGATATGTAGCATTGCCTAGTGGTCCTCTACCAAGTTTGTTCCAATGGTGTCCCCAGGGTCCAAAATGGCCCTGGGGCAGGGGGTCTTGGGTTCGAAACTAAAAAATACTTAAAAATCTTCTTCTCCAGAACTGCTTGGCTCAGATGCTTGAAATTTGGTATGTAGCATTGCCTAGTGGAGCTCTACCAAGTTTGTTCCAATGGTTGCCCCTGGGTCTAAAATGGCTCTGGGGTAGGGGGTCCTGGGTTCGAAGCTAAAAAATACTTGAAATTTTTCTACACCAGAACTGCTTGGCTCAGATGCTTGAAATTTGGTATGTAACATTGCCAAGTGGTCCTCTAGCAAGTTTGTTCAAATGGTGGCCCCAGGGTCCAAAATGGACCTGCGGCAGGGGATCTTGGGTTCGAAACTAAAAAATACTTAAAAATCTTCTTCTCCAGAACTGCTTGGCTCAGATGCTTGAAATTTGGTATGTAGCGTTGCCTAGTGGTCCTCTACCAAGTTGTTCAAAAGTCGGCCCGAATGTCCAAAATGGCCCTGGGGCAGAGGGTCTTTGGTTCGAAAATTTAAAAAAAATGCTTAAAAATCTTCTTCACCAGAACTGCTTGCCTCAGATGCTTGAAATTTGGTATGTAACATTGCCTAGTGGTCTGCTACTAAGTTTGTTCAAATGGTGGTCCCAGGGTCCAAGATGACCCCGGGGCAGGGAGTCCCAGGTTTGAACCATAGAAATACATAGAAAAATATTACAAAATCTTCTACTTCAGAACCCCAAGGCTCAGATGCTTGAAATTTGGTACGTAGCATGGCCTAGTAGTCGTTTACTAAGAGTCTTCAAATGGTGGCCCCAAGGTCCAAAATGGCCCTGTGACACGGAGTCCTAGGTTTGAATCATTGAAATATATAGAAAAAATATTTTAAAAAATTTCTTCTTCAGAACCACTTCGCTCAGATGCTTGAAATTTGGTATGTAGTTTTGCCCAGTAGTCTTTTACCAAGTTTGTTCAAATGATGACCCCATGGTCTAAAATGGTCCCGCCCCAGGGGTCCTGGGTTTGAACCATAGAACTAAATAGACAAATATTCAAAAATCTTCTTCTTCAGAACCACTTGGCTCAGATGCTTGAAAATTGGTATAATGCATTGCCTTGTTGTTCTTTATCAAGTTTGTTCAAATGATGGCATCAGGGTCCAAAATGGCCCTGCGGCAGGGAGTCCTACGTTTGAGCCATTGAAATACATAGGAAACTATTAAAAAATCTTCTTCTTCAGAACCACTTGGCTCAGATGCTTGAAATTTGGCATGATGCATTGCCTTGTGGACTCCTTCAAAGTTTATGTAAATGGTTGCCCTGGGATCCAAAATGGCCCTGGGGCAGGGAGTCTTGGGTTCGAAATTAAAATGTACTGTAAAACCTTCTTCCCCAGAACCCATTAGTGCAGATGCTTGAAATTTTGTATGATGCATTGCCTAGTGGTCCTCTACCAAGTTTGTTCAAACGATGGTGCCAGGATCAAAAATGGCCCCGCCTCAGTGGGTCCTGGGTTTTAACCATACAAACACATAATAAAATATTCAGAAATCTTCTTCTTCAGAACCACCTGGCTCAGAGGCTTGAAATTTAGCTTTTAGCATTGCCTAGTGGTCCTTTACCAAGATTATTCAAATGATGGCCCCAGGGTCCAAAATGGCTCTGCCCCAGGGGGTCAAGGGTTTGAACCATAGAAATACATAGAAAAACATTCAAAAATCTTCTTCTTCAGAATCATTTGGAAATGGTTGCAAACTATCAGGTTTGTGCAAATTATGACCCTAGTTTGACCTTTAATCTTTTTGTTCAGGTGAGCGATTAAGGGCCTCTTGGCCCTCTTGTTATTAAGTTATATGTATCGAAAATTTGTTGCAAATCTTGTTATTCAAAGGAATGACATAATATTATTCAAAGCCACACATGAGTTCTAAAATACCCCGCGTGGAATTCCTACCCTGGATCATTGCTTCTTCCAGTTCTATCTGACTTTATAAAATTATTTATACTGATGTTACTTTGGTATGATAGTGAACTAAAACAATGCTTGTTTGTGTCTTTGTCATTTTTTCAATCTTATGTTAGAGGTGGGCGGGGTGTTTTTACCCTTGACATAAGACAGACATTGAATAAATACTCAGCAAGAAAACTTAAAGACAATGATCTACATTAGTAGGACATTTATCTGTGTTTTAAAAGCATCGAACCACAAGAAAGGACGGGTCTCCATAAGGCCCATTTCATGGATAGAACTGTTTTCCTTCAAACTTTTTCAGTTGTAAGAACTATGTTTTGGCTCTTGATTGACGAAATATTTGATTGCACAGAAATCAGTTAACCATGATATGCATGATACAAGTGGGTGGGGTGATTTCACATGATTCTTACCTCTATCTCTAAAAGCTGTATCAGTTTACAGGAAACTGTAGCCAAATATTAATTTTTATAGAATGGTACAGATACATGTATACCAGTAGGTAGTTGCAGAAGTTTTCTGGAAATGCTCCTTTAGGATGTTGTATACTCACTTATAAGTCATACCTAGATTTTGCCATTTTTAGTCTCCAACTTTACGAAAAACCACAGTTTTTTTTTCACTTTCAGAGCAATTAAAAATATATCTTAAAATTATAAAGTGGATATAACGGACATTATAAAATCATGAGGGATCATTTATACACTGAGTTGTTTTAGATTTATCTGCCCCTGAATATGGAAAAATTATAATTTTTCAAGATAAAAGTTTCTTATTGGCCCACTCCATGTCAAGAATAGATTTCCAACAGACTTTGTGCATTATAAGTACTTTGTGTTGACAGCTATTGGTTGATATAGTAAACTGACCAGTAATGAGTTATCTGCAATAAGTAAGCTACAGATGGGTGGGGGTAATATCACAAGATTATTGCTTATATTTCTAATTAATGATAAAAGTTTAGATCCTTTAAGAGCAAAGATGCTATAGGTTTTGTGTAAAGGTACAGTTACATATGTACATGTACCAAATAATAGATGCAGAAGGTTTTAGCTCCTCTGAGCCAGAGGCTCCAATGCAGCTTATAGGACAGTAGTTTTTGGCATCCGTCAAACGTCCGTCCGTCCGCCTGATCGTCCTTAACATTTTCAAACACCTTCTCTGAAACTACTGAGCCAATTTCATTTAGATTTCATACGCAGCTTTCAGGCAATAGGGGAAAGAAAGTCTACATATTTGGACTAGAACATATGGCCAAAATGGCCGCCATGCCCATATTTGGTAAAAAACTTATAAAAAAACTTCTACTCCAGATCCACTTGGGCGATTGCCTTGAAACTTTGTTTGTAGCATGTGAGATTCTAGTACTGCAAAGTTCATATAAATGATAACCCTGGGTTGATCCTGACCTATTTTATGCCAAGGTAAAATTTGGTCTCTAAAGCTTTTGAACAGGAAAAGCTGAAAAAATGTAGTTTCAGGATGCTATTGTGCTCAGTGATATGGACATGCTGTAAATTCACCCTATTTGAAATCTAGAGGTCAAGGTCATTTGGCAAAATGTCACTCGTCTGATGTCTGTCAACATTTTCAAACGACTTCTGTATAACTACTAGGCCAATTTCATATTTATTTCATATGCAGCCTTCTGGCACAGAGGGTAAAGACAGTTTATACATTTGATAATGGTCACATGACCAAGATGGCCACAATGCCCATATATGTTGAAAACACTCAGCATAAAAGCATAAGGGACTTTTGAATAGTCATATGACCAAGATGGCTGCCATGCCCATATATGATGAAAACATTAAAATATCTTCTTCTCCAGAACCACTAAGCTAATTGCCTTGAAACTTGGTATATAGCATTTGGGACTCAAGAACTACAAAGTGTATATAAACGATGATGCTGGGCTGAGCTTGACCTATTTTATGCCAAAGTCAAATTTGGTCCCTAAGGCTTTTGACAAGGAACGCTAAATGACCCTGATCTTTAGAATTCAAATAAGGTGAATTTGCTGAATTTCCATATCACAGAGCACAATAGCAACCTGAAAATGACCTTTTTCAGCTTTTCATATTGAAAAGGCTATTAAAGGGACCAAATTTAACATTGGCATAGAATAGGTAAGGGTCAACCCAGGGTTATTGTTAATATGAACTTAGCAGTACTAGAGTCCCAAATACTACATACCAAGTTTCAAGGCAATCGCCTCAGTTGTTCTGGAGAAGAAGACTTTTAAATTTATTACCATATATGGGAATGGCGGCCATCTTGGTCATATGATCTAGACAAAATGTATAAACTGTCTCTCCCTTTTAGCCTGCCTATGAAATTTATATGAAATTGGGCCTGTAGTTTCAGAGTAGTCATTTAAAAACGTTGACAGACGAGTGACCTTTTTGCCAAGGTCATTAGATAACCTTGACCTCTAGAATTCATATGGAGTGAATTTTGTCGCATTTCCATATGACAATAGCAACTGAAAATTGCACTTTTCAGTTTTTCCTATTCAAAAGCCTAACGGAACAAATTTGACCTTGGCATAAAATAGGTTAGGGTCAACCCAGAGTCATCATTGATATAAAATTTATAGTACATGTACTAGAGTCTCGGATGCTACATACAAGTTTCAAGGCAATCGCTCTTGTCGTTCTAGAGAAGAAGATATTTTAGTTTTTACCATATATGGGCATGGCGGCCATCTTGGTCATATAGTCTAGTCCAAATATGCATACCTGCTTTCCCCCTCTGCCTGAAAGCTGCATTTGAAATCTAAATGAAATTGGCTCAGTAGTTTCAGAGGCGAAGTTAATTGAAAATATTGACGATGGGCGGATGACGGACGCTGGACGCCGAAGACAACCTTCCCATAAGCTCCGGCTCAGGGGAGCTAAAATCTTCTGCATCTGTTATTTGGCACATGTACATATGTATCTGTGCCATTACATGATAATTGATGTTCAGCTATAATTTTCAATACAAACGTATAGCATCTTATAAATATAAGCAACAATCATGTGATATTACCCCACCCATCTGTAGCTTACTTATTGCAGATAACTCATTACTGGTCAGTTGACTATATCAACAAATAACTGTCAACACAAAGTACTTATAATGCATAAAATCTGGTGGAAATCTATTCTTGTCATGGAGTGGGCCATCTAGAAACTTTTATCTTGAAAAAATATAACTTTTTCCATATTCAGGGGCAGATAACTCTAAAACAAGTCAGTGTATAAATGATCCCTCATGTTATATAATGTCCATTATATCCACTTTATAATTTTAAGTAATGTTTTTAATTGCTCTGAAAGTGAAAAAAATGTGGTTTTTCGTAAAGTTGGAGACTAAAAATGACCAAAATTTAGGTATGACTTATAAGTTAGTATACAACATCCTTAAGGAGCATTTCCAGAAAACTTCTGCAACTACTTACTGGTATACATGTATCTGTACCATTCTATAACAATTGATATTTGGCTACAGTTTCCTGTAAACTGATACAGCATTTTAGAGATAGAGGTAAGAATCATGTGAAATTACCTCTCCAACTTGTATCATGCATATCATGGTTAACTGATTTCTGTGCAATCAAATATTTCGTCAACCAAGAGCCAATACATAGTTCTTATAAATGAAAAAATTTGAAGGAAATCTATTCTAGCCATGAAATGGGCCTTATGGAGACCCGTCCTTTATTTCGTTTCAATAACATGGCATAGTGCAGTGCAAAACTGCCTAACGCCATGGGTTTGGCTCTGCCCTTTGGAAGAGATAAAAACATTTCGACCATTATATTAGAGAGTTTTCCCAAACTTTATAAGTCTTTGCTAGAAATGCAAGCCTGTATGGACTTTTTAATTTTCTAATTATCTAGATGCAGCTTAGCATGCCAGTTTGTGGAAACAAGCTATTCTGGTGGCCTACTCAATGTGTATGTCTTCTTAGATTTATTCATATACACATTTCTTTAAAGGTATTTAAATCGTACCTTACAAACACGCATATTGCATTTTCTTCATTTTATTTATTCAACCTGCAAACAGCACCAAATCTACCTGCAGTATAGCCTTTGTCATGCGTTAAGCTAATTCCCAATGCTATGCTTATTCATAACTCGTTTCCAATATCTGAACTAATTTTGACTTATGACGCATTTTAACAACATCTACTGTCGTTTCTGAAGGAGCCAATTTGTGTGACGGACAATATCGCCAATTCTATCATTACTCTTAGTGATGACGTAAGCGTGTGCCTTGCTGATTTATTCAGCGAAGTTGACAGTCTGAGTTTTATTTCAGTTGGTTAGAGAAATGCAGTTATTTCAAGCTGACATTATTTCACTTGTTATTTTGGGAACTTACAAGTATCAATCGTCATGAGTGTATACACGGCATTCTTGAAAATTTTCTTTGTAGGACGGTGTTAAGCTGTGTGGATAAGATTTGCAAAATTGCAGTTCTCACAGCCCCATTCAATGCGGAGTTTGAACTCACACAATTTTTTGTGTTACTTTGCATACAGGGGTGTGGCATCATCTCAAGTATCATCAGTAGTCAACTGCCTGTACAAATGAAACAAAATAAAAATAGTTTTCTGGCCTCATTCGCTGAAAAACATTATAGGAGCCAGGCATTGCTAAGGCCATTATCGCCCACCAGAAGGCATTTATCCATATATGCCCAGTGAACCATTTTATTCTCATCAAATGAATGAATCAATTTGTAAAAAGTGTGTCTGGTTTAGTTTATTTGTTTTATAGCGTCTGATCTATGTCTGCGCTGTTTGCCTTTGTCCTATCTGAGGGATGTTATGTATTTATAGGTTAATCAATAACAAACCTTTTGTATATATGTACGCTCGGTTAAACATACTTCTTTCGAGATTTCAACGTTCTTATTGCGGTTTTCACTTATCTAAGTGACAATATTATACACATGGTAATTTCCTTTCTTTGAGTATAGCGACAGGGAAATCGATAGTTATATTATGGTCCGACGATTTTCCTTTCAACATCAGCAAAATTCATTAAAGTAAAACAATCTAATGATTTCTTGTACGTTTTTTTGACATAGTTTTTGTGCATTTTTCGGTTATATTTTGTTTTGCAAGTCTCTATCAATTCAACGTTATGCGGATTAATATTATTCTCAGCAGATGTGTCGTCTCACAAAGCTTGATCTATGCAGCAGTGCACGTGACCTTCGAAAATAATGAAACCAGTCTAATTAGATTCAGTCATTTTAAAGGCCGAAAGATTCGATTCAGTCCGTTTAGTTGTCGATGGTTATTCATAAATCGAATTATGAGTATCAAAAAATTGAATTGAGGATACCAGTTACTAGACTATTATCTATTCTATTTGAAACATGTTGCTGAATATTGCGAGATCTCTGAAAATCGATTATTAGACATCCATTATTAGTCCATAATAACATGAAACAAAAATTTCGATATCCAAACATGAGATATGATTATCCTAAAATGATTAATGGATATAAAAATAATAAATAAATACACTAGCTGCAGTAAACATATAGATATTTCGAAATGATGTATAGGGACACATCAAACAACGAGACTAGAAAGTATATTTTGACGAAGGCACTTTTTACTGCAGCAATGTATTGAACACTGGTACAGAAAAAATAAAGGATATCATGCCTTTGAATCAATAAGACAAAACCATTGTTTACTATCGAACTTACAAAAACATTGAGATATAAGGGAACGGTCACTATTTGTCAGCTGGGGGGAGGGGGGGGGGAAATTTAGGGGCGGGGTGCGATTTGAAATCCTGCTATGCTATGCTGTGGGGGGGGGGGGTCAGAATTTTTTTGAAAACTGATGCTAAAGGGGTCATGAAATGACATGCTCCCTTGTACTTTTGAGTTTACAATATCGTTTGGCTTCTGGGGGCTGCCCCCAGACCCCTTTTAAAGCTTGCAAAAACAAAAATTCACACACACAGGCACACACACTGCTTCCTCATATGCTAAAGCTTACGGTGACCTGGTGTGATTCAATCTTGGAATCTTGATTGAGTCTGCTGCACTACCACTTTGCAGCTACCTCCTCCGCACAGAATGGTCTTTTGAAAATCATGGGGTGCGTACTTGGACTGTAATTACAATCTGCATGTTCATATTGAAACACTGAGCAATGATACAATGCATTAGCTGTTTTTTTCTGTATGTTTGAGAGTTTCTGATGAAAGGTACTTTTTTTCCCTTTGCTACGTGTGTTTGTGTTTGTATGTTTGGGGTTTGGGTGCAGGAGATATTCCATGTGGGTGGGGGGGGGGGGGGGTTGGGGGGGGGGGGGGGGGGTCGGACAAAGAAAACCAAAGTCATTGGATGAGTCATGAAAAATATGTGGATCTCCTGAAAATTCTTCCACACCCCCCGCCCCCCCCCCCCCTACAGCTGATAAATAATGATCGTTCCCTAAAATGTTCCCTTTCAATTTTTGTAGAGAAAACACAATGGCTAATTAGCATTTGCTGGATGCCAATAGGACTGGTGTGATGGACACTGGACGAAGTCGACAGGAACCTCACCGGATGTGAAGAAAAATACTTACGTAGGTGTAAGGCTGAAAATAGCTAAGTAAACTAACAAGAAGGAAGTCATTTGCTGTTTTAATTTATCAAACTGACCTGATAGAGCTTGGTTTGGCACCAACGTACAAATATTCTAACATTCAAAAGACGCGGCTTTATTTTCTCAGACGACATGTCACCTTTGCTTTTCAGAGCTCAATGCCATGTTTGTTAGTGCCATAAGAAGCCAAGAAAAGAAGAAAATTGATTAGTTTGGCAGTGTCGCTAGATAAGGTGCTTCTTCGTGTTACAGGAATCACGAAGATTGCAAAAACACTTGGTGTGTTCAGAAAGTCAAGTCTCAAAACATTACACATCTAAAGCATTTAATTTTTGATACCAATAAAACGCACCGCGTGAAAACCCAAGTCTAATTTGTCAAAATGTTATCAGGTCTCATTCAAAATTATTTTGAAAAACTTTCAGAATATTATATTGATAAGAAAGTAATTGTAGTGAGTGGAGAAAGTTATCGTTGACAAATGTATAAATTCATGTTATTTACGGTACTCCCATTAGCTGACGGTAGAACGTCAACCAGATTTGAACTGATCTAATACTTAAAACTGACATGATGTGGAAAGTGCTTAAAAACAAAAACAATAAATCTTCCGTGAAAAGTCTGATCCATGTAGAAATCCTACTTTTGTATGTGGCTTCCTTACACTTGCAACTCAAAAACAACTGAAAATAGACACTGGTGAATAATTGATATCGCTCAACCTAACTTTATCGTGGTGGAGGCATTCAACTGTAATGCCTGCGTTTGCGATATCAGCTTTTGTGATCAGCAAAGCTACTGTGCCTTCTGGGGGCTGGGCTCCTAGACCTCCGCCCGTCCCCATTAATATTATGAACAGTTTTATTGAGCATTCGACAATAGAGTTCAAGATTATCATAAGCAGAAAAAAAGTGCAAGAATTGCAGAAAAAAATACAGTCCATTCATCTGCATGATTTATTAACACTTCAGAATAAAGAAAATGTTCTTTCTGTTATATACAGGTTTTGATTGAGGCCAGTCTGACATAAAATAGGTAATATGGTGTGTTCGTGAAGCGTAGCTGGGGTGGGGTTGGTAGGTCATAAGCATTAAATATTTTTGTCACCAATCGGGGTGGGGGCCGAAAAAGAATTCTGATGAGACTGGGGGACGGGGGAACGATTTGAACCCGTCGCCCCCACCCCCATTCTTCACCCTGCATCTGATAATAAATGACTCGTCCCTAACAAGCTCAATAGCCTATAAACATCGTCTCCTACTTAACATGTATTTGCAACGATATATGCGTCCCTCACTTCTCGAAATTCCATTTACCATCTTGTTGTCACAACAGAGGCTACATTTTTAGAATCATACCCTAACTTATTCAGTTTGTTACTGCACAGAATCTCGGTGAGGTGGATAAACGACCATATATACCATTTGCTCTGGAGTAAATGCCACATACTTAATGAACAAGAAAAGATGAACAGCCGTGTCATTTAGCTTACTTTTGTGTTCTTGGTATTATATTAGCGCATCTGAGCACAGAGAGAGTGCTATTATGTGAGATAAGGTAAACAGTCGCTACAGCAATATGTCACCAAACAGTTGCCGAAAACAGTTCAAGATGGATGGCATGCTCAAATATGGTAAAATCATTTACAGTCGAGTCCGGTAATATTGCGCGGCCGCTAGCATTGCGCATTAAAACTATATAAAAAAAACTATGCCATTTCCAACGCGATTTTCGCCCCAATTTTTTGTACAGTGGACCCTCTTTACAACGACAGTATTTGTTCTCATACATTTTGAAGTTAAAGACAGGGCTTCTCTGCCGGGGGTGGGGGGTGGGGGGTCTGGTTCCCAGCAATAGAATATGTTACCTGTACAGGTAAAGGTGTGGAAATTTATTCAACCAATCAGTGGACCAAAATTACCAGTTAAAATAATTTCATTGGCTCACTGGAAGTGTTGACACTGTGTGATCAAGAGACAGAATGACACTGTGGAGATTAATCCTCCTTATATAGTACCACTCCTGTCTTTAAACTGAATTAAATTTTTTGCTATTATAAAGAAAGTATTTTGTTAACAATAAAGCCATTCTGTGCCTGTCAAAATGACATTATAAAGAATTTTCTGTTGTAACGAGTGCCGTTGTAAAGAGAGTTGACTGTATACTGGATTTATTTCACCTCCTCTGAGGAGCTTTCCATCTGTATATTTGATAAGGATATCTAACTTTTTTCTTCACTCTTAAATATGTGCCTGGATCTACAGACAAAATATGTAGGTCAACACGGCTTCAAGTAATTGTAGCAAAAGGGAGATCGGCACAAACCCGCGCCTGGCACAAGATACGAAAATTCCTTCTACTTTTGTTTACAGTATCTTGTTTTGCATGACCTTTATTCACATATTTACATTGTTACACTGCTTGCGGACGAACGCTCCAATATATGACGTGATATTTTTGACGAGAAAAGGTATCATTCACCGAATTATCTGGACTTAATAGCAAAATAGTCATGAAACAATGAAAACTTTTTTCTTGCTGTTAATCTTGAATTTGTTCATGTATAATCTATTTACAATCAAATGTTTTTAGTCTGAAGATTGAAATTTTAACAGATTTTGGCTAGCCAATGATTTTCCTTACAATCGCATGCGCTGTTCACGTGACAGATTGTGGACGTGTATTTAGGCACGTGGCGTTGTTAAGTTGTTGACATGCAAAGTGTTATGTAAACAAAATGCTACAAAGAGATAAAAGTATGTGATTCTCAAAGGTCTGCACAATGGTAGGCGACAAAGTTGGTCTGCTCTTTTGACCATGGTGTCTGCATTTTAGCCCAGCTGCCGTGAACTGAGGTTTCAATTTGAGTCGTTTGGTTATTTTATGTTTGATAGGTTAATTCAAAGCTAAAATCTCGCGGTAAGTTTTATTCGTGTATTGTTTCCTTTACACTATTTCATTTATCAAATGTCTTCGGTGAGCAGTGTTATCGGACAACTCCGTAAGTAGCGTCTTCTGCAAAACCACAGGATCAGTTCGATTGCAAACTTGCAGAAAGCATATTTAGCACCTCATTATGCAAAGTAGAACAAATCATTACTTTAGAACTGCCCCAAGGTTATAAAACATTTTTATGCTCAATTCAGCTGTGCATGAAATTTTACCTACTAATTAACAGCATATGACTGATAAGTACAGTTGTTTTCTTGCTCAGTTTAGCTGAGTATGAAATTTTCTCTGCTTATGAATATGAAAATTCAAATATTAGTTGGCATTTTTATATTTATCAATAGCGAAAATTTCATGTTCAGCTGAGTTGAGCATGAAAAAAAGTTTTACAACCTTGGGGCCTGGTGAACTCATTGAGCTATGATGCTGGTTGTATATAACTATTGCGAACATTGTATCATTTGATTTGTTAGGTTGTGTGATAATCAGTGGCAACTTTGGTTGCTTTGGCAACATAGTCCTATTTTGTTGCTTTAAGACACATTTTGTTCTTTAAGAAAATGGGGTGGCACAGTTTGATCAACCACAATAAACAGTACTAAGGGCTATAGCTCACATCAAAAGCTTATCTTATCTAGATGATTATGATGGGATTAAGGCAGTAATAAAACTATATGAGGGGGTCTAATATGGGGAAACTGCATAATCCCATTCATGCATCTACAGTAACTTTGTGCAAAAATTAAGTAGATAAGATAAAAACAAGTTATTAATTCATGATAAACGAAACCAGCATTTTGAATATTAATTACATTTTTCTGATCTGATATAAACTAGTGGATGAACATTTTTATTTGATTTATTTAGTTTATTATTTGTATAATTTAATGCAAATAAATAGATGTTAATTGTCTTGAAGTTTGACATTTTAAAGTACAGTAAAATGTTTTTCTGTGAAAAGCAAAAATGAAGACCAATCAGTCAGTGCAGATGAGCATTCTGTTTCGAATACTCTTTCATGACACTTTTTTTTTCAATTTGAACAGTTTATTTATTAAAATCAGTTGTTACATCTGTGTAGGCTGATCAAGGACTTCACTTTTGCTGTTTAGCTATGCGACTTATAGACTTATTAGGGTCGTCTTCGCTGTTAAGCTGTGCAGGCTGATATGAATAGCTACTACTGCTGACAAAACTGTTATGAGAACAATTAATATTCAAATCAGTCGTGACAGCTTTGTAGACTGACCAGGGTCTTCATTTCTGTGTTATAAATGTCAAGGAACGACAAACTGCTCATGTGAACAGTAAATATTCAAACGAGCTGTCATATCTGTGTAGACTGATCCGGATTATCATTTTCTGAGCAGCAGATATTCAAATCAGCCGTCACGTATGTGTTGACTGATCTGGATTATCAGTTTTACTGATTTAAATTTCCAGTAATCTCATACTGTTCATGCAAACAGGGAAGGCACTGATGAGACTGCACAGGCTGATCAAAGTCCTCCATCTGCACGAAAGTTATAATGTACGAGTACCTATTTTTTATTTGGCCTTATTTATATCATCTCTTCTTATAAAAAAACATAAAAAACATAAGTCTTTCAGCAAATAATGGTATTTTTACACAGTTTTATGTGGGTCTATAGCAACACAGCCTGATCCAATCATAATTTGTTTATAACCTTATTTTCTCTTTTCCTTAGACAGCTGATTTCCCTTTATCTTGCCCCTACCTGTACTTCGGTCACAAGTCTCCCAGAAGGTCTTATCTCTGAGCTGCATGTTTCAATAAACAGTCATTAGGGTATTATGCAATCAAAAATGTGTCTTTAATAAGTAAACGAAAAGCAAATAACGTAACAATCAAAATTCATATACTTTTTCATTTTAAATCTAGAAAAAATCTGCAAATAAGAAATTCAGAATCGGCTTAAAGTAATTTTAGTCAAACGCGTAGCAAACTGTGGCTATTTTGATACCTTTGTGCAAGAAAAAAAGCGGACAGCTATGCAGGGGTCCATGATGGTTAGAATGCAACCAACGAGATCAGTAAAGGAGCCTGGGAATGAACAGTTACAGTAACTACTGGGTCTTAACTAGTTTGAGTGAGTTTAGTTAAATCTCGCACTCTCTTCAGATGTGTCTATCAAACCAAGTAGGAGTTCGGTCTGCGTAGCAGCCTCCTAACTCAGGAGTGAAATATCATTGTTAAAGATATAGACTCCTCAAAATACTGTGATGAAGCGAAGTTGAGGATTATTGGCAGTTCGATGCCTGGGCAATAGGGAACCAGCATTGTCAGAATTCAGGGCTCAAGCGCCAACTTTCCGTAACATTTTTCCTTCAGTGACCAACTAGGAGGGAGCAGTCATTTAGTCTAAGACCCGACTCGCCGTCATGCAGTTTAAGAAACAAGTAAAGCTGTTAACCGTGATGGGGTCAATCACCATGCATAAGTTTGTCACAAAGCATCATTTTCTAAAGCTTTTTTGTATTGGATTATACTCTCTTTTTAATGGGCCCGTATATTCAGGTGTACTAGTTGCAAGCTAAATCCACATAAAGTTCCGACAGACCTTGTTGAAGGAGTGTTTTTAAACGATCGTTTTATTTAGATATAAAAACTGTTTGAAATACTTTACAAGGTGTAATATCTATAACCGCTTTGAATAAGAGTGGCAATTAAATGTTTGTTCATTAAAGTCACAGGTATTCACTTGCAAAATGGATTTATAGATACACATTTAGATCCTGCAGGCGGAACATCCCCCATCTTAAAACGGAAAACTCAGTCATCCCATTTGTCATGCGGATTCGGTGTCAGAAGAATTGGCCTTAATAAATTGAAGGTCTTTAGTATAAATGCCCATGCGAGTCAAGACTATTTCTGTTCTATCCAAGCCATGCCATTTGTAAAAATACAGTGCAGACTGTAGTTAGGCTGCACTCTCAGCAAAAACGGTATATATAGGGTCGAGTCGGGTAACTTCGGACAGCGGTAAATTCGGACACACTATTGCGAACAGTGAAAATCCAGATAAGACGGCTTATGATGAGCCGTCTCATCAGGTTTTTTACTGATTGCCCTGTTAAGCTTGTTTTATTCCAAACAACTGACATATAAAGGAAACGATGTCACTGTCCGAGTTTACCCGACTTTGCTCTAACCCTATGTATTAAGACTAAAAGCTGATGAGGGAAACGATGTCACTGTCCGAATTTACCCGACTTTGCTCTAATCCTATGTATTAAGACTAAAAGCTGATGAAGAAAATGAAAAACAGGTTTTGCATATCAGCAAGAACATGTGATCGTCTAAGGAGTTTATCATTTTAGTATATTAAAAGCTGAACAGTGCTTGAATTAAATTTGAAGCAGTGCAGTGAATCACAGTATATCATTCACAGGTTTTACAATAAGATTAAATGTATATCATTCACAGGTTTTACAATAAGATTAAATGTTGTGTTACAGTACTTGGTGTCATCGAAGTGAGAGTCTGAATGGCAACCCTTGATGAACGTCTTGACGATGAAGAATACCGTCACTGGGTGAAAGCAGCTTTATGTCTGCAGTATACTAAAGATGGTTTGGTACCGTTAGCTGATCAAAAAAGCCAGGAGTTACACAGTGATGTGTTGAAACAGCTACGAAGCAACGGGAATCCGTCCGTAAACGGAATTTGCCCAAATCCGAGAATTAATTTTAAGACGCGAGTCATACAATGTTGTGTCAGCTGTCAGGCTTACTTGGATGAGGCAAGCAGGCACTTTACCGGACCAGGGGCGTTATTCTTGAAGAATTCTGATATAACCAATTTACCGAAACAGCACTGGCAAATCGCAAAATTATTCATGAACGCAGGACAAGATGCTTCTAACAGTGACCCAAGTCAGACGGATATTAGTGGCATCCTCAACTTCATAGATCACTGTGACCTGGCAAAGGCGGCTATACAGAACACTAACTATGTCACACATGTAGGTACATTTGGTTAACCGATTTTTTTCGGCCTAAATAGTGCACTAGTTTTTTTTCAGGCTTTGAAAAGTACAAGATGTTCTGTTCCATGTCCTAAATGGCTTATGATGATGTTATAGAATCTAAAAAGTGTAGAAGTCTTACGGCCTTCAACAGCTACAACAATCTAAAAACACAAAAGTCTAGAGATTTAAAGACTTGAATTTTAAACATTCAACTTGATAAAAAAGGAAAAACAGAAAAGAGGAAAAAAAGTTACAGATACATTATTGTCTACCGATGCATTCGAACACCCATTAGAACAGAACAATTCAATAATACCCAACTATGTGCTCAATGATTCCAAAGGATATGAACTATCCTCTTTGATAATCTCATGTATTTTTTTCTAATTCGACAGCTGTTATTTCTAAATTGTTCTTGCTGTTCTACTTGAATAAAAACATAGCTATTCTTGCAGAGGTGTTGTTTCGCCTGTTTCGCTACGAGTTTTGTATTTTTGTTATTTCTCGGTGTCATACTTTACTGTTAAACTGTTTTGCTTTCTTATCACATGCTTTGCTTTTCTTCCTGCTTGGATGTCATGAGTTAATGATGCGCTCTTTTGTTTGCTTGTTTCATTTTACATTTTTCTCTTTATTTAAGTGTCAGACTTTACTAATGCCCTTTTCTCGTTATATTTTTGGCATTGCTTTTCCTTCGGTCTCATACAGTACTGGTGCGCTGTTTTGTTTTCTAGTTAGATGCTTCTCATTTCTTCTCACTTCGTTGACTGACTTTACTGATGCAATGTTTTGTACTATTATTCACAAGTATTCCTACTTCGATATCATAAATCAATGATGCGCTGTTTTGTTTTCTCATTATATTTAACACACAAGTTATTACTTCTGTATTATACTTCACTGATGCACTGTTTTATTTTCTAGTTACAGGCGTCTCATTTCTTTTTACTTCGATATTATACTTCATAGGTGCACTGTTTTGTTTTCTCATATCATGTATCACTCATGTTATTACTTCTGTGTCATATTTCACTGATACGATGTCTAAATTTTCCATTACATACTTAACACCACTTCTTTCTTGGATGTCATACTTCACTGATGTACTGCTTTGTTTTCATAGTACATGTTTTCAAATTTCTTCTTACTTCGTTGTCACACTGATGTACTGTTTTATTTTCAAGTTACAGGCGTCTTATTTCTTTTTACTTCGGTGACATACTTCACTGATATGCTGTTTTGTTCTCTCGTAACATTTTTCACATTTCCTGATATTTTGTTTTCGCTTGACCTGTTGTACTTTGTGGGCCGTTTTTACTTGGTTCCTTTCCCACTTAGTGTTTGGGTGTAGAAGGATGGATGGATGACTTGCGATTTTACGTCTTTTTCAACAGTATTTCAGTCATATCAGTACGATGGGCGGGTGATGATGAAAGGCTGTGTGCAATGGAGCCCCGTTTACGATGGAAAGAACTCCGCCTCCGGCGGGGCTCGAACCCGCGACCGCTAGATCAGTAGGCCAGCGCTTAACCCACTGAGCTACGGGCTCTTAGTGTTCGGGACAGGATGTGGAATTCATTGTATGGGTGCCAGGTCATTGTATTTTCATTTACTTCTCTTTTCATATTCTAGGTGCGAGACACAAGAAATAGGATACTCCACAACCCCGACATGAAGATCACTAAACATGACTTTTCAACGAACATAACACCAGCCTTGATTGATCTATTACAAGACCCGCTCTACTTGTTAAACAATCCAGCTGCACAGGATGCGGTTATTAAAATAAAACAGGTACGTATATGTAATGCTCAGTTTTCAGAAATATACCGCATTAAATCGAAATATCAGCTACTTTTGTTTTGTTTTGTAATTATAATAGAAAATAAGTAAGCATAGAGGTTCAGGTTGATGCTGTTATTGGGGAAGCTGAATGACCATCTGTTTGGGAAAGAGCTGCTCATTCGGTTTACTGTGCAAGTCTTTCGTAAACGTGTGTCAATTTCTGTGTGTATGTGCTTCTTTCCCTACTCGTTTTGAGAGCGGAATTTGGGATTTAATTATATTAATTCCTGATCATTGTCTATCTTTTGCTTTATTTGTAAAAGTCCATGCTTAATGACAAAAACAGTCTCTGTCAAGTTTATGCTTGAATATGTATGAGCGTATCGTTTCATTGGCTTTGTCTGAGTTTGTTGAGGTGTTCTTTTCTAATTTATGTCTTCTGTAAGAGACAGTATCGCTAATACAGAACCTCTGCTCAAATTTCCTATTTTCTCATCGTTTATGATTTTAATTCTAATGCTGACTGCCATAAGACTCATTTCTAATCGTCTCCGGGCCCGTTTACCAGAAAAGGGACACTTTTTCATCAGTTTGGACCTGTTTCGACTTTAAGAGAACCCGTCGGCTCTGCCGTCGGCACCCTCATTTACGATAAAATTTTAAGAACTTGTATTTCCAACACATTGGATGGCTTTTGTTTATATTTAGCATAACGATAAATAAAGGTCCAACGTTCCTTTCAGCACACCCCCGCCCCCGCACTATTGACTTAAGGTTAATGTCACAGGCTTTCGAATTTTACATCAGTGTTTCACGTTACAGGTTTGTAACAGCTCATAATTTCCAAACCAGATGATGGATTTGGTAAATAATATGGACGGATAATAGATATAGGTCCAAAGATTCTTTCAGAAATACCGCTCGCAGGCTTTCAAGTCATAGACTGTGAAATTTTATATCAAAGTTTAATTTTGTTAAATATTTTATAAAGGCGTATAACTGCCAAAACATATGATGAATCTGGTTCAAATTTAGCATGATCCAAAGTTTCATTTAGCAATACCGTGCCCTCGCCCATGATCTAAAGATCACTGACACTGATTTAGCACTGCCATCCCCTGCCTTCCCCCAAAGAATCAACAATTGCGCAGACACCTTTCCAGGCGATCTGTGCTGTCTGAAGACAGCTCTTATTAATTTTTTGTCCTAAGACAATATTTCTAAATAGAAAGACCCGATGTTGAGCAGAAATGTCGCTGTAAGTGTTTCCCCTAGCGGTTAATTTCAGCTTATCGAAAGGAACAACTTATGTTGCAGAAACACCATTTGCCTGTAAACTCTATCCTTGTATTTATCTTCTTATTTTGCTTACTAATTTATAGAATTGAAGTTCCTTTATTTCAAGTAATAGTCAACTAATTTTATTTTCAGGTAGAGTCGTCCAGTTTTCATATAAGTAAGAACGATGAGATTCAAGCCTTGAAAGACATGCTTGTAGAACATAATAAAGGTATTCAAGGTTTAAATACGGTCGTGCGTGGTATTAATGCAAGTCTTCTCGATCTAAAAACAAAGATGAATGCCTCAGAGGAAACTGCAGGGAAAGAGATTAGCAAGGTTCACAGAAATCTTTCAAGAGACCTAGAGGAGCAGAAAACAGAAATACAAACAGAAATACAAAAGGTACGACGCCTTTGAGACTTCATAGTTGCAAGTTTAAGATAGGCTTTCTCTGTTTTACATAAATTACCGTAATAAATTACCGTAGCCAACCGTAGGGCTAGAGATTAGAGGATGTAGGTGGATGTGGGGGAGATGACTGCTAAATGCGTGTTAAGACTATTTTAAGTCCTCTTGTCTTTCTCTTCTACAAGACATACATGTGGTTGGATCTTATTTTCTAAGACCTCCACTGAAATCATTGATAATGTTTTTCTACAGAAAAAAGCATTTTCTACAAAAAAAAGCATATCAGATTCATCAGGACCAGTCCGGACAAGCATACCCTAGCATAAACTCGAATGATGCAGTTGTGGCATCTGTGCCCCTTAAGCCAGACGACCAGAGTGGCTTCACCTATATCATTACAACAATAGCTGTCTAGATTCCACTGGGTTGCGATCTCTTGTTCCATCTTGTTTTCTTTTTGTTGTGTTTGTTGTACGATAGTATTCTCTATGCCATAAAATTTGTCGAAACGGCCATACCATCTGATTTTTTATTGTACAGCTTAGAAAAAAGTCATCGTACATTAGGTTTTATTATCGACTACTGATTCATTACGTGGTCTCTGCAGGAGATGTTCAGGATTCTTTGACAGGAACTAACCTTAAATGCTTGGATTCTTTTTTCAAACTCTAATATAAGGTTCAGCTCTTACAGATAAAGAGAAAGTTAGATAAGACAAAAGTGAATCAGCAAGCTTGATGACGTTTTCCTTCTGTTCTGTTGTCTTGGCAATCCGGTAAAGAAAACCAGCTTTAAAAACAATGTTCTCGGGTAGTCTTTGGCAGTATTTTGGATTGTTCGACATTAATTTCGTAAAACTGAATATTCATTTTGTAGCTGAACATACGGTAGATAAATAAGTGGGGAAACAAGAGCAATGAATCTACGTCTCAGTCCTAGCACACAACTAGCCGAAATGGTGTGGTCTTGCCTACACTTAACATACCGTATCCATTTTCTTGACTGAATTCATTGCTCTTAAAAAAGACATTGTAGATTTTAGTTGCCTTTGCCGCAGCTGGTGTTGTGCCGTGTGGCGACCGAACAACGTCTCCCCGAACATCACCATAGTGTAGTTTTCTAATCAATTTAGGTCCTTTGTTATTAAAAAAACTTACTGGCTGGGACTCATATAACTTTACCGATTTATTTCTTTAGTTTTGGACTCTTTTGATACTTAACAGTCTTTTGGACGACAGCGCATTTGAAATAATTGCTTGAATGCATTTAGAACTCTCAACCAATTATTACGTAGGATCACTGATGAGGCTTAACTAGCCGAAACCGCATGGTCTGGCCAATATCGAACATACCTTATTCATTCCAGCTAGAATTTCTATTACCCAAAATTTGCAAGAAAAAACGATAAGCTAAATGCATAAAAACAATAATAACAATACTCTCTTTCCAACAATATCTCATTGTTCATATGTTTTCAAGTATTAAGATTGAAGATTCTAGTTTGCTTTTTACGGGATTGTCCGTACGGTAATCCTTTATTAGACATGATATGGCTTTTGTACTCATTCCTTTTTTTCTGGCTAGGTTGCCTTCGCAGCTGGAATGCTTAACCTGGCAAATTATTAAAAGATCAATACCTCAACAGCCATGAGGCTGAAAAAATAACAAATCAGAAAAAGTTCAGATTTGGTATTAATATTCACTACTAGAAAATTACCTTTTCATACCAATCGGTCTTGACCTTTGGCTAATTGTGCAACGTGAAGTTATCATTTCCTTTTGACTGGAAAATGACTGACTTAGCAGAGCAGATTTATAGTCAGATCATCTATAAAAATGTTTAATAAGTACTATCAGGCTTACGATTTTATATCTTGTTATGCTACCTTGATCGCATAGCAACTGAAATTCTAAGAAAGACAACTAATAAAAACTCAACTCCTCAGTAGCAATTAATACTTACAATACTGAAACGTTGTAGTTCTAAATGTTCTCAGCACAAGCCTCTACAAAATAGTGTTTTGTGTGCCACTTGGCCTATTAGTTTGAGTGCATTTGCATTATAAAATTCCTCTCGCTGTTTGTTAAAAATTTAAAAATGGACTCTCGGTGTGTTACCGGATAATAACAGATCTTTTGTGGAAATGTTTCATAGATAGTCTTCTGTCAGGCATACAAATTTTGTAACAAATGCTTAATTGGCATGCTTGCCATGGCAACTCTTTGAAACGACAAAGAATTAAAATCCACTAAACAGTAGCGCCATATATTAAGAAAACACGAATCATTGCTTAACTGTAATAACAACAATAATAACCGTTATTACTTTTTTTAAAAAAATCCAATTGAGCCAGTACTTTGGTTTCTTTGCTATTTTGAGGTAACTGTTGACTTTTAATCTGAAAATTGAAAATCGTCCTACTGAGTTACTGTCTATAGTTGAGTCGGGTTCTCAGGAGCAATGCAGAACCTCATGTTGCCCTGGTGGTGTCTGTGTACTCTCGGTGTATGTAGCTTGTCGGTGCAGCTCCTAGAGCTTTACACAAAATCATTGAAACATGGCAAGCTTCTGTGGCATGTGCAGATTTAATTTGCATCCTGCGTGAATATTTGGCATATTACGTCCCTTTCCAGATTAACATAATTTGGCGCTGTACAGTCAAATATACATGTGTGTATCTTATAGGAGTAACATATTCTTGAGTTAGTCATTGCCTAGGGATAAACATATTGTTTTTTTTTTAATTACCAGTGTGAATATATTGTCAGTTATGTCCCTTCTCGGAATAAGAGTTTTCAGCTTTTTGCAGCCAAACGTATATACCTTTTGTGAGTGCAGCTGTTCTTGCTAATTTGAAATTGGCGTGGTCTGCTTTTGTAACCTGTGTGCCGGAAAATAGTCCGCACATTATGTCCCTTTGCCTACTTTATCGTCCGGGTCCTTGTGGGTGCTCTTCCTTTTAGGTTTTAGACCCATTACGTTCGTAACTTTGTATAAATCTTTGCCATGGCATGAAAGTATACAGCGATTCTTTTGCACGTTTTGTCCTTTGGCAGACATATTTTTCAACTTCATACAGTCAGATGTGTGTATTTTGCGGGCATAGCTCCTGCAAACGTTTGAAACTAATCCATACATGGAGCTTATCTGTCCAATGAAGATGCACATATTGTCTTGTCAATTTCCCGCATGAAATGTTAAACAAGTTATGTCCTTTTGCAGACATCGAATAGCTCATATAAGGTTTTTATGCCCACGCCATGAAATGGCGGAAGGGCATATAGATTTTACCCTGTCCGTGTGTGCGTATGTATGTGTGTTTGTTCGTCTGTGTGTTACCGAAATCGTGTCCGATCGTTAATTTTGGATTGCATGGTGGGATGAAATAATTATTTGGCAAAAATGATCATTATGACAAGACGGTCTGTCGCGTGCAAGAACCATATCGTTATTTCAACGTTCAAGGTCACAGTTAGCACTTAAACTTTGTACATAGGCTATAATGAAATTTGTTTGTGTCACATTTAGCACTTAAGCTTTGTGCACAGGCTGTAGTGAAATTTTACCCTGCATAATGGGATTTCAAAATTATCTGGCATAAATAATTATCATAACAAAATGATGTGTCCCATACAAGAATCTTATCATTAGCTTAAAGGTCAAGGTCACAGTCTGCACTTAAGCTTTATGCATAGGCTTCAGTGAAACATGTTTATGTCCTATCCATAACTTTATCCTGCATGGTGGGATTCAAATTATGTTGCATAAATGATCATCATGTCAAACGACTAGCTTGAAAGTCAAGGTCACACTGCGCATGTTAACTTTATGAAGAGGCTATAGTGAAATCATTTTTATACCCCCAGTATACGAAGTATAAAGGGGGTATATAAATTTTGCTCTTTCCGTTAATATGTTTGTGTGTGTGTGTGTGAACATTTTTTCTGTCACAGATTTCTCAGGAACCACTATAGCTAGGACTTTGAAATTTGGTACAAACGTTGGGTATGACTAGTTGTATCGTGTAAGAGAGAATCAGCCTTCTCCTGCTTATCAGTCCCTTTGTTTGTCCATTTTTTCTTTCTCTCCAATTAAATTTTTGTCACAGATATCTTAGGAACCACTATAGCTAGGACTTTGAAATTTGGTACAAACGTTGGGTATGACTAGTTGTACCTTGTAAGAGAGAATCAGCCTTCTCCTGCTTATCATTCCCTTTGTTTGTCCATTTTTCCTTTCTCTCCAATTAAATTTTTGTCACAGATTTCTCAGGAACCCCTGTAGCTAGGACTTTGAAATTTGGTACAAACGTTGGGTGTGACTCGTTGTACAGTGTAAGAGAAAATCAGCCTTCTCCTGCTTATCAATCCCTTTGTTTGTCCATTTTTTTCTTTCTCTCCAATAAATTTTTTGTTACAGATTTCTTAGGAACCACTACAGCCAAAACTTTGAAATTTGGTACAAACGTTGGGTATGACTAGCCCAGTAAAACCGGTTTAAACCCCCCAGTAGTTATTACTGACCGTCTCAAGGCGGTACTTTTGTTGCGGTTGCATTTGTTTTATGTTCGGTGCTGTTTAATTTAATGTGTTCTCAGTTTAACCCTTCTATCATAAAAATAGAAAATTGGTAAAAATAATTGTTAAATGTTTTTTCATATAATTTGCTTAGTCTGTTGTAACCCGTCTGTTGGTCTAAATTATTTAGTTCAATAAAGATAGCTGAGTTGCCATCTATTTGGGAAAGAGCTGCTGACTCGGCTTATCACTTGTAATTTATTGTTTGTTGGGATGTCTTTGTCAATCTTTCCCTTTGATGTTGGGGATAGGGTTTGGGATCTGATTCAGTAGGTTCCTGAAGTGTAGTTACTCTTTAAATCTATAGGGTATTAAAAGAGAACCAACCTTTTCCTCTTATCAGTCCATTTGTTTGTCCATTTTTTCTTTCTCTCCAATTAAATTTTTGTCACAGACTTCTCAGGAACCACTATAGCTAGGACGTTGAAATTTGGAACAAGCGTTGGGCATGACTAGTTGTACCGTGTAGGAGAGAATCAGCCTTCTCTTGCATATCATTTCCTTTGTCCATTTTTCCTTTCTCTCCAATTAAATTTTTGTCACAGATTTCTCAGGAACTACTACAGCTAGGGCTTCGAAATTTGGTACAAATGTTGGGTATGACTAGTTGTACTGTGTAAGACAGAATCAGCCTTCTCCTGCGTATCCTTTCCTTTGTTCTTTTTTTCTTTCACTCCAAGTAAAATCTTGTCACAGACTTCTCGGGAACTGCTTCAGCTAGGATTTTGATATTTTGTACAAACATTAGGTATAACTAGTTGTATCATGTAAGAGAAAATCAGCCTCT
The DNA here is from genome assembly GCA_963989385.1 of Ctena decussata. Classification (NCBI taxonomy): domain Eukaryota; kingdom Metazoa; phylum Mollusca; class Bivalvia; order Lucinida; family Lucinidae; genus Ctena; species Ctena decussata. Next base: position 61,650,541 of record OZ022509.1, read on the forward strand.
TCCTGCTTATCATTCTCTTTGTTTGTCCATTTTTCTTTCTCTCCAATAAAATTTCTGTCAAAGATTTCTAAGGAACCACTTTAGGTAGGATTTTGAAATTTGGTTCAAACATTGTGTATGACAAGTTGTACTGTGTAAGAGAGAATCCGCCTCCTCCTGCTTTTCATTTTCTTTGTCCTTTTTTTTTTTCTCTCTAATTTTTGTCACAGATTTCTCTGTTCTCATGAGAGCCACAGTCTTCAAATTTTGTATACATCTTGAGAATGGCCAAATATATTGGTGGAAAGAAAATCAAGATGCTTAGATTTCTTTTGGCCTTCTTTTTCTTTTTTCTTTTACCCATCTCTCACTCCAATGTAACAAATGGGAAAATTCATGTAAAAATTCTCAGATTGCTATGTTATTAGGTTTACATCTAGGTTTAAACTGAGTAGTTGACATCATTTGGATGCTGCTGCTGACTTTAGGTCAAGGTCGCAAACATAGAAATTTATGTAAACTTACATTGAAATTTTGTGTTAAATTTGGATATTTCTTGGATAACATAATTTGCATTTATTTTAATGGAACCTTTTGGTATTTGTCTATAGGCCTTTCACTGGATTTGTAATAGATTGTCTATCTGTCTGTCTGTTAGGTAACATTTGCTTGTATTAAATGTGTTTTCGTTTGGCGGTGGCGCTGGCCGGGGTATATGTGAGCCCCTGCTCACATGCTCTAGTTGTGTCTGGCCTTTAACTTAGTCCTGCATAGGTCGTTTTGATATTTCGTGTCTCTTGATTTGCCATTTATATTGTACAAGTCTGCCTCTATGAACCTAGTTATCCTACAAGTGTAAGTAGCTTAATCAAGGTGCCATCTTACTCAAGGCATTAGGCGGGGGCATCCGTGCCCTATGGACGCATTTCTAGTTTATTAAATTTTGATATTGTACAGGAGCAAATTAATTAGCTAAGAGACTTATCCGAACTGTCGGGGTACATGTGAGCTCCTACTCACTGCTTGGTCTAGTTATACTCTCAGGGAACCAGAATACGTTGTTAGCTTATTATACCTCCGGCATACGAAGTATGCCAAGGCGTATATAGCGTAAGTCCGATGTCTGTTCGTCCATCCGTCCGTCCGTCCGCGAATTGATATCTACGTTAAAGTTTTGCGTTAAAGTTTTTGAGATCTCATATTAATGAAACTCTTAGTTGGGTTAGGTTTATATTTAGCATGATGATAGATACTGGTCCAAAATTTTATTCTGTACTACCCCCAACCATGCCTGTGACCTAGAGGTCATGGTCACAGACTTTAACTGTTCATGTTGAAGTTTTGCGTTAAAGTTTTTGAGATCTCTATATAAGTCAAACCCTTTATTGAGTTGGGTTTGTGTTGGGCATGATGATAAATATTGGTTCAGACTTTTATTCTACAGCATCCCCACGCATGCCTGCGACCTAGCGGTCAAGGTAACAGACTGTTACTTACATGTTAAAGTTTTGCCTTAAAGTTTTTAATATCTCTATCTAAATAAAACCCTTTGTTGGGTTAATGTTTGGCTTGATGATAGATGCTGGTCCAAAGTTTTATTCTATACCATCCGCACCCATGCCTGTGACATAGAGGTCAAGGTCATCGACTTTGACTTTTCATTTTAAAGTTTTGGTGTTACCGTGGTAACATCATCCTAACTCTTTGTTTAGTTTGGTTTATATGTCCAAAGTTTTATTTTTGTACCATCTTTAAACATGCATGTTACCTAAAGGTCAAGATCAGAGACGCACACATTTTTCTTCTATATGTTAAAGGTTTTGTAATCTGCTATGAACCAAATCCTTTACTGTGTCTGGTTTATATTTGGTATGATGATAGGTATTGCTCTGAAAATGTATTCTATACCATCCCCACACATTCCTTGACTTAAGGTCAAGGTCGCAGACTTACTCTTTTCCTTTTAATGCTTGTGTTCAGTTTACATTTTTTGTTTAATTTCCCATCTTTCTCAACAGGACCTTTTGATATGTAACTTAATTTGCCTCAAGGTTGCAACAGTATACAACATCTGAATGCTGCTGACATAAGGTCAAGGTCACATTCTTAAACAGTTGCATCAATGTTCTACTTTATATTGGTTCATATAAATTTCAGATCACCTTCAATGGAGCCTTTTCATAATTTACTAGAGTGCTCCTAGCTTGCAGCAGATTAGTTGGCATCCTCTGTATGATGCTGCTGACCAAAGGACAAGGTCACAGACTTTGAGATTTGTATCTTATATGTTTTAAATTTTTGTGTTTAAAGTTTAATATAATAAGGCGGCGGCACTGGCCGGAGATATACGTCCTGCACTTTTGACCAGATTTTATGGACATGGAGGTGTGCCTATTAGGATGTGTAAATGTGTACATTATTATGGTACTTACATTGAACATCTTACGATATCTGGTTTTTTTGTCGTCCCAGAAAATATTTTTTTTCTTTTTTATATTTGCTGTGAGTCTTTAATAAAGATAATTTATTGACGTTTAAAGCGCAGTCAAGTTGAAGCTCTGTTTTGTCCGACATGTTGGCCTTAAACGAATTATTTTTAAATAAACAAAAAAAAACTTGCCGTTAAAAAGGTGAAGGTCAACGACAGGTCATAATTCGAGCAATTTTGGTAATACTCGAGTACCCAATGCTATATACCAAGTTCCAAGGCCATCGATCAACTAGTTCTGGAAATCTTCATACCATATATGGGTGTTGGGGCCATGTTGGACATGTGACCTGGACCGTTTGAAGTAATTTTCATTCCCTCAACTCCTGGAGGCTCAAAATGAAATTTGTTTTCAATTGCCCCAGTGGCTTTTGAGACGATTGTTTGATATTGTCAAAATATGACAGTTCTGTGTCAAAGGTAAAAGAATGACCTTGACCTCTTGTACTCATAAATCTTCATGTACTCATTAGGATGAATGTATTTACCAATTCGTAGGCCTAATTCATCAACAATTTCCAAGGAATCTTATGTTCTAACATTTTCCCATACTTGACCTTGCCGTAAAAAATGGTCAAGGTCAACCCAATGTCATCTTTAAACGAACTTGATAGTACTCAAGTACCCAATGCTACATACCATGTTCCAAGGCAATCGGTCTTTTGGTTCTGGAGGAAAAAGGGTTTTAAATGTTTTTACCATAGATGGTGTGGGGACCATGTTGGTCATGTGACCTGGACAATTTGATTAAAATTCTATTCCCTCAACCCCGGGAGGCCACATATGAATTTGGTCATAATCTGAACAATGTTGGTGTACTCGCGTACTTGATGCTACATACCAAGTTTCAAGACCATCGGCCTATTGGTTCTGGAGAAGAAGAGTTTTCAAGGTTTTTACCAGATATGGGCATGGCGACCATGTTGGTCGTGTGGCCAAGATCGTTTGAACAACTTTTCGTTCCCCCTTCCTCTGGAGGCAACATGTGAAATTTGGTTACATTTGGCCAAGCTGTTTCAGAGTGGAAGTCGTTTGAAATTGTGGACGAACGGACGGACGACGCGACGACGGACGATGCGGCCTTTTCATCCAATAAGCTCCCCCGGCGCCGCTGGCTCAGGTGAGCTCTGATTTCTGAGAATATATCCTCTGATCTGAAAGGACAAAAATAAAATCTAATCTGCGCCATATATTACGTACGGGGAGACCTTTTTCAGCCCCCACATGGCACAACACCAGCTGCAGTGAAGTCAAACTAAATTTTTAAAGAGTTCATTCAAGAACAGAGAACACATTCATAAGAAGGAACATAGGTCATACTTAGAAGTATATGAATTTTGTTAACCTGCCCCCGGTCATCCCGCAATTTTGACATAACTATAAAATTTTCTTACAATCGGTCTTAAACTTCCCCACTAGTACATTTAAACTTCCCCACTAGCAGGATAAACTAGCACCAAGGCTGAGTTCAAAAAGATTTGTGCAATCTAAAATCTTTATCCTTTATCGGAGGTAAGATAAAATAAATCTAAGCAGTCCAAATTCTTAGACACGATGGTATCCCTGAGATTTATTTTATACTATATCTGTGCAATCCAAAGTCCTTAACCTGGATTCAAACTCCCGAGGTTATTTTTAAACCATATCTGAGCAATGAATCCTATAAACTTCAAATACGCTGCCTTGTGTCGTCTTCTATAACTCATAATTACAATAGTGAAATGCCTTTGTCGGTTATGTTACATAGTATCTGATCGGGGGGTTGACATTTTGATGCACATTGCTACTGGTCAAGCTATTCTAGACACTTTACCACCCTCATATTGGTGCATGCTAAATTGTTAAAATTTGATAGCGAGTTGACAACCTAGATGAAATCAGCAAAGTAGTGGCATTCAGTATAAAACTGATTTGTTAGTCATGTTTGAAAAATTGTCATATAACAATTTTTATATTATATCAATGTAACTTATCTTGCTACGTTTTTAAATAGGTACAAATCTCAATTGAGTGTCTGAAGAATAAAATAAAAGATGACAACGAACTACAAAACCTCATGAGGGACCAAGTGACAGAAATGCTAGAAGTCCCATTTAAAGATATAAAAGACCAAGTGCAGTCACAACAAGAAGAATTGGAAAGGCTGAAAAATCGCCTGGACAGTGTAGAAAAGAAAACCACTGAATTACAACAAGAAAAAAGGGTCTTGAAAACACGCCTTGCTATTGAAGAAAAGAAAACAACTGAATTACAACAAGAACAAAGCGGCTTGAAAACACGCCTTGCTATTGAAGAAAAGAAAACAACTGTAGAACTGGGAACACTAAATACACGGGTTGACAACCTTGACTCTAAAATGGATGATATGCAAAATCTTCAAAAACCTTTGACTACGGTATCTCTAGAAGGTAAGCTCGACTGAATGCATTGTAGTGGCCACCATCTGCCAGGAAAGAGCTGACACCTTAACTTTTTCTCCTGTCTTGTTTTGCGTTGTGTGCCGTCTTTTTTCAATTATCATTTTGGGCTTTAGGACAGGATATGTTAAACCATTGTCTCGGTTCCTAATTATTACATTTCGTCTACTTTATTATGTTCCCCGAAGGATGAGCTTTTAGTCGCCAATATGTCCATCCGTCCATCCTGTCTGTCCATCCATCCGTCTGTCCTTCTTTCCGTCCCGTCCGTCCGTCCGTCACACTTTGTCCGGAGCATATCTCGAAAGTATAAGAGGGAATTCAGTGAAACATACACTGAAAGAGGGTTATTGGGGAAAGTGCAGAGCGTAAGAATCATACTCTACTCTAAATTATTACACAATTATCTCCCTTCTTAGTTTTCTTAACAGTATTTTGCTTGTTCGGAGCATATATCTGTAGTTGAAGAGAGATCTCAGTGAAACTTTACACACTGAAAGAGGGCAATAGGAGAAGTGCAGATCGCTAGAACCTGTACTCTACCACAAGTAATTACAAACTTATCTCCCTTCTTAGTGTTTCCTTGTTCGAAGCATATCACTGAAGGTATTTGGGGAACTCCCTTCTCAGTTTTTTTAATTATTTTGCATGTCCAGGGCATATTTCTGGGAATTTCAATGGGAACTCAATGAAACTTCAAATACTGAGATAGGGCAATGGGGGAAAGGCAGAGCACAAGAACCATAACTTTCCCACAAGTGATTTCAAAATTATCTTCCATCTTATTTTTTACAGAATCTTGCTTGTTCGGAGCATATCTCTGAAAGTATTGAAGGAAACTAAATAAAACTTCACACATTGATAGAAGGCAATGAAGAGAACTGCAGCATTTAAGAACCATAACCCTGTCATAGGTGATTACAAAGTTATCGCCTTCCTAGATTTTTCAGTATTTTTCTTGTCCGAGGCATTCTATGAAAGCATGAACGGGAACTCAGTGAAAGTGTATGCTTAGATAAATGGCAATTAAAGGAAGAGCAGAGCACATGAACAGTAACCCTGTCACAAATTAATATAGATTTAGCTCCCTTGTTACTTTTTTCCAATATTTTGCTTGGCCGGAGCATATCTCTTTCAGTATTGAAGTGAACTAAATGAAACTTCACACATAAAAAGAGGGCACTGTGAGGAAATGTAAAGCCCAAGAACCATAACACTGTCACAGGTAATTACAGTTAGCTCCCTTTTTAGTTTTTTTCCAGTATTTTGCTTGTCCGGAATATATCTCTAAACATGTTGAAGGAAATGTATGGAACTTAAAACATTTATAGAGGACAATGAGAGGGAATGCAGAGCTCAAGAACAATAACCCTATTTCAAATCATTTTGGAGTTACTTCCCTTTTTTTAACTTTGATGCTTCTCTGGAGCGTATTTCCAAAAGATCTGAAAAGGATTGACTGAAATTTTCACACAATAATAGAGGACAATGCAGAGCACAAAAATACATAACTCCATTGCAAGTAATTTTGGATTTATTTCCCTTCTTTTTCATTTCTCATTCATTTGCTTGTCGTGGGCATATCTTTGAAAGTATAAAAGGTACCCTAATGAAATTTCACTTTTAAAGAAGGGGCAGTTTCATCAGAATACCCATTTCACTATTGCACACATTCGGAGAGCATCCATTGGTTCCATCGATTCTCTTGAATAAAAAAAATGTGTTATATTTTGCTGTACTTTGCAGGTAGCAATTGCCTTTTCTACAGACCAGGTACAGTCAAACCTGTATTAAGCAAGCACCTAAGAGATTATCAAATTCCGCTTGCTTCACACAAGTGCTTGCTTTAAGCAAGTACATTACAATATATTGGTCAGTTTGGGGAACTGAATACATGTTTGCTTAGGACAGAATGCTTGCTTAATAGAATGTGCCACTTAGACAGGTTAAGCTATTTAATGTAATTGGTTTGGCCGGAGTTTGTCTTGTCTGATGCTTGGTTATTCGGGGTGCAACTGATAGTTTTCTTTTGCTCCAGTATTCCAGTGGTGTTGTCTGACTTCTCAGGGGTCTCCTGGCGTCACAATACGTTCTTTCCGTTGAGTCTTCATCTCTGATTCATCATAGGCCTTATCCAGATCATTGCCTATCTTTTTACTTTACTGTACATGTTAAGAGGTATTTACTCAATGATTGTTATATAGAAAAAAACGATGTATGACATTCTTCATGAAAAAAAAAATAAAAAAAGGAAAACACTGGACTGTCATTCATTTACCCAGCTAAAGTGAAATTTTAACTTTTATACCTCTGGCATATGTAGTATGCTATGGGTTACATACATTTTTTTTGCCCTAAAAACCGTTTGTCCATTTGTGCATCCATCCGTTTTCGTCCATTCGTTCGTTCCTCTGTCCATTGACATTTTGAATTTAAGTTTTAAGTTAAGTTTGTATTTCCAGTATGCCTAAATGACACATTATCACATGTTCTAGGACTTGGGATTACCAGGTTACGATAACCCGAAGGTATATAAGCAGGTGTCAAATAATGCTACTCTTTTCTGACCTCCCTATATCTTTTGGAGCAATTTGAAAGCTGTAGTCGGTAATTCTGGCGTTTCCGTTGTACCGTGAAATAATTCAAACACCTGAAATAATGTCCTAGAAACGGAGATCCTGGTATTGCAAAGCAGTAATGCGTCTAAAAGGTGAAGACGGAATGGCAAATACTTAATGTCCTGATCAGACTGCTCTGATCTGGGTTTGCTCTGCATGTTCAGACCTGTCTGTCCCAGTGCTTGCATCTTTTACGATATCTTTTTGGTAGTTTACTCTGCCGCTATGTTGACTTGATTAATATTAGTGGAAAACACCCAGGTATATGACCCAAGTTTTACACTGTCTAACTAAGAATTCTAAGAGCTATATAATCATGTGAATCAAGTATGGCACCCAGACGCCATTCAGCATATATTTAGAGGTATTTGTGAGTTGTCGAGAGCAGCTTCTGACATTGTGCATAGTTATTGCAATACATTTATCTGTAGTCTATATTATGATGTAGCACTGAGACAAGCTTATGAGCTGATAAGATTTTGATGACCTTGAACACATTTTGAGGGTCATAGTAGTTAATGAGTTACTTTCACTAAGAATATATTTCTTGAACCAGTGGGTTGACTGAAATCAGACGTTTATGGATAACACGCCATTTTCAAGCTCACAGATGGTTTCTAAATGCACTTGAATATATGACATCTGAAAACCAAATTTGATAGCTTATATGAACAGATAATTAAATTAGTGATGGAAACACACACATTGAGGATTAGTGAGGATGGGAATGGGCTGATGGGGGTGGAGGATTAGAGGATGGGAATGGGCTGGTGGGCATGGACATCTGTTTTTCTCTGAAAAAATATTTGTAGTTGTTTTTATTTCATCTTTGCCATTTGGTGATAAGGCAGGATGTGCTAAACGATTGTGTTGGTTTCTGATCATTGCCTTTTCATCTACTTTATTTGAGCCTCGACACGAGAAAACCAACAATGTGGTTGTGCGCCTAGCGCAGACTCAGATCAGCTTGAGCATCCGCCCAGTCTGCTCAGACTCTTCGCTAAGTACTTAAAAAGGGTAGCCAAGGGACTGAGCTACCTCCATGCGGACAGCGAAGACTCTGATCAGACTGGGCAGATGCCCAGGCTAATCTGAGTCTGCGTTGGGCGCACAGCCACACTGTTGTTTTTTTCGTGTCGCGGCTCATTTGAACATGTGCTACGAAGCTTTGCTATACATTTCACATAGCCATTGCGTTATCAAAAAAAAATGGGTAAAGAGTTATAAAATGTCTCCAAAACAAAAGAAGATTCTGCACTGTCAGTCATTTAATTGCCTTTATTGAAGCTAAAATTTTCATACAGCTGGCATATGACGAGGGTATATAGTGTTTGTCTTTGAAACCGTATGCTCATTATTCCTTCCATTCTTCTGTCCATTCGATCGTTCGTTTAAATTGTGCGCTATAGTTTGCGTTGTTTGTATGTTTGTTGTTATACTTCCAGCATCCCTCAATGACACATTTCAATATGTGTCTAGGTTTTCGTCTGTGTTACTGGAGCTTGTCCGAGGTTGCGACTACCCGAAGATGTATAAACACCATTCCAATAATACCACTTTTCCGACCTACCTGTTCCTCCTGGGATCAAATTGAAAACTGAGGTCTGAAATTGTGGCGCTACCTTGGTCGCGTAAAAACTCTTAAATGAGCCGCAATACGAGAAAATCAACTAAGTGGTTGTGCGCCCATTCCGTATTCATATCAGCCTTGGCATCGGCCTAGTCTAATCAGACTTTTACTTAAGCGCTTATAGGGTAGCTAAGGATCTATGCGGACAGCGAAGACACTGATCAGACTGGGCGAATGCCAAGGCTGTTCTGAGTCTGCGCTGGGTGAACAACAACTTTGTTGGTTTTCTCGTGTCGCGGTACAAATTCTTGAAATTGGACACCGACAACTAATCAGTGTAACAGACCTTAAAATGGAAGAGTTTAATGTTAAAATGCACTTAAAACGCCCTGAGACAGCAGATGGAATGGCAAACAGTCTACGTCCTGATCGGATAGGTCTGATCTGGGTTTGCACTGCGGGCTCATGCCTGTCTTTCCCAATACTTAAATGTTCTACGGTATCTTTTTGCAGTTTTACTATTCTGAATTGATTAATACTAATTGAATATTCAGCTCCAAGCCATATTGCCGAGCACTACACAGTATAGCGGAAAATTCTGAGAGCCATATGATGATGTAAACAAGAATTGGCAGCCTTTACACCGTTCATCATGGTATTTTTGAGTTATCGAGAGCATCTTTTGACATTCTGCATGACACCTGCGAACCTTTCATGTGTGTTCTATATTTCAGATGAACTTGAACTTCAGCAATATCTGAAAGACGGATACAAACAATCAAGACTCCAAGTTCCTACTTTTCCAGGCTGCTATAATTTACCTGTTTCTAAGATGTTCGCACCTGTAGTGATTTTAAAGAAGAATAAAAGTGGTTTAAAAGCTTCTGGGGCGCTTGAACAGAACAAGCAGGACCCGAATATGCACAGCAAAGGTGAGGAACAAGACCTAAAGATACGCTCCTATAAGACCATGTTTTATGAAAATGGTATTTTGCAAAATCACAATTTCTTGTTAGGAAAAGCAGGGGTCGGTAAAACAATATTTTCTAAACATTTGGTAGATATCTGGTGTAATGCTTCACAATCGCCATGCTATGATGACGCTGGTTGGTTAGAGCAGTTTAAATTTGTATTTCATGTAGAATGTCGGCACGCTAGCGAATCAGAGTCAGTCTTCGACATGATTTGCAATCAGTTAATCGACAGAGACTCTCTTAAGATTGTTGCAAAACGTGTATTGAACACTAAACCTGATGAATGTTTAGTGATAGCGGATGGTTTAGATGAATGGAAGGGTTCCCCCACTCAGTCAGCAAAGACTTCATATGATATACCGGGCTTACCAAGCACAATATACTTACACAAGTGTGTAATGCTTACGACATCGAGGCCTTGGAGAGTCCATGCATTGTCACAGCGGTTTGAGCAGACAGGTAGAGTATTGGAACTTCAAGGAATCGATAATGTTAAAACATTAACAACAACTATCTTAACAGAACTTCAGGAAGCAAATCCTGGACAGGCTTGTCAAGCAATTTTAGAAAGCGTGGAGGCAAATAATATGGATGAATTAATAGAAATACCTCTGGTGCTTATTAATGTACTGACAATATGGCATGCGCACAAGTCACTGAATCCGTCAATATGCGTAAATTATAGCTATATGGTTGAAGACTTTATTAAACGTGCTAAAGGAGAGAGTGGCAGAGATGGCGATGAGAATAGGCTGACAGAAACTACAGTAAGAGGTCTCTCAAAACAAGAGCCAATCTGGGCAGACTCTGCACGCTTACTTCCCGACTGCTTTCGAAGCACCGACTTCTGTAAGAGATATGCAGGCCTGATCATTAACTTAGGGCATTTAGCGTTTGACCTGTTAGTTCGTGAGAAACATGAACAATCACTAGTATTTTCAAAACAAGAAACCATAAAGTATCTTAATGAGACAGAGCTGGAGGTTTGTCTCACAATTGGTATTTTATCCCAGTCACAAGCTCCAGGTCGTGGTATTCAGAAAATGGCTACGTTATGTTTCTGCCATAAGACTTTTCAAGAATTTCTCGGATCGTTGTGGCTATCCATAAATTACTCAAACAATCGCAATAAGTTTTATGAGTGCTGTAAAACCCTGGACGATGTGTTCGATTTCGATGAGTTTGTACGGTTTTTATGTGGATTCAGCCCGAGTACCGGTAAAATGTTCTGGCAGTACATTGTTAATGAGGTGATTGAAAAAGACGCGAACATTCAGAAAATGAGACTAAGAGATATTGTGGCTTGTGATGACCCATTAGTCCGCCTTGAGAAAGGTATTCGCAAGCTTTGTTCACTAGTGTTTACGTGCACTGAAGAAGCCAGGCATAGCTGTCAAGAAAATCAAAAGCTGTACTATTTTATACCTGATTTGTTCATACTTGATGATAAAAAACAACAAACTTTCTTATATAATCTACTTCTTGAGAATATAGAAAATATCAAATCTTTAGAAGCATATGGCACAGAAAGATGTTCACAGATAGTGGCCTCAGTGAACAAAATGACAGAGATTGTTTGCATAAGTTTACGCTCAGACAGCTATTACAGAAATCCTGCTGTGTTATCATCCGGCAGTAAGGAATCGCCCATGCTGGTTTTACCTCAGCAGATCCGATCCCTTAGTTTGGAATGTTGGACAATCAAAGGTTTGCGGAATGATTTACCCATGCATCTCACAGCATTAAAGTTTGCTCAATTAACCATGCCACACAGCTTCATAGAAAGTCTGCGTCTGTGCTTCAGTACTTTATCAAGTTTACAGTATTTGCATCTAAGAGATCTGGTTTGTATTGATCACCATAGGAAGTGCTGTTCGATAGTACTGGACCTACAAAGACATCCCAAGTTAGAGGAACTGGAACTGAGGCGGTTATCACTTAAGGACTTTCTACTGCCTCACCACCAGGAGTATCTGACACTGGCAAAGTTATCTGGTCGGAGTGTGACGCTGCCTGTACAACCAGAACCATGTCTCAGGGGCATGAAGCTACATGAGCTGACGTTGACTCATCATAATATAGAACAACTGGGTAGATGGTTAGCAGAATATTCTGGATTGGAAAGGCTAGATATGAATACTGTATCTTGTAGTTATCATGGTAAGAGGGATTGTCTCACAGAACTGGACCTACAAAAACACCGCAGTTTAAGGGAACTGACACTGGAGACGTTACCTGTTGGGAGTGTGATGCTGCCTGTAGAACCAGAGTCATGTCTCAGGCGCATGAAGTTACATGAGCTTACTCTGACTCATCATAGTATAGAACAACTGTGTAGACGGTTAGCAGAATATTCGGGATTGGAAAGGCTAGATATGAATACTGTATCTTGTAGTGATCATGGTGAGAGGGGTTGTTTCATAGAGCTGGACATACAAAAACACCGCAGTTTAGGGAAACTGACACTGGCAAAGTTATCTGTTGGGAGTGTGATGCTGCCTGTACAACCAGAGCAATGTCTCGGGGACATGACGTTACATGAGCTTACTCTAACTCATCATTGTATAGAACAACTGTGTAGATGGTTAGCAGAATATTCGGGCTCGAAAAAGCTGGAACTGAACAATATATCTTGTAGTGATCATGGTGACAGGGTGTGTTTCATAGAGCTGGACCTACAAAAACACCGCAGTTTACGGAAACTGACACTGGCAAAGTTATCTGTTGTAAGTGTGATGCTGCCTGTACAACCAAAACCATGTCTCAGGGAGATGAAGTTACATGAGCTTACTCTGACTCATCATAGTATAGAACAACTGTGTAGATGGTTAGCAGAAAATTCGGGCTTGTGGAAGCTGGATCTGAATACTTTATCTTGCAGTGATCATGGTGAGAGGGGTTGCTTAATAGAGCTGGACCTACAGAAACACCGCAGTTTAAGGAAACTGACACTGGCAAAGTTATCTGTTGGGAGTGTGATGCTGCCTGTACAACCAAAGCCATGTTTCAGGAAGATGAAGTTACATGAGCTGACTTTGACTCATCATTGTACAGAACAACTGGATAGCTGGTTAGCAGAATATTCGGATTTAATACGGCTTAATCTAAACACTATAGCTTGTAGTGATCATGGTGAGAGATGTCTACCGATATACAGTCGTTTAAGCCGACTGTATGATCCATTCAGTTTAAACTTGGTAAGACAGTGCTTCAGATAAGGGGTAAGTGGGATAATTTAGGAATAATTTTCCTTTCATTTCCAGATAAACATACGTTGTGACCCCCATTAGAACCGTCTCGGCGAGACGGTTCTAATGGGGAGTCACAACGTATGTGAACATACGTTGTGACCCCCATTAGAACCGTCTCGGCGAGACGGTTCTAATGGGGAGTCACAACGTATGTTTTAATTGAGAAATAAGAAATATTATCTCTGAATTATCCTTGTTACCCCTTTTTTATCTGGAGCTCTGGTAAGAGACTGACAGAGTATCGCACAAGTCATCTCGGTAACCTAGAGATCAAGGTCATAGACTTAAAAAAATATATTTGCTTGGTTATAGTTGACAAAATGCTTATAGTGTCACAATACCTAGGTGGATTTGGTTTACACTTAAATTAATGTAAGATACTGATATGGGATTTACAGAACATTATCCCCAGCCCCAGTGGGGTTTACTGAACTGCTTTGGCTTAGATAGCTGTAATTTATATATAGGTTCACGGCATATGCTTGCCAAAGTTTTATGTTGTGCATGGAAAACCCGTGTAGTGATATTTTAAACAAGGTAACATGCATAGAGTGTTGCCTGCCCAATGGGCAAGTATCAGGTAGGGCGAGCGATGCTGCCAGGCGACTGTTAGTGTTTAGAATCTATTCATATAGATACCCGAGTGGACAAACTGTAGTGTGATCAGTTAGGGCGAGCAATGCTGTCAAGCAACTGTTAGTGTTTAGAATCTATTCATATAGATACCCGAGTGGAGAAACTGTAGTGTGATCAGTTAGGGCGAGCAATGCTGTCAGGCAACTGTTAGTGTTTAAAATCTATTCATAAAGATACCCGAGTAGACAAATTGTAGTGTGATAAGCGTTTCCCCTGTCGTTGCAACAATCTTTAAAGACGAGTCTATCATAAACTGACCTGATTCGCGGAAAATTTGATTAAAATGGCTAGTTAATAATGAGCCGCGACATGACAAAACCAACAATGTGGCTGTGCGCCCAGCGCACACTCAGACCCGCCTGGGCATCCACCTAGTCTGATCAGACTCTTCAATAAGTGCTCAAAGGGTAGCTAAGGGCTTAAACTACCTCCATGCGGACAGCGAAGACTCTGATCAGACTGGGTGGATGCCCAGGCTGATCTGAGTCTTCGCTGGACGCATAACCACATTGTTGTTTTTGTCGCGTCGCGGATCAGTTCTTTTTAGCTTTAATCATAAGGTTCTGTTTGTAGTGTCACAGCTGCAACAAAGTGACGTTTATTTTGTATATGTTTCTTAGTAACAAAATATTATGCCATTCGAAATGTAGTGTCACTATATATTAAGTTAGCTATTACATGACAAAGTGTACAACGGTATAAGTCAAGTTGCCAAGTAAATGTGTTTTGTTGGTGATACAAGTAGTGAAGATCTGTCCGTCGTCCATCTATACAGTCTGACAAGAATTCTCTTAAGCAGTCTATATATCTTGAGGAATACACGTTGTGAACAGGGATACTCTGTTCAGTAAACACTTCCTCTCTTTACATGCCCTTCAGTACATCTACCCGAGGCGAGGCTCATATTTCGAAGTAAATAAGCTCGTTCTACAAAGCTCATTAATCCGCACCGACAGAAAAGGCATATAATGGCGACTACAACCAGACATTCTTATACGCTGGTGGCAGGCTCTGCTCATTGTTATTTGTCACAAACATTGTAAACAGTTATTGTTATCCACTTTGTCACTACTAGCTGTCACAGCTTATAGCTGGTAATGACAAACACTGCCAACAGTTATTGGTTACTACTTTATCACTGCTAGCAGTCAGTCACTCCTCATGCAAGTAATAACAAACACTGCTAACAGTTATTGTTTACCGCTTTTTCTACTGTTAGCTGTCACTGCTCAATGCTAGTAGGCTCAAATATTACGAGTGGCCATTGCTTTCTACAGCAGTCACAAACACTGTCAACATTTATTGTTCACCATCTTATCACCGTCGGGGTCTGTGCATACACTAGAAATCACAAAAACCAAAGTAATAGTTATCCGCTGAGTCATTGCTAACGGACACTGCCTACTGCTGGCGGTCACAAAAACTACCAATAGTTATTGTTATGTTTAATTTGTAACTGCTAACACCAGCACTCACATAACCTACAGTATTAGTTTTCCCCTTTGATATTGGCATCAGCCACGGATAACTGCTAGCAGTAACAAACAATGTCAACAGTTATTTTTAACCGCTTTGTCATTGCAAGCTGGCGTGCCACTTGTCACCGCTAGCATTAACAAATACTTCCGACATTTGTCGTTTACCACTTTGTTTTTGCTATTGTTTTCCACTGCTAGTGGAGAGCCTAAAACCTGCGGTATTTCACTAAGCACTGAACGAGGACAGCTTACTATTGTGGTCCCTTTCTCTTGATAGATTCCTACATATATACATTCGATTTTTTATTCCTATATATTCGATTTTTTGCACATACTACTTAATCTAGTTTTTAGCTCACCTGAGCCTTTAGGCTCATAGGTGAGCTTATAGTATAGCCAGGCATCCGTCGTCCGTCGTCCGTCCGTCGTCAACATTTTCAAACATCTTCTCCTCTGAAACCACTGGGCCGATTGAAGCCATATTTCATATGGAGCCTACCTAGGTCGGGGGAACGAAAGTTTGTTCCGGGTATCTGGGTCACATGACTAAGATAGCCGCTACGCCCATATATGGTAAAATCCTTTCAAAAATCTTCTTCTCCAGAACCAAAAGGCCTATGACCTTGAAACTTGGTATGTAGCATCGGACATGCGGGCCCATTATAGTTTATACAAATGATGACCTTGCGATGACCTCGACCTAATTTATGACATGGTCAACTTTGGTACGTTAGGCTTTTATATGGGAAAACGCTTAAACAGTGGATTTCTCAGGAACTATTTAGGTCTAAGGTACAATACTTTGTATACATGGTCAACTAAATGAACAAATGAATATATTATGTCGCTAGAGGTCAAGGTTATTCGGTCCGTCCATCCGTCGTCAAGATTTTCAAACATCTTCTCCTCTAAAACCACTGGGCCGATTAAAGCCAAATTTCATATGGAGTCTCAGTGGGATGGGGGAACGAAAGTTTATGTGCGGGGTCTGGGTCACATGACCAAGATGGCCGCCATGCCCATATATGGTAAAAACCCTTCAAAAATCTTCTTCTCTAGAACCAAAAGGCCTATGACCTTGAAACTTGGTATGTATCATCGGGCATGCGGGCCGATCATACTGTATACAAATGATGACCTTGCGATGACTTTGACCTAATTTACGACATGGTCAACTTCGGAACCTTAGGCTTTTATATGGGAAAACGCCTAAACAATAGATTTCTCAGAAACTGTTTAAGTCTAAAGTATAATATTTGGTATATATTGTCAACTATATGACGAATGAAGAAATTATGTCACTAAAGTTCAAGGTCATTCGGTCCGTCCATCCGTCATCAAGATTTTCAAACATCTTCTCATCTTAAACCACTGGGCCGATTGAAGCCAAATTTCATATGGAGTCCCAATGGGATGGGGGGATGAAAGTTTATATGCCAGGTCTGGGTCACATGACCAAGATGGCCGCCATGCCCATATATGGTAAAACCTTTCAAAAATTTTCTTCTTAAAAACCAAAAGGCCTATGACCTTGAAACTTGGTACGTAGCCATGGGCATGCGGGATTTTCATAGTTTATACAAATGATGACCTTGCAATGACCTTGACCTAATTTATGACATGGTCAACTTTGGTATGCTAGGTTTTTATATGGCAAAACGCTTAAACAGTGGATTTCTCAGAAACTATTTAAGTCTAAGGTACAATACTTGGTATACATGGTCAACTAAATGAACAACTGAAGATTTTATGTCACTAAAGGTCAAGGTCATTCGGTCCTTCCATCCGTCGTCAAGATTTTCAAACATCTTCTCCTCTGAAACCACTTGGCCGATTAAAGCCAAATTTCATACGGAGTCTCAGTGGGATGGAGGAACGAAAGTTTGTACGCGGGGTCTGGGTCACATGACCAAGATGGCCGCCATGCCTATATAGGGTAAAAACCCTTCAAAAATCTTCTTCTCCAGAACCAAAAGGCCTATGACCTTTAAACTTGGTATGTAGTATCGGGCATGCGGGCCCATCATAGTTTATACAAATGATGACCTTGCAATGACCTTGACCTAATTTATGACACTGTCAACTTCAGTAGGTTAGGCTTTTATATGGGAACACGCTTAAACAGTGGATTTCTCAGAAACTATTTAAGTCTTAGGTAGAATATTTGGTATTTATGGTCAACTAAATGAACAATCCGCTTAAACAATGGATTTCTCAGAAACTATTTAAGTCTAAGGAACAATACTTGGTATACATGGTCAACTAAATGAACAAATGAAGATATTATGTCACTAAAGGTCAAGGTCATTCTCTCCGTCCATCTGTTGTCAAGATTTTCAAACAACTTCTCCTCTGAAACCACTTAACTGATTGAAGCCAAATTTCATATGGAGTCTTAGTGGGATGGGGGAACGAGAGTTTGTTCCCGGGATCTGGGTCACATAACCAAGATGGCCGCCATGTCCATATATGGTAAAATCCGTTCTAAAATCTTTTTCTCCAGAACCAAAAGGCCTATGACCTTGAAACTTGGTATGTAGCATTTGGAACATGGGCCCATCATAATTCATACAAATCAGGACTGTGCATTGAGTGTGACCTAATTTTATGGCAAGGTCAATTTTGATGCATTGGAAAATGCTTAAACAGTGGATTTCTCAGAAACCATTCAAGTCTAAGATATGATATTTGGTATTTGTGGTTAACTAAGTGAGCCTATTAAGATATTATGTTGTTATTGGTCAAGATCATTCTTTGACCTTTGTTCAAGGTCACTGTGATTCTGTTGCCTGTCAACATTTTCAAACATCTTCTCTGAAGCCACTGGGCTATTTGAAGCTATATTTCATACGGAGCTTCCCTGGGTTAAAAGTTTGTTGAGTTGGTCATGGTGACGTGACCGAGATGGACACCATGCCGATACATGCTAAAACTCCTTCAAAAATCTTCTTCTGCAGAACCAAAGGCACAATGACCACGTGGCATGGTATGTAGCATTGAGGACTTGGGCCCATCATAGTTTGTACAATCATGACGGTGCATTAGCCTGTATGTGCACTTTGTACTGGTTAACCGCTTAGGAGGTCTAAGCCTGTCCCGGAATAGTGTGGTTAGGTTTACTGACCGTCCCGACATGACCATAGTTGTTTACCGTGGACGTTTAGCAACAAAATCAATGAATCAATCATTGACCTAATTTATGGCAAGGTCAACTTTGGTATGTTATGCTTTTATATGGGAAAATGCTTAAACAGTTGATTTCATGGATTTTTTTTTTAAGCCTAGATATAATAATTGGAAAATATGGTTAACTAAATGAATACACGAAGACAAGGTCATCAAAGGTCAATGTCATTTTTTTAACTTTGCTCAAGGTCACTTGGATTTTAAAATTAAAATACGCACACCTTTTAAGCTACTGGTTTCAAATATGTAACAAATGAGCGAAATGACAAATTGTGTCTGTTGACAGAAGGTATCAGGTGAGCTACAGGACCATTGGTCTCTGGTTTATTATTCTTACGGACCCGACAGGTTGTTACGCTACTAAGTCTGACCAGTTTTTTGAATAAGTTGCGTCTGGTAAAAATAAGTGCAAAATAAATGACTATGACAATGAATTGGTGAAGAAACTAATCTTTTGCACTGTATTTATACTAGGCAGCATTTGTTAAAAAACTGGTCTTACTTCGATGTCTAATATTTTGTCGGGTCTGAAAGAATGATAATTGGAATTTGAATTCAGTAGTATGTGAAAAACATCGTGTTTTATCGTAAAAATAATCGTTAGCAGGTTGGTAGCAGGTTAGTAGGTTGCCTACGTTGCCTGTATTGAATGCCAGACCAGTGTTAATATTCTTCTTACGCATATACACTCAATGAATACTGGGAAATACCAAAATGGTAAATACCCAAGCCTCTGATAAGTCTGATAAGTCGGATCTGATGCGCTGACTGAATTTAATATTTATACTACGCACATGGCGAAAGGTCCCTTTATATGCGATGTCAATCAGCTATATTCGTTTCTTATGGGCGATCAAGTGCAGTCTGTGTCATAAACGTTGATGCAATGTCAAACTATCGTTTCAACGTTAGTCCCGTGTCATGACGTTGCAACCCCGTTGATGCGACATTTTAATATTTAGTCCAGCTTGAATGTTTGCCAGCTTATGTTAAGAGTCACACAACTGCAGTGTTTCTAATTCTAGCTCACTGGGCCCGAAGGGTTATAGTGAGCCATTGTCATACCAAAGCGTTCGGCATTCGTCGCGCGTCGTTCACTGCACCCGTGGTTATCGCCAAATAACTTATTCAAACAATTTCTTCGAAATAACTGCAGCCATGTCTTTCAAGTTTCACATGTTGCATAACCAGAATGCTGGGTTTCAGAGTTATATAAGTCAGCAAGGTTGAGAATCCAAGGTGGCCGTCATTTCTAAAAAAATAGTGTAATAAGTAATATATCAATTTCTTTTGCAGATCGTGGTTGATTTTGCTGAAATACAGCACCTTGGACAATGTTTTTGTTTGTTTTTGAAATTGTAGAGACGAAAAAATGTCTGTAGCGGAATAAGGTCACAATGACTTACATTCCATATACGAGTTAGATTTTGATCAAATATCAATATCTAAAGAAAACGTGAAATTTGGAGGGATAATCATTGAATAGAGTTATGTCGAATTCATGTGAAAGACCATCCTAAAACATGAAAATCTCAAGACCCCGTGAATGGAATTATACAAACCTTATGTCAAAATTCACCCTAGTATAAGTAACAAAACCTTACAATGCAGAAATCTAAAGTGCCCATACATGGAATTTGACCAAATTTAGTCAGAACCGTCCTTTCATGGAAACTTTCAAGAACCCCTGGATGATGCATTAGAAATATGCTAAAAATTTATGTAACTTACCAATCATTACAAGAGTTCGATACTTCGTGAAAAAATACCCAATTGAGCGATATCAGGCCCATTTGGTCATCCTGTTGTTATACGTCAGCAACTTTCTTGGCTGAGAAAACCACCCTTGGTTAACTATGTATATACACAAGGACTGTTACGAAAAATAAAAGAACTGTTACGAAACCTAAAAGAGTCATAGTTACCAAAGACCTGATGACTAGGTTGTTTGGTTACTATGACTGTTTTTCGTTTCGTAACATCCTTGACAGACATAGTTAACCTGGTGTGAATATGAGTCAATTGAAATCTGCCATGTTTAGCCTCAGTGTTGTATATAAAAACATGATATGTTATACTGCTGATTAGTATATAGAAAGTTAGCTTGTGTGGAATGAGATGTAGTTTCATGTGTACAGTGTCAATATATTCTTGAATATTCATGTAAATAAATTGTTGTTTTAACTAGCTATATTATTTCACACTCGTAGTCCTTTTGATATGCGGTTATATGCCTTATTTTTGATTACTTATCAGTAATATAGTTCTAAAATGGAAAATCGGTCTGTGAAAGAGTAATTATAAACCGGACCAATACAGCTGACCTCAGCTTCATGTTAATAGAGAGTGACCTGATAAAGTCTTCGGTACAAGTACAAAGGTCGAGTCGGGTAACTTCGGACAGCGGGTAAATTCAGACATACCATTGCAGACAGTGAAATCCAGATGAGACGGCTCATAATGAGCCGTCTCATCAGGATTTTTACTGTTTACCCACTTATTTTTGTTTTAAATCAAAACAACTGACATATAAAGGAAACATTGTAACTGTCCGAAGTTACCTCCTGTCCGAATTTAACCGACTTCATCCTATTGCAATGGTAGTTAACTTATAATCTCTCACAGACAGTGACCATTCATTATCTTAATTAGCTATCACAGTGGTATTAACATTAAATTGAGGCGACAGACTTATTTTGCTACAAAGCTTGGATAGTTTCAAGAGTGCCAAGTTTCCCCACCCATTCCTGTAATCCATGTTTTGTAGCAAAATAAAAATTTCAGTCAAACAATTTACTTTGAATGCCAGTAGTTCCCTGTGGTCTAATAAAGAAAATGAATGGTTATATATCGAACAAATCTGTGATAAATATTAAGAGGAAATGAGGTTTGAGAAGAGTTGATTTTCAGATGCACAAATGTCACAGGCCCTTAATAGTCAATAAGTGAAGATGTCAAGAATCAAGTCAAAATCAGGTGTTTTCGTATCGGCCTGGTTATGACTAATCGATCTATTACATTAGCCTGAAGCCGATATGCGTCGGGGTAAAATATAATATTTCGGGCTCATATACGAAACATCAGAATTAAAACTGCCCTATTTGAAAACATTTGCAATACTTGAAGCATTAAAGTATTGATTTCAATGTATGTACAGCATATATGAAGATGGCGTTTCATGTAAGACCCGCTGCATGAAAACCAAACAGGATGGATTGATGCATACAGTGAAGACCCAGATAAGCCTGTGCATCGGTAGAGTCTGATCAGAGTATATCCTTTCAAACAACAGTTTCCTCTTAAAGAAAAGAGATTGTTCCTAAATGAGCAAATTTTCTTCTTTTAGAGTTTACAACTCTTGGAAAGGAATTCGGGGAGGTAAAATGTAAATTGGCAGAGTTGATTCCCATGAAAGTGTGCCCATTTGCGTTAAACTAAAGTAAATAGCTAATGTTGACATTGGAATCATGCCAGTTTCTCATCAAATGTGCCAGCAGCCTGATAGTCATGCAAGTTACACTGCTTTACCTGCATGAGGTAGGTTGTTCTGAACTGCTCCGTTTGAGAAGAATGGGTACACATGCATGGTAAGTAAATGTCATAGTTGCACTTTGCCTCTTTTTCAAGGGGGGTCAACTCTTAAAGGAAAGAATTTGCTCCTTTGCTCCATTAGGAGCGAATTCTTTCATTATAGAGTAGACCCTTTTTATAGGCCTTCTTTATCTTTAAGGTGGGAACATTTCCGCCGTAATGAAGAGGAGGCAGAATTTAGGAGGTTTCTCTTAAAGAAAAGAATTTACTCTCTATTGAAGGCAATTCTTTTTTTAAGAGTCGCTTCCACTTTGGAATGGGTTTCATTGTCTAGGGAAGAAAACAGGATATCAAAAAAGTTGTTTCCCTTTGTAAAATGGCAGAATCAACGTGGAGGTGTATCCATTCACCTGAAACTCTATTCAGCCACATGTTATACAGGCTTGGATACATGTATTTTGTAAATACAATGTTGCTATACCTGGCTATGTATTACGTTTTTATATCATGTTATATTTGCATGTTAGATATGACTGAATACATGTTTTTTATTGTTGTTTTTGTAAATACAATGTTGTTATATCTGGCTTTGTTATATTAATTTATACCATGTTTGCTGGTTATATACATGTATTACTAGATACTTGTGTTTTGTAAATACATTTTGCTTCCGTATTTAATCAGTTAAAAGACAGGGTTTTCTCTCTTCATAAAGTATCCCAAATATGTTAATCAGTCGTTTGTAATTCGGCTATGCCATAAGGTTTACTCTTCCAAAACAATCCCAGAAGTAAAGATTCGTCTTGTAAGACGGGTCTGGACTTTTGGGATTTACAAGATAGATCTAGACTTTAGGAAATGCTAGATCCGTCTTGTAAGACTTTTGGCTTTGCTTTGGAAGGGAAATAAATCTTCTTCTTATAACTGAATTTAAACGGTATTCCTAGCTATGTATAATGAATTTAAACCATGTTTGAAGCAGTAGGTTTTCATATATGTTTACTTCTAAGTAGAGAAGTTTGAAACTTGTAGAAAGTAGCAGAGAATGAGAAATTATGCCAGTTTATCTTGTAATGGATGTTGTTACAGTTCATGTCTTAAAGGGTTTGTTAAGACCTAGTTATTCATGCCAGCTGGAGAAGAAATATAAGTTGACAAGTGCTTTTACTTTTGGTATTTTTATGTTTCAGAATGTTTCGGGAGATAGAATTGCTTAAAATATATACATGTACGAATTTGATTTCAGTTTATGTATGTTACATATATGTTTAAACGTTTATATGCTTGCTGATAATATTGATTTTGTATACAATTTTATATGAATTTTATGTACACTTGTGTACATAACAATTCATAATGTTTAATCAAATTATGTTTATAGGATCATGCAATCTTCCACAAAAAATGATACACCCACTATGCATTAGATTTATATAGTAAGACATTTACTATCTGTCAGCTTGTTACGATGTATCGGTACATCTCGATGTTTTTCCACCATTTTATTTAAAAAAGGGAAACAACTTTAGTGACTTCATGTTTGCTCTCCCTGACGATGAAGCCCTTTCAAACTGAACTCTACTTTTAAAGGAAAGAATTTGCTCCTAGGGGAGCAAAATCTTTCTTTTAAGAGTAGAGTCTCATTAAGAAAGTAGACAAACATGGAATTTCTACATTTTTTTTGTCTCGAAAGTGTACCCATTCACCATGTGGAGAATAGAAAAGTAGGTCTCCTAGTATATATACTGCATGTACATGATATTCAAAATTGTCTAGTAAGATAGTAAATCAATTGTTTATGACAAAAATAGTGCTGGACATGCTGGTATACATGATGCAGAATGCACTGAATTGAAAAGTAAAACTGACACACGGTACCGACTCTGGCTCTGCTGTTCATATCATTTTTGCTTAAGTCTCCTAGTACACATAAAATAAAATGTGTTTTTTTTTTCTGAAAATATGAGAGCAGCTTTTGACTGCAAAAACCCCACCTTTTTTGGCAAAACTGGCTATGATTTCGTATGCAATGCGTGCTTGTTAATAAAAACGTCGTAAGCTTTGAACAACCGATCTCTGGAGTATATTACGTCAAATATATAAGCTGAACAACCAAAACATGCTATGCTGAACATCGTGGTCAATGTTTTATTTGTCTTGTGCATATTGTATGATGTATTGGCAATCCTTGGATATGCAAATGTCAATATATTCAATAGATGAAATATTGCTGTCAGTTATTCACTGCAAAATATTTATAGCTTTTATATTACACATATACATTCAAAAGCAAAACAGTGACAGCATTATAAGAATCATTCCAGTCTGCTTATAGAACTTCTTATATGAGCGATGTCATATTATTTCAAACAAAGGCAATTTCGTCATTTGAGATACAGATCACCTGTCTCATTTATACAGAGTAATCCGAAATCTGCATGTTGGCTCTTTAGCTTGTGCCTCTTCCATAGATGGCTGATGCGACAAGTGAAGGCTTTTATCAGACTGCACTTATGTGCAGAGCTTTTGCTTGTCAGCAATGCCACATTGTTGGAAATCACATGATGTGGCTCGTATACGCTCGTTCGGACTGGCTTGGGACATATATAAGATCATTTGCCAATGGACTGGAAGGCATTGCAAAGTATCATGTCTGGTTTTAATTTTATCTGATAATGTCTGAACGAAGAGGTATCAGTTGTATTGATGTTATGTGTGACAGTGTCTGACATTTTGAGCCTTATGGAGGTGCGACGTTGACCTCACGAAACGTGAAATGAAACTGACGTCATAAAATGTGCAGGTAAAGGTAACTGATTTCCGCGTACTGACTTATATATTTCAAAGCGTCACCGGAAAAGGGTGATTCAACATTTCTATCGGCATCTTAGATATTCTTCATCTACACTCCACTCTTTTAAGAATATTTGCATGATGGATTTTTACAAAACGATGCCACAAACAAGTTATACACGTTTATGCAGCTATTATGTAAATTACAACCAAGCAGAAGGAACAAAAAAAAAAAGAAAAAAAAAAAAAAAAACAGGTTGGTGCGAAATTCGTTTGCTTCTGTAGTAAACCTTAGCGCTATTGCTTTGTGCTTTTTGAAATCCATTCTGGAAGGAAATATGAAAATGTTAAAAACGAAATTCCCGATTTTCGCTCCATAAGGCTTAAAATGTCAGACACTATCACATATAAGGAAACGAGAGTTGACTTGTTAGTTTGTGTGCATGATACTTTAGAGGAAGTTAAGGTTTGTTCACGAGCACATTTTCTTTGAAAGATTTGGTGCAGAAATATCTGCTCATGTGAATGAAAATAAATGCCACAATTTTGTCGAATTTATATGGTAAAGTTTTTTTAGACGCACAAAATCCTGTCCATGTGAACAGAAAGTTTGCCACAGACTATGTGACAGAGAAAACAACTGTTAAGCTTTGTCCTCAGGAGAAAAGTTTCTTTCCTCACAAAAACTATGGTAATGCAATTTTTGCCAAACATTTTGCGTTCATACAAAGTATTTGCTAAGAAAAATACGACAGAGTATTTTGGCCAAACAATTTTGGCAAACAAATAGTTGCTGCCGTTCACACAAGAACAAAAATTTCTGTTCGAGTTACCAAGAACTACCAAATTCATCCGTGTGAACACACGAGTATGTATTTCTTTACCAAACTGACTTTGTCAAAGAAACTTTGTGCATATGCACGAAACTTTAGGATGGCGAAGACAACTTTGCTCAGATTCAAACCTGTTTGAATTTGAATAAAGATTATTTGACAAAGGAAATGTGACATTGCTGACCTTTCACACACGTGAGAAATCTTTTTCTGCGTATACACACTGAGCCAAATTTTCCTTGTCAAATTATTTGCCAAACATTCTTTGGCACAATATTCATTGACAAATAATTTGCTCTGTGTGAACGCAAAGTGTTTGCCAAAGTTTCTTTGCCACTTTTTCTGTGACATAAAAAACTTCGGTCGTGTGAACAAAGCTCTACCGCCTCTATCAGTATCCAGTGTACGTGGTATATGTCCATAATTTTAATATGCCAAGTGAAACAGCGTTGTCAATATTTTACAACAAAATGTTTACAACGTTGATATATTGTTTAAGCATGTTTCATGTGATTTTCACATGTATTTGAATTTATATGCATTATATCAATAAAATCTGAACCTAGAAGTTGTTATGTTTAATTAACCGCTGGATGTATAGTTTCTTCAGATTGTGTTATGAAATGTACAAACGCCAACAACTCAAATCAGTATGAGCACCGGCAGAAACTTATCTAGACATTTTAAAAAACCCTCCTAGATTTCTCAGGGTGCAAAGATTGTTTATGCGCTCAGAGAAGCCCCTGATAAAAGTAAAAAGTACATTCCGGCCCCAACCAACTAAATTAAGTAGCTGTATGTCGGACCCATCACTGAGTCTGACGCCTGACCAACCGGTTGCAATTAAAGAGGGAGTGAGTGAGTGATATGGATTTTACGGCACATCAGCACCAAAAGGGCTATTTCGCACCGAAATTAAAGAGGGAAGCAAAGGTTTTAACCATATCTGGGTTACGCACTAAACATGGGGACTGTAGTACTACATTTATATTGTATCCAATACGTTTTTGACGAACGATAATTTTCCTGAACTGATCAGAAAAACCAGACTTACCTACAAGTTTTTGAATTAATAGACTAAGTCACCATAAAATTCTGGTTCCGATAGACCCTGTTGCAAAAGACTTGTTGTTATCTTATATTGAACTTAGAAACCAATTCATAGTGTCGGCAAAAGAATTTTGAAAATGCTTTTCGAAGTTTATGGTATCTACAACCATATTACAGAAGCTTAGCAGTTACAATTTTATTATGGGCATTGAAGTCAGTTGCATGACTAGACACTCTAGCAAACAAAATAAGTTGAGACGAGTAAACCCCGTAGGAGGTAGAGCGGTAAACAGCAACATCCGAAATTGGAAAAATTACTATGTCAGAATCAAAGTCATCGCGTTTATCATAAATTTTGGATGAAACAAATCCATTTGAAACAGATCAAGTGTAAATCTATAAATGGGGCTTCAGCACTGGCTGCATTAGCTTTGTTTAACTGCAGCTCAAATGGATAAATTTGATTCACCATGCCTTCAAAGTAAAGATTTTCAATATTTAAAAGACCATCTAAATATCTAGATGTAAAATTAAAAGCTTCAATAATTTCAGATTGTTTATCATTAGAAAGAGAAACCATGAATTATCTTTCATAGCAAAATAAAAACAAATGCGCTACAAGAGGAGCACAATTAGTACCCATCGGAGTACCAACAATTTGTCTGTTTAACTTAGCATAAAATCTAATGTAAATATCATGTAAAAGGTAAAGTAATGCTTCACACACATTTTGACATGACCAAAGTTTATATCGGTTTTGGTGTTCAGAAGTAAAGAACGCGTTTCTTTCGTTACAGGCAAGAAAAGGCGAACCTTCCCTTTGGAAGGTACACTAAAATAAATCTAAAAGTTTTTCCTTGATCAAATTATGTGGCAAAGTAGTATAGATGTAGAAAAATCATAAGTTGACAAACGCACGGAGCCCTCTCAATTTCAATTTATTAATGACCTCACCAGAATTTTTAATTGACAAAAAAGAAATTTTTATCTGACCTTTCATAAACATTTTCACAGTACCTTATGATATGATTTTTGACAGCAGTAAGACAAGAGTTTAATAATTTAGAAAGGTCATTTGTGTACAAGAACTAGAATTGGCAATAAATCGTGCTTTATACGGCTTTTTACGATGCTTTGGTAACCAATATATCGTTGGAAGCCAATCTTGAGTTAATTTACATTAACAGAAAACTTAAGGGTTAAAAGGCTACAATGTCCTTTAACTACAAAATTCACTTCATACTTTCCTCAGGTTCAAAGATTGATTATGCAAAGAAAGACACCTCTGACCAGACTGCGTGTAACCATAGACACTCAGTTCTAATTAGCTTGACTCAACTCGTGTAGTAAAAAAGGATGCACAGAAGTATCGTGCCTACGTATTAAAAAAGGCTTAAAATTTATCGAATGTGAAAGCAATTTACATGCTGAGAAAATTCATGCAATCAGTAGTGAAATCAGAAAGAGATTAAAAGAAAACTTGTCATGAGGGCATCAATTTTAGTGAGTTTATGAAATCATTAAATTCCAAAGCTTGATAATTCATACCTGCAAATAAATTTTAGGTTTTCTCGCTGCGTAAATCTTGTTTGGTAAATGTACATTTATTTTTCTTTAAAACTGCATTGCAATCCTTTCCAAAGAATGGTATATAATTTACCTTTTTTGAGTTTTCTCATTATATATTCAGGATGACGAAACCGTAGATGGCAGCTGTGCCTCCTCAGAGTTCAAAGACTTAGAGATTAGACATACATTTTATTTGTACTGTTTTGATACCAAATTCAAAGCTCGTACTAAATATGAGCACTTAAGTTTATGATCTTATTGGATCTTCAAACTGTCACAAAATATGCATTCGGAGGAAATATTTTATTAGATTGATAAAACCAACCAGTCTGCACTTATGCACAGGGTAACGCGAGTCTGCGCTGCTCGTATGTGCCATACAAAACTAAAGATAGGCATTGTGAGAAAAAGTACCTTATGGCAGGTGCGAAAAGGAGAGAGCCTGATCAGCGGTCCCAGCCTGATCAGCCTGATCAGCCTTTCATTTTCTAGCATACAGTTTATGAATCCTTTGGAATACGGTCTATTTGCGCAGATGCAAAGCCTGATATGAAAAGTAGTGAAGTTGTGATACGCATATGGCTCAAGGTACCTTTTTCACACCACACCAATCAAATGAAGATACACGGGAAAAGCAACAGCCATAGTCATTCCACCTCCAGAGGTTTCGACAGAAGTGGTGGCGAATCCTACGAACAATACCGCAATCTGGTGTGAAAACCCTGCAAATCCGACATTGCGACCGCTCTTCCGGAGTGTCGCTTGGTCACTGTGATAATGCACACCCGATTCAAGAAACTCTGTAACACAGATCTTAGTACTAGTATCTTGGTCAACATGCACATTCTTTGAGTCGGTGTAAAAATATGTGCTGATGCCACTATGTACCGTGGACCCTCTTTACAATGACGACATTTGTCCGCAAACATTCGACTTAGCTTGCAAAATAAAATGATGTTATAGAGCATTTTGCTGTTGTAATGAATGCCGTTATAAAAGAGGCTTAACTATAGTGAATTTCGTTTTTTCTATTTTTTTTGATTGATTGATTTGTTGTTTTACGTCCATGGTAAACAGCTATGGTTATTTCGGGATGGTCAGTTAACCTAACCACACTATTCCGGGGCAGGCTAAGCGGTTAACCAATACTAAGTACACATACTTTCGCCAGTAACTGACAACTGCCCTTCTTGAGTCAGCGGGAGGAGAAACGAAAGTATGTGGCCAGACCGGGTATCGAACCCAGGACCTCTGACCTATGAGTCAGGTGCCCTACCAATTGCGCTACGCGGCCCGGCAGTTAATTTCGTAGTCACGTAGTCTGTTCGTTATCCAAGTGGAACACAGTGGAAAATATCTGCGAACCCTGACCAGATTGCCAAGATTCGGACGCACGGCAGAGTCTTTGGGTTTCATATAAGCTGTGGCCAAAACTGACTTTTTGATATTACTGCTCAATATCCTCAAGTGCCCACACTAGCTTGGACCAGATATCGAGATCCAAATTCCACTGCGCCTGAAGATACCTGTAAAACGCCTCAGGGGCCTGAAAAAAGAAAGATACACTAAATCGGTCATCGTTTACAACGATATTTTTCCGAGTATATTTAATCATGATATTGATTTACTTACTACCGTTAGTAGTTTACAGGATGAGAAAGGGTTATAAAAATGGCTGCCACTAGTCGCGCGCCAGTATAGCAAAGAAAGAAAGTATAATTACATAAAGACCCCAAAATTTCACATACCCCTCTTAATGGAAGCCACGAAAGTTAAACTACAGCCACGATATTTTTAAACCACCGTTAAAACTCTTAATAATGCACAAAAACATAGATAAATCCTGGTATCAGATTCTCCGGCATTGGCATTTAATTTATAAATATAAACATATATGTATTTAATAGCAGCACAAATGTATAAAGCACACCCACACTAAGGTCTTTTCCCGTGAAAACAGCTGAAATCTGTGCCCCCTACAATTTGATTTCGGAAACAGCCCGTCACGTCAAGGAACACACTTTAAAGACATTTAGTATAAGATCTATTTCCTGGCGGCAACAAGCATTTTTTTCACGGTCATTTTAGTTGAGTATATACAAGCAGTCTTGCCCTTCGTGAAATCGAGAACCTATCAAAACATTTAGGGATGGCAGACAGACTATGAATATTTGGTTGAATTCTGAGAGTGATTTAAAGTAAAAAGATAAGCAATGATCAGGAATTAATACAATCAAATCCCACATTCCGCTCTCAAAACCAACAAGGAAAGAAGCACATACACACATAAATTTACAAAAGTTTACGAAAGACACGCACAGTAAACCGAATGAGCAGCTCTTTCCTAAATAGACGGTCATTCAGCTACCCCAATAACAGCATCAACATCTATTTTTACTTATTTTTTATTTTAATTACAAAACAAAACAGAAGGCAGATTAGGCACCAATACAGAAGACCAAACCGCCAGAAACCATAGACAAGCGGACACTCATCAATGAATCATCATCGGAAACAAACAAATCACGGATAAGGTCTATGTTGAATTAAAGATGAGGACTCAACGGAAAGAAAGAAAGAGCGTATTGCGGCACCTGGGAAGTCAGAAATCACCACTGTAATACCGGAGCAAAAAAAAAAAATAAGTTGAACCCCAAATAACCAAGCAACAGACAAACCATACTCCGACCCCAACCAACTATATTAAATAGCTTTATGTCGGGCCCATCATTGAGTCTGATGCCTGACCAACCGACGTGCAATTAAAGAGGGAAGCAAAGTTTTTAACCATGATTTGGTGAACCACTGAACATGCAGACTGTAGCATTACATTTAGATTATACCCAATACCTTTGCCTATTCTTTGAACTGGAGAGTCGATACCAGGTATGTTATGTTATGTATTTGTTCCCTTGAGTCTTATGGAAACATTGTTATGAAAAAAAGATAACAAAAAGAGAGACCTAGTGTATTTTTTGCATCGCAAAGATAAGAAATCAAAATAATTATGCTGAAAGGGGTAAAAATTTAAATGAGGCATTTAACCCATTAATGCTCAGCGTCCTAACAGAAAGGAGATAGGCAAACTGTACAGACCCAGATCAAACGCAACAGAACGCGGTGTGCGATCAGGGTCTACATTATTTGCATAAGAAATATAGTTATTTCTCCTTAAAATGATATACAAATGGTAAAAATAAACCAAACCAAATACTCTTTTATTGACAGCTGGACTCATCCAATTTTATAAGGACAAAAGAATCCACCGGCATAAAAGTTACACTGCCTTCTACTGCGAAATATTATCCCCTATCTTAGTTTGTATAAAGATGATATGAGCCGCGACACGAGAAAACCAACATTGCGTTCGTGCGTCCAGCGCAGACTCAGATCAGCCTGGGCATCCGTCCAGTCTGATCAGAGTATTTGCTGTCCACATGGAGGTCGCTTAGACCCTTAGCTACCCTTTAAGCACTTAGTGAATACTCTGCTCAGACTAGGCGGATGCCCAGGATGATCTACGGCTGCGCTGGGCGCACAAGCACTTGGTTGGTTTTCTCGTGTCGCGGCTCATATTATAGCTGAAGCCATACCTACCTCTGATTTCATTTTCATTAGCAGCGCAATTTTGTCCGCCGTTAGCTGTTCGAATTTTTCACTGAAAAAGTGATAGCAATACATGAATAAATGATATTTAACAAGGACGTCAGATGACAACAAAGACTTCAGAATTACTGATCGCTCTCTCTCTCTCTCTCTCAGTACACTATACTATGTGCAATATATAAACTCTGACGCATATTTTCACAATCAAATAGGCTACGGTAACCTTTATATTGCATGGTATCTTTTTTTTAAGCATTTGTGGCTCACGACACGTTTATTACCCCGCCTGACTCTATTATATCATTTTCATATGAAAATGAAAAAAAAAGTTTTCTAAAGCCTCCCAAATGCCATCTAAACTCAACCCCCGCTTCCAAAATTTGTTCCGAATACCTGACTGTATGTGTCCGTAGACGTGACGGTCTTTCTTCCTGTAGATGTGATATTCTTATTATCTGTGCTTATATCTATCCAACATCTCCTGTTTTGAACTTACATGGGCAGGTCGTTTTTGCGGACCCAGTTTTTGACATCGTCCGACTTCCATTGTCGCACCATATTTACAGCCGACGTCTGTCTTGTCAACGGGATCGCTAAGGATCCTTGTACGACAGGGCCATCGACTGCATCTTGTACTTGAACCTGCATGAGACCTACATACATTTATAATACTGTTTATCTGTCAATGGGGAGCTAAAGATTCGTGTACGATAGGGCCATCAACAACATCTTGTATTTAAACCTGCGTGAATTATGCATACATTTATAATACTGTTTATCTGTCAACGGGATCGCTAAAAATCGCTGTACGACAGGGCAATCAACAGCATCTTGTACTTACACCTGCGTGACACATACACAGAATTATACCACCGTTCATTTGTAAATGGAGTCCCTAAAGATCCGTGTAGGGCTGGGCCATCAACAACATCTTGACTTGAGCCTGCGAGAAACATACATACATTTAAAATATTGTTCATTTGTCAACTGGGTCGCTAAAGATCCGTGTACGGCAGGGCCTTCAACAACATCTTGTACTTGAACCTGCGTGAAATATACACACAATTATTTAACTATTTATCTGCCGGAGGGGTCACTAAAGATCCGTGTATGGCTGGGCCACAAACAACATCTCGAACTTGAACCTGCGTAAAAGATACATACAATTTTACCACTGTTCATCTGTCAACGGGATCACTGTAGCTTCGTTAAGGGCTGAGCCATCAACAATATCTTGTACTTGAACCTGCGAAAACATACACTGATAATAGTTTTAATCTGTCAACGGGGTCGCTAAAGATCCTTGTACGGCTGATCCATCAACAGTATCTTGTACTTGAACTTGCGTTGAATATATATATAATTATACCTCTGTTAATCCGTCAACAGGGTCGCTAAAGATCCGTGTAGGACTGGCCATTAACAACATCTTCTACTTAAACCTGTATGAAACATACATATAATTATACAACCGTTCATCCGCCAACCGCGTCGCTTAAGATCTGTGTACGGCTGAGCCATCAACAGCATCTTGTACTTGAACCGGCGAGAAACATACATACAATTATAATACTGTTCATCTGTCAACGTGGTCGCTAAAAATCCTTGTACGGCAGGGCCATCACCAACATCTTGTACTTGAACCTAAGTGAAACACACACACAATCTTACCACCGTTAATCTTTCAATGGGCTCTCTAAAGATCCGTGTAGGGCAGGGCCATCAACATCTGAACTGGCGAGAAACATACATACAATTATAATACTGTTAATCTGTCAACAGTGTCGCTAAAGATCCGTGTACGGCAGGGCCATCAACAGCATCTTGTACTTGAACCTGCGTGAAACATACATAAAAAATTATACCACAGATCATCTGTCAATGGAGTCACTAACAATCCGTATACGACAGGGCCATCAACAACATCTTGTACATACAATTATACCACTGTTCATATTTCAACGGGATCATAAAGGCTCTTGTACTTGAACTTGCGATGAACATACAATTATAATACTGTTCATCTGTCAACGGGGTTGCTGAAAAGCCTTGTACAGCAGGGCCATCAACAACATCTTACCAACATGTGAAACATATCTGGACCTATTTAACTGTTCATCAAATGATTAATAATGCATACTTATCCTTGATCATCAACACTGTATGTTTCAAATAACGACTTGCACATTACAGCACGCGTTACGATCAGGTTTGTCAATTAGGTAACTCATCAAACTATAATAAAATGAAAAGAAATACAATACATGTTACAGCTTCAAAGCCAGGTCAGAATCTTTTCAACACGCAGCATAAAACTGAAAACCATAACTGTTTTATTCCATTTTTATGTCTTTTGTTTGCATAGCGCTTTATTTTTACTCTCTAACTTGCTCTGACATAATGTGTTAATGATTTCTCTTGTAATCACAACGGTGCACTCTTCCAACATGTAATGGGGTTGCTGGTATGTCCTTTGATGATAGCTATATTTCTCAAGGTACCTAAGTACTTAATGATTCAATAGGGACTACACATGCTGCGTATAACGCTGCATTGATCGTTGTACAATAGTATTTTCAACAAATCTTTTTACTTATGGACAATAAGCTTTAAAGACTTTTAGTACTGTTTACAATTTGTACCTTGAGATGAGAAAGGCGCTTAATTGTGTCTCTGTACTCAGTGGGGAAAAAATTCTCTCCTTTAAGAGCTGAACCTCATTTAGAAGCTAGGAAAAAATTAAAATGGTAGAGTTGCCTCTACTGAAAGTCTTCTCACTCACCTTAATAATAAACGGCATGGCAACTCTCGCTTGTACATCTGAAACGTACGATGTATAAAATGTTTGTACTTACGTGCTTAGGTTGCTCCTTGACTTTGGGCCGCAATTCCTGTTTTGTCATCCGAAGACATACTATTAGATCATTTAACTCATTTTCGAAAGACCGATGCCCGCTAAATTCGTAATATTTGTTTGCTCCCGCAATGAAACCCAACCATCCGTCTGCTTTGTACCCTTTCTCTAGCTTTAAGGGAACTATTTTCGTCTTCAGCTGGTACGAATATTCTGCTTCTGAAATTGAGAAAGGTAAACATGCTATATTCCTTTTAGGATAGCACTTTTAATCCCTTGTTCATGCTGTAGAAATGTTTGGTCACATATCGTTGGAGGCTGCCATGTTTTTCTCACAACAAGTTCGAAAATTATCGCGGGATATGGTTACCTTGGTTTCAGTATACTGGTTCATGAAAAATCTGTCGTCCAAGATGGCCGGCACCATTCTCCATAGCTGCTAACAATTTGTGCCTATCTAGATCAACATGGCAAAACAATTGTTTTTAGAATCATTTGGTGCACAAAATACATCTAGCTACAACAAGTCTCATTTTTGTAGAATATTTACGCAAAAAGAGCAGGAAACTGTATAACATTCTACATTGAGATTATATCGTCGGCCAGAAGAACCGAAACGTCCGAGCTTGTGTCTCAGTAAAACCCCATACCGTGCCACACTGCATTTAAACGAAACACAAGACACCGCCGCACCAAAGCCAGACTGAAACAGGAAGGGTGTGTGGAGTTAATGTTTGGACTTTCTTTAACGAACATTTGTTTAAGGACTAATTTTGATAAATTTATCATAATTTAACTTTGCAAATGTGCGGTAATGTAAGTTCATCATGATAAGACAGTAAGGTGAATGAATGCACTTATAGAAGCAGCAACTAACCACATGTCTTCACCCTATTTCTCAATAGGGACCAGTCTTGAAGAAGACAATTTGGGGTCTTAGGACCAAGTTCTTCCCTTTGAGAGTAGATCCCATTTTGGAAAGAAAAGGAAGTCAGAAAAATTGTTCCATTTATAAAAATGACAGAAAACATTGGGTTGGGGTGTGCTAGTTTGTTTTAGCAATTATCAGACGATTGGAATAATGATCATGAAATATTCTGCCGTTAGGACAATCTCTATCAGTTCCTACTCACAGATCTTTGCAGGTATGTTGTGACTTTTGGCTTCAAGGTATTCCCACCAGCCAGAAATAATTTAAACAGCGGAAAAAAGGAGATGACAAGTTTCACGCCAGCAAAAAATTAAAAAAAACGTCCGTCCTAGCTGTACCATGTTCAGAATTAAACGACTAGCCTAGTAAGAGCGCAAACAATGCCGAACCAGATTAGGCAGCTCATGCCTCATCTGCTTCTCTCTTATTGCAAATTTAACATTTTTTGAGCTTTAAGTGTTAAACAAAAGATAGGAAAAGCGTTCAACAAACAACCATTTACTTTCTGGAAGTGGGATTTGATTCCACCAAATATACGTGACCCACTTTTACCACAGCTGACCGCTTGGTGACGCGATCCCTTTCAAGATTAAGTATTATGTTTTTACTATAAAGACCGATCATTTGACTTTTAGGGGAGGACGAAGGAGAGGATGCTCCTTTTAGTAGATCCGCAATAAGTTTTGAAGAACTGCATTATTATTGTTTTAATTATTATATATTTTATTAGGGTAGGGAGGGAGGGACACCCAGGACCCCTTCCCAGCATATTAAAATAACTGTTTGGTCTAATATAAATAAAATTTTAATGTGGCATATTTATAATCAAATTTCGGCTATGTCAAATAACCATGATAGCAATACTTATTCCGTTTGTTTGTACCTTGTCTGCAGTTTTCGCTGTTTTTATATTTATGTGACAAGCAGATGAGCACAATATCAGCATTTTCCACCGCTCTGCCATCGCCTGAACCGTTGAGCCCATCATTTGTTCCACGTCCATCCAAACCTGTTGATATGAATAGAAAAATTGCCGTCTTACCCAATTACCTATGGACAAGTCTCTGTAAGCTTCAATTTGTAGCTAGATTAGATTTCCACCAAACTTTGCATATTATTATCACTATGTATTGGTTGGGTAGAATAAGATGTTAAACAGACAGGTGATGGGTTTGGGGCAGTATGCATGATACAAGTGAATGGGGTAATTTCATATGACTTGCATTGCTTATCTTAAAATACTGTTATTGTCTTTAGAAACAGTTAGTCTAACGTCACTTATAACATTACATACACCTATTTCATAGAATAGTTTGCCCCGCAATAACACAAATTATCAACACAAGCCCGGTAGCTCAGTGCTTTAAGCGCTGACCAGCAAATCTAGAATTCCAGTTTCGAATCCCGCCGTAGTCTGGCCCATGTTCCATCTTCTTAATGTAATCTCTGCGCTCAAGGAACTCTTTAAGATTTTATTTTTACTTCACTGCAGCTGGTGTTTGTGCCGTGTGGCAGACGTAAAACGTCTCCCCGTACATCATCCATAGTCCAGATTTTATTTCATTTTTGTCCTTTGAGATCAGAGGATATATTCTGAAACATCTGAAATTTTAGATTGGTTTAGAGTCCTATTCTAGATCATCGACTTTTGTATTTTAAATTATTTGGACCCTTTTTAATGACTGATTCTATCAGTCATTCAGTGCTGTCACAAGCGTATTTTGGAAAGGGGCTTTCACAGCTGTATTCTTCCGCTCAGAAATGAAGTGATCGTAAGCTCATTTCGCTAAAAAAAACGTCTGGAATTGAAAATAATTTTTGTACGAAGGTAATGAAAACTTATATAATGTATTCTTGTGCAGGTATAATTATTTATTTAGTTCTGTAAAATGATAAGTATCCAACCAATGACATCAGCGGGCAAAAAATATAACGAATACAAATCAATCCGCCAATTACTGTATTCGCCCCCTTTAAGCGCATCTGTCTCTTTAATTTAAAATAAATTAGCTGTCGCTTAGAAAATCAACAACTACATGTACAACAACAACAAAACTGTTTTACAGTTTTAAACTTGCCTAAAACAGTATTCCGAGCATGTAAATCATTGCAGGTTTATCAACATCTATTGGACACCATACGGTAATTGTGTTAATCGGTGGCTATTTATAAAACTGCCATGTTGTAAACATTGGATTGGACACCCTCGTGGCCCATATGTAATGCAAAATACCGCAAACACTGAGTGCTTAAACCGTTGTCAGAATTCAGAAATTACTTGTGTACAAGAGATATAATTTTGGCAGGTGCATGAAGTGATTTGCGCTAAATGGCTTATTTACATTGTAAGAGTTGGACCATATACAATCAACAGGGCTGAAGTTTGAAATTATTTTCAGCCGATGTAGCATGACTTTATTCTGATAGAATCTGTCATTTCAGGGCTATTGGCCCTTTGATTGATACTAGTCAGTATCTGAATCGACTGCCCGATTAAAATTAAGAAACTTCAGTATGCTTTTCTCTGGCTTAGTCACCAGATAGTGTCAGGGTCACTGACGAGGCTTTATCAGCCGAAACTACGTAGTCTAGAGTTAGAGAAAAGAACACAGGCCTTTGAATTGAGATGCTAGCCAAGGTTACTGAACATTGAACCAATGAGGAGGTTCGCAGAAAGATCCAAGCAGCCATTGGAGACTATTGTGAACTCCTGACGCTGGTCAAGAAATGGAAGCTAAAGGGGTTTGACCACGTCTCAAGGTCTTCTGGTTTAGCCAAGACGATTCTACAGGGCACAGTGAAAGGAAAAAGAAGAATAGGTAAACAGAAGAAGAGGTGGGAAGACAATAATAAAAAGTGGGTAGGGATGGTTTTTGCCAGCTCAAATAGGGCAGCCGAAAACAGAACAGGGTGGAAGTGGATCGTTTCGAAATCATCTGTGGTGCCCAAAGGACCTAGTAAGGTTATGGGATAGAATAGAATAGAACGTAGTCTGGCCCATGTCCCTTCTTAATGTAATCTCTGCTCTCGAAGGAAATCTTTAAGATTTCATTTTTTCTTTCCAGCCGTATAAAGGTCTCCATTTCACTTAGCCTTTTATTATCACCTTTAATCGGTTGGATATGCCTGAAATGCTGGTTAAAGGCTATACAACCATAAACCATCCATCAATCATCCATCCTCCTTTACCATCGTCATTATTTTGCAACCGCTGACATATTTTACCTTAAATCCGTTGTTCACAAGTTCCTCTTTGATCTTCAGAAGTGTAGACTGGTGACTCCACTGGTAACTGATCATTATATGTCCTTCTTTCTTATGATCTGTTACTGGTTCTGGAATAAAGACGCTAAAGATTTAAGAATAAATTGATTAGTTGAAGATCCCTGTTATTTACTAATTACATCAATGGACCTGAACAATTTTACTATAACTCTACAGTGTGCTAGATTTACAAACCGAGGAAAACCTATTCCATTTCCTGGCTGATAAACATTATAACCTACCACCCCCTAAATGAAATAATAAACAATATTGTGATTTGTTGTTGACTTGCATTAAATAAACCTACTGAAAACAACTGCTTTAAGCTGCCGACACGTATGGCGTGATGTCAATTCCGACCGCTGGAGGCTCCATATGAAATTTGATTCCAATCGGTTTAGCAGTTTTACTGAAGAAGTTGTTTGACCCAAACCCATACTATAAGCTCCCCAGAATCCTTTGGCTCAGTACCATAAAATCTATCAATCAAGCAAGCTGACGCAGTAATCAAATTAAGCATAGCATAGAGAGGTGGAAACAAATTAATAACGTTAAATTAAGGACTGCAACCTATCAACTCAGTTCTTTTACGCCACTTACAATATGCATTTTGTCGTTTCCTCATAAGGTAACCAATAATAATAATTATAATAATGAAATTAAAACAGTTTTAAATGTTATCTCACTTGTATTTGAGTCTTGCACGAACTCTCGAAAATTCCAGAGTGTACCATTTGCCGCTTTCCTGACAGCCCTAATACCACTGTCTTTCAGATTTTTCAGAATGGCAACAATCCCTAATTTATCATCATGGGCTATAGCTCTGCGGTTGTCTTCGTCAAAAGAAAGAGCCCTGATAGCACCTACAGCTTCTGAAAATACATAGGTATATATGAGCCGCGACACAAGAAAACCAACAAAGTGGCATGTGCGCCAGCGCAGACTCAGATCAGCCTGGGCATCCGCCCAGTCTGATCAGAGTCTTCGCTACGCGCTTTATGGGTAGCTAGGGTCTAAGCTACCTCCATGCCGACAGCAAAGATTCTGATCAGACTAGATGGTTCCCCAGACTGCTCTGAGTGTTCGCTGGAGCATATGCCACATTGTTGGTTTTCTCGTGCCGCGGCTCATATTTCAACTTCCAAAGCTTCTCCTAGGCTCACAAGAAAGCCGAAAGTTTCTTTAGGTTTTGAGATAAGACAGATAGGGGCAAGGAGGGTTGGTGAATAAACAGATTTTCAAGGTCCGCAGGAAACCAAGCTAAATCTTACAGGTAAGCCTAACCCTTATCCACTGAGCCACTATAGTTACGCACCACTTTTTCGATTCCCCTTTTTTTGGCCCATAACTGCTTACAATTAAATTTTCTAGCAGAATACAGCCATTTATGATTTATCTATCTCGCAATAGTCAAAATTTTGCAAAATCACTGGAGTGTATCGCACAGTTTGCCGAGAGCTTATTTTGGCAATAATGCACGTGCAGCGTAAGCGGCTGTTCTTTTTGTCTGAAAATAGCATTGAACTTCACCTTTAGATATACTCACTTTAGAAAAACACATGAGGTTTAGTGGATCAAGTTGCGAACCAATTTTATTCCTGGAAGTTACAACACACGTTCACTTTTTTAAATAATTTTACTTTTTTAAAGTAAGTTTCGATCACCAATAAAATTATTTATCACGAATTGTGATCGCCGTAATACCGTTGACAACATCAATATCAATAAAACCAAAACACAATTGAAGATTGCCTCATTTCTGAACACTTACGGTACAGAAGTCAAGACTAACGTCAAAGTCACAACGTATAATTCGCAACAATGGTTGTATGAAAATTAATAAAGAGAATGTGTTTGTTCACAATGAAGTTATTGTGGAAGTATTTCGACCGCTTGTTTACAAAACAACATCAACTGTCACAGTGGGGCTTGAAAACAAGAAAACAAAACTTGCGTTTTCAATGTGTCAATGCAGAATAAGCAGTAGATATTGATAATGAAAAATATGTTTATGCTGACAGCAATATGGCAGAGTCTCATATCCTAGAAAGTAAAACCGTTCCAAAAGAACACTGCGCGAAAACAAATTTGAAAATATCCCCTCGCGGTGGGAATTCAAGTTGAGTTGCTAGCGTTGCGATTTCTAATTTAGGTGGTACCGCTCTTTTGCATTCGATCACGTTTTTTGTTTGGCTTCAGACAGGCAAGATTTTCAAAGGTTTCATGCACAAATATGTGCTTTCTTAGCTTGTACTTTTGAATTTAAAAATAAATGGGTTGTTTCCTTACAACTCAGGGCTTCATAAGTGGTGCGTAACAAAAGTAGCTCAGTGTATGTAAATACATTATTGACCCCATCACGCTCGCCACACTGACTACTAATTAGAAACTGACCAAAACTTCCTAGTATTCCCTAATAGTATCAGAGGCCATTTAACAACACACTGTAAAAACATCCCGTAGATTTTACGGTGAAAGACCTAGCAACTGGCTGCCAGCCCTTTATCCGTAAAAAAGTATGGGATATTACTGTAACTTTTTCAGACGGAAAAATAAATGCATATAGTAAAAACTTAAGCCCGTATTTGATTTTTTTTTATTGATTACTGATTATAAAGAAATTAAATGCAGATTTCAAGAAAGGTTTTTATACAATGCAGTCCATCAAAAAAAAACTAACGGTACTATCCTGTACTTTTAACCGTTAAGAGCCTGGTTGTCAGGTGTTTTGGGAGAGAAAAACCTATTGTACACTAGATTAAGATATTTTGGATCATTCTGATGAGGAAATAGCTCCGTTTTATAGCCGAATAATTACAGTAATGTGACTTTTTGCGATCAGTTCTATGTCAAGTGTACATGTAAGTACCGAACAATCATATAGACTTAGACAGGGTAGCATTATCATAATATAGGAGACCTGGATTGGTTGATTGATTTGATGCTTAACGTCCTCGATAAACAGCTATGGTCATGTCGGGACGGTCAGTTACCCTAACCACACTATTCCTGGGCAGGCTTAGATCTCCCAGGCGGTTAACCAGTACTAAGTGCACTTACTTTCGCCAGTAACTGACAACTGCCCTTCTTGAATCAGCGGAAGTATGTGGCCAGACCGGGTTTCGAACCCAGGACCTCTGACTTATGAGTCAGGTGCCCTACCGATAGCCCTACGCAGCCTGGCTAGGAGACCTGGAGGCTCAGTGGATTAAGTGCCGGCATGCTAAGACAGTGGTCCGAGTTCGAATCTCGTTGGAGGCGGAATTCTTTCCAAAGTTAATAGCACAAAGCCTTTCATTATTCCCTACCATCGTCCTGATAAGACGGAAATTTTGTTGAAAGACCCGTAAACCATATCCATATATACTACTAAATGATTTAAATCTTAAGTCAATTGGTTTTCTCCCAACTTTTCACATAATTCTAAACAGTAAGGAGCTGATCTGCTACATACCAGTCTGTTCTTCAATGTCTCCTTTAGACAGTTTTACCAGCAGATCCAGGGCACAAAAGTGGACCAGTAACTTTTTATTGGCGTCGTTTCTGGCTAGCGCCCTTATTGCTATAAAAGTTATAATAAAATAAATTTGAGCTGTGACACGAGAAAACCAACAAAGTTGTTGTGCTCCCAGCACAGACTCAGATCTGCCTGGGCATCTGCCCTGTCTGGTCCGAGTCTTCCATTAGCGCTTAAAGGTT
This sequence comes from Ctena decussata, assembly GCA_963989385.1. Classification (NCBI taxonomy): domain Eukaryota; kingdom Metazoa; phylum Mollusca; class Bivalvia; order Lucinida; family Lucinidae; genus Ctena; species Ctena decussata. Next base: position 61,693,268 of record OZ022509.1, read on the forward strand.
AGCTTTAGGGCCTGAGCAATCTCCATGGGCGGATGACCAGACTGAGCTGAGTCTGCACTGGGCGCACAACCACTTTTTTGTTTTCTCTTGTCGCGGCTCATTATTGTTTTCATTAATTCATTATGAGCAGTCTCATCTGGGTCTACACAATTTAATCGGTAGTCTTTGAATCATCAGTATGATATAGATTGAACGAAACATTTTTGGAAATTTTGCAGAAGTAAATTTTGTCTTCGTCTGCATTTTAACGCTTTAGGGCGCGTTAACAAGAGCAAAGTTTCTATGTCACAGAAACTTTAACAAAGAAAGTATGACAAACATTTTGCGTTTACACGGAGCTAATTATTTGTTAAAGAAAATGTGCTATAGAATCTTTGTCACATAAACTTTAGCAATGAAATATTTGCTGCAGTGTTCACACGACCAAATATTATTCGTCAAAGTTACCTGCAGCGATGAAACAAAATCTTTGTCACATTTTCCACGCTTGTAGCAATGTTCTTTGTTACATAATCTTTAGCAAAGTTCTCCGTTTACACGGACAAATTTAATTTATCGAAGTAACTTTATCATATATAATTGTTAAAGAAACATTGTCATATTTTGGCATTTACACGAGCAATTTTTTCTATGACAAACCTACTTTGTCAAAGAAACTTTGGTCGTGTAAACGCGCCCTTAAATGCTTGAATTTTGTGCTATAACCTCGATATTAAGGTCATTAAACACTACAATGTTGAGACACCCGGGGTCCCAGCGGGATACTTCATTGTGAAAGTTGTAGCTCAGAGATCATCAGTCTGAATATATTTTAGCAAATAATAATAAAACAGCGAAAAAAGGAAATAAACCCTGCCAGGATATAAATATTTCTAGCACTGACTGTACTTCGTATAGGGAGCCCCGTAGCTCAGTGAACAAGCGCTGGCCTACTGATTTAGCGGACCGGATTCGAGCCCCGCTCGAGGAGAGAATCTTTCCTACCGTAGACGGGGTTCGATTGCACACAGGCTTCCATCCTCCCATTGTCCTTATATAACTGAAATACTGTTGAAAAGGACGTAAAATCGCATGTCATCCATCTATTTTGTACTTCGTATAGTAAACTACCATTTAAGCATCGAAAGTCCTAGTGTCTCCTCCCGTTGTCCAGATATGCCTAAAATACTGTTGAAAAGGATGAAAAATCGCATGTCAAACATCTATTTTGTAGTTCGTATAGTTTACTCCCATTCAAGCACCGAAAGTCTTAGTGCAGAACAGTCTACTTACCGATAGCGCTTTCCCGACATGACCAGCCAGAATGCCTGCGGTTTGCATTTTGCAGTCCCTTTCGTAATCTTTCCATTAACAGTTTCACACTTTCTTCATTGTGTTGAATAATCTCACTTTCCTTCTCGTCTATAATGGCTGCCAGACCGGCTAGAGCACTGAGCTGGAGTTCTTCGTGTGATGACTTGAGATATGGCTGAAGAGCTTCTGTAAACCTCAAGTCTCGTAAACGTGTAATATTTGAATCGACCAATGAGATGCTGTGGACAATCTCGATACAGCATTCCAGCAACTCTTCTTTGAAGTCATCCTATTACATAAACAGTAGGATGTGCGGATACATTTGCATTTTATTTGAGAATGAATTATAGGTTCGAGAAAATCACGCTTTTTCATTGTATGAATTCGGTAGCATCTCACTTATAATTCGATTGGAACATGGCATACAATTTTAGCCATGCTCCTCACGACTTATAAGTGAGATAACGCCACAGATCTATTACCATAGCAACTATTGAATAACCAAGTATTGTACTTTGTACCTTGGTAGAATAACGTCTCTCGATGACGTACGTCACTTTATCATCAATATGATCTCTGAGTCGCTATTGTAATTGTGACGTCATTGGTATCGGAGAATGGCATAAAAGTGTGCCATGCTGCGCCAATTTTTCAGTGACATTACAATTTGAAATTCTTTAAACAGAAACTTCAGATTTTGATTGTCTCAAACAAATACTAATTATTCTCAAGTCATTTCTATTCCGTGTTAATTGAACTTGATGTCAGCGGAAATAAGTTCATGAAGTGTTTGAATTCCCGATTTTCATAAAAGTCAGTCATGTTAATGAAGGTCATACGCAATTCCCGATAGTTTTATTTTCGAAAAACTTTGCAATCAAGGAAGTAAAGAATCCGGATTATGACGATGTACGGGGGACGTTTCAAACGGCATAACACAAGCTGCATAAAGACATATAACTTCTGAATAGTTTAGCCGATGGCAGCAAGGGGCATGCCAAAGTAACAAAAATTGCAAATTGGGTTTATTTGAGATTGTTCATGACCAGTAATGTAATGTGCGACACTGGCCATCCCCCTAGCATCAGTTAAAGTACAAACTTAATTTTCAAAACGACTCTAAACGAACTCAATGATCCCAAATGACCAGAAAATAAAAATTGCACCCCGTTTTGGAAGGACGTAAGGGAAGCAAACAGGATGCCACAAATGTTGTTGCCCTGTTTTTTTGTTTTTTGTTTTTTGTTTTTTGCTGTTTTTTTTAAAGTGGCGGTATCCACACAGCTAAATTGAAATAAGTTCATGTGTTTGTAGGAAAACTTTGTCACAGTGACAACTAGCTATAGCGCATCCCATTTCGTTTTCGTTAACTCACCTTTTCAGCACTAATGATGTGTTTCTCAGCCGAATCGTTTAGTACATTTTGAATAAATTCTAAAAATCCAGGCATATTAGCCACTTGCACAGCAAAGTCTATTGATGCATCTGTATAATTCCATAACCCACTAGTTACAACTGTGAACAACAAGCGCATTTTTCTCTCACATACATTGTTTTCTAAGTGTTTCTTGTACATATTACTCATTTCATTGCACAGTTTTGCCACTATATTGGATTCTATCATTGTTTTTGCCGTGTCATTACGCGATTTCTAAACATAGACCAAAGGAGCATTTTCTTCAGAAAATTTAAAATATGCTTTATATATATATGCCAAACATCCACCTATATTGTCTTTATATCTAACTCCGTTCTCTGTCCATTGATCATCCATTTTCAGTACTTTAACAAAGGTGTCAACTTTTTTAAGAAATATCTCCATTTTTTGTTCCCATTCTTTGCCTTCGTTTGACTGAATTAATTCCTGATCGTCAGTTTCGGTTGGGTTACTTAAAGTTTCCACATCACTAGACGTTTCAGAACCTTCATCTACATCAGTTAATGGTTCGTCATCGGAATGCACAGCGCCTGTCAGTGCATTAGTTTTATCCTTACTATGCTTAATATTAACAACATCATCTGTACTTGAACTGTGTACCTTGTCCTTCGGTATAACAGACTTACTCTGGACAAGAAATTTCCGGAAAAAGATTCGTGTTAAGTAGACAAAGAGAACCGAAACTTGGGTGCGATCCTACTGGATCGGAGCGACATGCGGTGTCTACTTATTTAGTGAAACCAAATAGCAACATGCCTTCTATGAGGCACAGGGCGGCACAGTGCTCTTGATAAGAAGGGGTTGAGATCTCTCAGTAGAACTGTCTCTTCCACAGGTTTTTAATGAGGGTCGCAACATATGTTTTCCTTGAGAAATAAGATAACAATAATTCAGAGTTATCTTTCAAAAAAACCACGTTATTTAGAGCTCTGACAGGATATTACTAGACTTAACACCTTTGATCTTGAAGCGTGCCATGATAAAGAAAATAAGGTGTCTTCAAACATTTTTTCTAGCTAACCAAACCCTAATTTTAGTGTTCAACTTAAACTTTTCATTTGCGAGGGGTAAAGCAGGTGTTTTGCAAACGGAATTTCATTATCCCTCTGCCATCAAACTGATATGCTTGGAATATTGTCGCAAAGGCTGTAAGAATGCAAGTCTTCCATCCGCCTATTCAAGGAAAATAAGATAGTATAAGCAAGTTTTTTTTTCGAGAACTGCCTGGTGTACAATGAATTTAACCAATCAATGAGTATGTTCTGAATAGTCAGACCCTTTGGAAGCAAGAAATACTCGAAAGAAATGAAAATAGCAGAAATGTTAAACTGGATCTGTCCATGACAAGTAACAAAACGTTCTAACACCGGCCATGCCTCTTAACACGGCCTAAGCAGAACTCTATTTTCAAAATGACTTTAATGAACTCATTGAAAGCAAAGGACCATAAAACATTCTTACCTACGAGACAGAGTTTGTTCTATTTTTAGCGGTGCTGGAAAATTCTGTCTTGCCCATGGGCTAGGACAGCTCACACGAGCTTGAATTCTGTGTATCACTACTCGCTCAATGAAATGGGATTATAAGTATCTTTCATGGGTGTACCTCACACCTATGATAGATACTTTTTCTTGCACCCCACGTTTTGTTTTAACTTCACAACTTGTTAAAAAATGCGTAATTCTAGTGCTTGAGAAATTTCTATTTGATTTTGAAAGAAGACGCGGCTTCCAACGACCGCCATTCGTTTCTTTACGTCAACGTCTGGCGTGCATAAACTGACGTCATTTTGGGCGTATTCGTTACGTCACCATCTAAAAAGCCAACGTCACTTGACGACTCAGATACGTGACTTAATATACAACCAATGCATTGAATGCTCGTGATTTTTATCCGGTCCTGGGTGAGATAACATGGGTGAGATAAGATTTGTAGGTACAGGTGAAGAACGCGGATATCCTTATCTGGTGTGCAAGAAAAGCCCGTCTCGGCGATTCTATACCTTATGCATTATTTTTTAAAGCAACGCATTTTCTTCATTCTTTATAAGTCCATTATTATCTGTTTCTATGTCTTAAAATGGGGGGAAAACAACTCCGAAATAGTCAATGTTTCGCATAAACACTGTAGAGGGTGCCGCCATTTTGAAGACGTTACCAACTGACATTTGAAATAATGTTGACGTTACGTCACAATGCTACTTACGCTTGTACGCGTTCGCATGTAATAATAGTTCCCCGTTCAATTTGAAATAGTTATTATCGTAGGTAAGAAAAATAATCAATCAATGGTCTCCGATGGAGACAGGCAAATCCCAACCCTCGGGCACAAGGTGTGTGTCGGAAACTCGGCAAGCCTCGTTTCCTACACACCCCTTGTGCCCTCGGGGTGGGATTTCCCTGTCCGCATCGGAGACCAATGATAGATTATATTTATCTGCACTATGATGATGTACGGGGAGTCGTCATACAACATAACACCAGCTGCAGTCAAGATAGATATGGTCTGAATAGTGCAACCCTTTGAAAGCAAGTATCACCACTCCGTCACGAAAATGTTTCTACGCTTATGCATTATGTGCTCGTTTTGATGCTGATTAGCTGATTATAAGCTCTTGTTTACTGTATGACAGTCATTTTATGCATTTTATTGTTTTTCGTTTAATTTTGGCTGTTGCCACTCAGGGCAGGAGAGCAGAGGGACGCAGGCTGAGAAAATTCGACCGAAGTTTAAGATGAAGAATAACAGGGGATAAGAACCGGGCATGTAATGCCATCCTCATTCTCGATGGGAAAATTTGGCTACAGACACTTTCAACCACACGGAGAGAGAGAGAGAGAGAGAGAGAAGACGGACCAGGGAAGGAGTTCATTTTAAAGGGGGAGTATTACAGACACTCCTTGCTACAAGAAAGATATCAGTGCTCACCTTTTATTCACTTCACTACTATCTCACTTTAATTAATCCTATTATTTCAGATAACGTTCTGACATTTTTCTGCTGGACACGGCTCCTGCCTAGAATGTCCGCAAGGGCATAAAGTAGTATATGGATAGATAGCTAGTCTTAAAGCTTCTTACAGGTGGCCTCACTGTCCTGCTGGGAGAGGGGGGACGGGGGTGGGGGGGGGGCTCTACTATCGACATGCCTGTCCCTCTCAATTTTACCAATATCGCTTACCTGTACATTGTTAATAAACTTTCTGAACGACACTTCTTATATAGATGAAGATTTTTTTTAAATCTTGTCGACCCAAAGACATCGGCAATAGGCAGCGTGGAAGTTCATCTGAAGGAAATCAAAGAATCACACTGATAATTAAGCCGCGACACAACTAAATAATACAAAGTGGCATGTGCGCCACGCAAAAACTCTGATCACCATGGGCATCCGCCAAGTCTGTTCAAAGTCTTTGCTGTCGGCATGGAGGTAGCTTAGACCCTTAGCTACCCTAAAAACAAACAGCAAAGACTCTGATCAGACTGGGCGGGGCCCTTTCAAGAATATGTCTGGCTTATATCGACCCGACCGTAAGCAGAGGTGGGCGAAAACCAGAGCTGTTGTACCAAATAGGGCTAACTTCGAATATTATAGGTCCTAGGGAAAAACGATCAGACCTTCCCCGAGCAGAATGTGGCTTTCTCACTTGTGCGCCAGGCAAGGCTCGAACCAACAGCGGTGAGAGACCTAATGAGTCCGCGCTCTTATCCACTAGGCTAAGGAAGCTGTGGCTTTAACCAGAGGAGACTAGGAGCTTGACGTTCTAGCCTAGAAACATTTCTAAATCTTGTTTTACGAAGGAAAAATACCAACACTAAACAATATTTTGTAAATGAAACACGAATTTTCCGATTTTTGAAGTTTTGAAGTGTTTTACAATCTAAAATTCAAGCGCCTGTGGCTAAGCATTTGGTGATTTAACAATTTTGATCAAAAAAGATTAAATACTCAGAAAAAGATTAAATTACAATGCATCGGACCGAAAAAATATATTATATGAATTAAAATCTTAAAGAGTTGTATGCCAAAACTGAACAACACTAAAGTGGTCGGGTCGGGCGATGGTGCTACGTAACTTTCATTGCCGGACCGTCCAACTAATTTGGATAATAGTAGGGCAAGGGCCTACTGTGCTTGAAGAAGGTGCGGGTGGCGGCTGTTTTTTTTTTTTTTTTTTTTTTGTGTTTTCTCGCCTATCATACCTCTTTTATTTCTTCTCCTCCCTGCAAGACGGCCTGATATAGACTGAAATACTGTCTCAATGGACCGTAAACCCCAAAACAACCAACCACCTGAACAGCACTAGAAAGCCGAGCTTCAAGAGCAGAACTGCTACAATCTGTACCTCAATACAACAGATTCAGATTCTTACCTATATGATATAGTTTTGTGTCGTAATCTCAGACAATGATATCTCAAAGATGCCCCTTATATCAAATAATATAAATTAGACACATTTCCTATGTTCTTTACATGTAAACTCCTGTAATCTAAAACTACAGTGTGCTCGGGTAGGGCGATGGTGCTGGGTAAACTTCAGTGCCGGGGTGTCCTACAATTCCTACTGTACTTGCAGTAGGTGCGGGTGGGGGGTTGTTTGGCTACTTTTCCCCTCTATTATCGTGTCTCTTTCTTGTCTCCCTCTCTCTTGAAAATGGCTCGATACAGACTGAAATACTGTCCCAAAGACCTGTTATTTAAACCCAAAACAACCAAACCAACCATCTCAAACTAGTGGTGTCTCAAAATTTTCTGAGACCAGAAAATTTACTTTGAGACATCATAGTTTGAGAGTAACTTCGACTTTGAAATAACGGGAGCTTACTGTATAGTACAATATTAACGGTACAGATTTGGTACAACTTGTGTATGCCGAAATAAATACCTATTTTGAAGAAAAAAAAATGCCCGAATCTCAGACATCTTCCATTGGTGTTCATCCCTCTCTAGACCTGTTTTGTTTCTCTAAAAGACAACATGTGATATAGAAAATCGGTTTCTTCTTTTATTCTGCATGAGGGTCCCATTAGAGAGAAAAGTATTACTCCTTGATATATAGCCCTTCTCAAATAGCAGCCTTTTTATCGGAAAGAATTTGCCATAGTTTCACGTAATGCGGCACGCAAGCCTCAAAAGGGCCATGATCTTTCAGCCAATTTTAAAGGGACTTTTTCTGTTTAAAGCTTTACAATTTGTAACATCTTTTAAAGGAAAGAATCTGTTCCTTAAAGGCCCGAATGCTCTCGCAGGTACTATTTGATTGTAAGCTATGCTGTTAGTTTTTCAATAAAACTTACCAGCTTTGAACGCACAAACATTGTTGAGTTTTCTCATCTAAAGAGTCTGAGACATTGGAGCATTTAACCTATTTCGAAACAACTTCACAACCAAATTAATTTTTAAGCCCTAATATCAGGAAAATGATTTTGTTGTAGATGAAAAACACACTCGCCGCTAATCTGATAAATGATAATAAAATGTTAAATAATGCTGGGTGAATAAAATTAAACTGATCCATATACTGAAATCACTAGGGATGGACGTGGTCGGGCACTGGTGCTCAGTGCTGGGTAATTTTCAGTACCGGGGCGTCCTACTAGTTTGGATAACAGTAGGGCAAGGATCTACTAAGCTTGTAGTAGGTGTGGGTAGGCGTTGTTTGGATATTTTTTCTCTCGCCAATCACATTTTTTCTGTCGCCCTCTGTCTGGGAGACGGCTCGATATAGACTGAAATACTGTCTCAAAGAATCGTTACCCCTCCCCCCCACGCACACACACACAAATAATAATAATAATAATAATAATAATAATAATAATGATAATAATAATAATAAAAGCATCACAAACGACTGCGTGATACCCCGCCACTGCAAGCCTTTTTCACACACAGATTTTTCCAGATTTATTTTTTCTCTGTATGACTCCAGGGTGGGAGCAGCCTAGCCCCACTGAACACAGAGAAACGTCTTTGTTATGACAGTACTTTTCATTACTCTGATCACTTACAATAAGCTTCCGATAAATCACTTACCACTCTACTCAAATACAATTTTAGTGAATTTTAAACTGGTGACCACGGGGCAGGGGCAAATAAACCATAAAGGATCAAATTTTAATCACCAGAAGCTTTTATTACTTCTATCATCAGATGTAAATTTATAAAAATCTGTTTCACATCAATATATATAGATTTTATCATCATTTTATGCATGCATATAGCCCGGGGGCAGGGGGAGATAACTCCCATGGGGTAAATTTGAGCATCACTGGAGGCTTTCATCACTCTGATCATTTGCTGAAAATTTCAGAAAAATTGCTTCAAACTGATTTTATATGGAATTTTTCATGATTTTATTACATGTACATAGCCCAAGGGCAGGGGCAGGTAACCCCTAATGATAAAATTTCTGTCCTCATACAAAGCTTTTATTACTTTTATCATGTTTGTGAAGTTTCATCATGATACTCCTAGTAGTTATGGAACTAGAGGCTAGAAACCATTTTTTGTACATTGACAAGTGCCATAACTCTGTCAGAAATTATCGAAATTTGCCCATTAACAATCCCAAGCGAGACATTCTTGGTACAAATGCATATGCAAAATTTGAAGGAAATCCATTGAGTAGTTAAGGAACTAGAGGCTAGAAACCATTTTTGTACATTGGCAAGTGCCATAACTCTGTCAGAAATTATCGAAATTTGCCCATTAACAATCCCAAGCGAGACCTTCTTGGTACAAATGCATATGCAAAATTTGAAGGAAATCCATTGATAAATACTTAAGTTATCGAACGGAAACGAAGTGCGGACGGACGGACGGACAGACGGACGGACGGACGTACATACTACGGACGGACGGACGGACGGACACACGGACGGCCAACGTGAAAACATAATACCACGTCACTAACGTGTGGCGGGGTATAATAATATTAAATATTACTATTATTTTTATATCCAACCAAAAAATGAAATCACCATATGAGCAGTCGTGGACTCATGAAAAAAAAATTGTTAGCTCAGTGTCTACGAGAAGCCTGAGTGCTTCTCGTAGACATTGAAACGAAAGAAAAATATTTTTGTTGTTGTTGCTGTTGTTTTTATTGTTGTTTTTGTTCCATGACTTCGGTCTTCTTGTGGACATTGATTTAGCTAATGTTTTTCATGAGCTTCTGGTAGACAATAGACTAGCAAATGTTAACTTGACTGTATGAATCCTCAAAACAGATTCCATTTTTTCAATTAAAAATATTTTTGTATAATTTGTGACATTTTCTTATATTTGCTCGAATCACAATATCATTACCACTCCATTCTAATGAGTACCAACAGTGTATGTTTCTTACCAGAAATGAGAAAAATAACACTTACCTCTTCATAAATGAGGAGATAGTCATTACGTGGGTCTATTCTTTTAATGCCAAAACAAAAACAATAATAGGGTAAAGTCGGTTAACTTCGTACAGCGGGTATATTCGGACAAACCATTGCAAACAGTTCAAATTCAGATGAGACGGCTCATTATGAGCCGTCTCATCTGGATTTTAACTGTTTGCAATGGACTCATTAGGATTTTCACTGTTTGCCCATTTTTTAAATTTTAATTCCAAACAACTCACATATAAAAGAAACAATGTCACTGTCCGAATTTACCTGCGGTCCGAATTTATCTGACTTGACTCTAATGCCACAGGATTCGTTCGGCACCCCCAGCAATACACAGGTATTCTTCGGCTTATAACATAATTGAGCCGCCACTCGACAAAACCAACAAAGTGGTTGTGCGCCAAGCGCATACTCAGATCAGCCTGGACATCCGCCCAGTCTGACCAGAGTCTTCGCTGTCCGCATTGAGGTAGCCCAGATCCTTAGCTACCATTTTAGCTCTTAGCATAAAAACTGTATAAAAAATCATCATGACCCATATGAATTTGTTCCCCTCTGAGGGTAAACCAACCAAGTGCCATCCCAAATCCGTGGAATGAAGTGGAAAACATTATTGCTGCCAGTTCATTCCACTCCACTCCATTAAATAGCAGTTTTAAACTATGCCGATTAATAGACCTCATTCTCATAACTAACTTAACAGCTGACATTTACTCCCGAAATTTCATACAAATTTCTAAAGCTTATCAACGCCTGCTGCATGTGTTTTACAAATCAGGTCGCAACAAGAAAAAGTGGCTTAACGTAATGGTGTAAATGGTTTTAAAATGTTGTAGTATCACCCAACCCGTGCAAACCAGCACACAATTATTTTGAGAAAATGGAGGACATGGTCAGACAATGTAACCCTGCTAATCTGTATCTTCTCAGAACAAGATCTATGTTTCTCATAAGGCCCTTTATTGATAAGCCAATGTTTTGTCAACAGTGTGTACCTCTAGCAGACAATTTTTTTATATTCTGCGCATTTGGGATGCACAGTAGCCCGGCATACGAAATTGCTTAAGCGGGATATTGCTGGGTGCCTCACCTATTATAGCGTAAGCTTAGGAGAGGTTACTACCACACTATGCATGCGTAAGCAATAGTCTTATCATATATGACCAACAACCACATACGCGTAAGCAACAGTCTGAACAGAGCAACAGTGACAGACATTTTCAATCAATACATTGAATTCACGCAAAATCACAATGAATAGCAACACTCTTCTTATTAAATTACCTCTGAGGATTCATTAAATCTCATAAACACAAAAATGTCCCAGATATTATAAGAAACGCAGTAGATGTTTTCTCTTTTCCTTTTGCTTTTATGAATGATTTTCCCCGAGAGCATGGGCAGACAATATAGCTATAATGGATCTGTCATCATCATCCACCGTAGAATACCCTGTGATTCGATTTTTAGCAGGAACTGCAGGTCTGCAATTTTGCCAATTAAATATGGAGAAAGCCAATCTCAGCATCGTCCAGCAACTACCTGACTCATCGGAAACTTTGCACCTGTTCGCCAGAATCTTAACAATCGTCGGTTTCAGTAATTTTTCAGCTGGTTCGTCCACAGATTTGCATATTGAGCATGTATACGCGTTACCGCTTGACGACACCTTCGTGGCTGCCACGATGCGTTGACGCAACTAGATTCAGAACTGTGAGGCAACTGGTGTTCTATTTTCTAATTTTAGAAAACACAGCGCAAAATAAATAATGGATTACAAATCAAATATATCATGTCACTTTATCATTTGGGCAGTTGCGTGATCGCACGAATATCTCTATACTAGATAATTTTATCAGATATTAAATAGAAAATATGAGCTCGGTTAAGATAACATAAAGCTGTTTCATTTTGCGGCTATCAGTGACACTTAAAAACAAAAGCATGTAGCTGTATGTATGTAAGCTGTTTATTCATCACCGTAAAACATAAATTTCAATATTAAATAACTGACTTTTGGCACTGTCATTCAATATTGTATGAAATCTGTTTTTGCTGTAACATAACGTTGCTGTAATACTAAAAGTACATGTATATCCAAATTTGAATTGCAACTGTTAACTGACCTTATTGATGTGTTATAATGTATTGTTTGTACATAACACTTTGGAATCTTGCTCGCGTTGTGGAGATTGCCAAGTATGCCCCGATCAACATTTAGGCCCTTGAAAGGTAGGTCTCATATTTTTAGCTTTTGGTCGAATATGTACGAATAAGGCTTCTACAAGCAAAGCGGGCCTCTGTGGCCTTTTTGACAGGAGCGCTGACCCTTAAACATTAGTTCTCTTACCGCTATGGGCTGTTTCAGCCGGCACAATTGTTTGAAGGCCATGTTTAACTTACGGAAGTTCAGGTATGTGTTGTGTTTTTTTCCAGGGAGCTCCGATTTTCGCCAACCTTTGCTTAACATTCGGCTCGACATAAGTGAAGATCAGTTTTTATTTCAAGGTTCGGTTTACATTAGTTGTTGAAAGCTGTAACACCTCGAAAACCTATGACTTTTGATGGCCTAAATTTGAAAATAACATTATTTGTAAGCCTTATTGATAATATTAAACATTTGTATAATATGATAGCACAATAACCAATAATGAGGTTCTCTTTGCAACGTAGATGATGAGCAAAACATGCAAATACATGAATAATCACAAAACACGTCAGTCCTTCCAAAATGATAACAGTTTTGGATCAAAGCTAATTTGTTGGTATGTGAATGTTTGTCTTGACTGGGTACCAAAGCTATGGCAGATGAAAATATCGTTTGCTGCTGCAGCATTTCAGCAACGCAAGCACAACAATATCTACCTTTCTGTCATAATTGTCATTCTATTTGGCATTTATCAATACAATCACGTGACCTGTAAACAATGCCTTTTTTCGCCCTGTACAGTCCACACCGTACAACCGGCTGAAGTGATGCCAGATGCCTACAGACATAACAGATGGGCGAGATTGAAAGCAGGATTTCACCAGGTGAGATAAAATTGCAGGTATAATCAGACGATAAAATCCTGGAAGAGTTTAGCCTCATATAGAAGTTGCCCAGTGCCTGTAAATTCTACAGTACCAGTCTGGGTGGCTTTCTTACACAGATAAGGCTATGGCAGGGCTTGAAAGGGGAACATTTTCAGGAAAAAAAAATAAAGTCTGCATTTCGGCTCCCATTAAACGAATCTGAGATAGTGCCCAATCTGTTTGCTTGCGAACAATAAAACGTCAGTTAATTAGCAATATTTCTGCCAATTTTTGATGCACAGTTTTGTTTTATAATGAAAATACACGCTTTCAAAGAGGGTGGGTAGCGAAAAAATGGTTGCTTTGTCAACAGATGCAATTTTAGGTGGATATCTGGGATGACAGATCGGTTTGTTTGGAAATGGCTGACATTGATGGCAGGTATCAATAATATAAATGTGTGTCCTTAAAATTGCATTTTTTTAAGTTTTGTCTGTGCCAACAGCATAAAATCACCTCAAGAACTCGTAAAAAGGATTTTTCTAGATGTCAAAGGAATAATATTTGTGTTTATCGAAGCTGGTTAAGGAAGAAATACTTTATTGTCAGAAAGAGGTGAACGCAGAACTATACGAACGGTGGTTGGCCTGTGTACCTTTTCGTTGTATTTGTTTCTCATTTTGAAGGAAATTTCTTGTGTGTGTGAATTAAAATCTGAAATAGTTCCTTCAAGAGCAGAGAATACATTCAGAAGAAGGAACATGGGCAAGACTACGTAGTTTCGGCTAATAAATGAATGTTTTTTTTGGTTTTTTTTCATAGTTTATATTCCGCCGAAGCAAGAGTTTGTCTCTGAGTGTGTGAGCGTTCGCAGAGGGTGTGGGTGGGTGTGTGTGGGGGGATGAGGAGGGGGGGGGGGCTTGCTGGTCTGTTTGGTACCGATACTTGAATAAGGGATTGCGTAATTGCCATTTCATCCTTAAATACCAAAACTTCCTTTTTAACTTTGGTACCGTTAAAAGTATACTTTTACTAGTATGTTCATTTGAATGAAATCCTGTTTTGTAATTACTCTAATCAATCACAGGGTTTTACGCCAGAGTAGTGAAAATATGCCTTTTCCAACTAAACTACCGTTTTTCTGACCCCAAACGATGTCAGCGCTGCGCACAACTCACGTAAAAAGAAAGAACATACCCTTTCTCATCTTTTTAGGTTCAAGGTTCAGTAACAAGTTGACCAGCAAGCGCAATGCTGCCCACGCCCCCCCCACCCCTCATCCCACCCCGGTGTCATGGTGATCGTGAACTGTTCTATTACTATTATTATTTATCTGAGTTGTCGCTCCAAGCCTTTTCTTCTGGGATTTTTTTGTGTGTTTGCATCTGATTTATTGCATATAATGATTCTCGTTTTCATGAAAGGAAGAAAAGATGATGTACAGAAATTTATTTATTTATTTGTTTATTATTATAATCAGGTATATTTTTATTGTAGGTACGCAGGTACGTTAGCTCCAATACAACCAATGCATTGACAGCTCGTATTTTTTTTTAATCCAGTCCTGGGTGAGATAACATGTGTGAGAGTATAACTATCTTTCATGGTGTGAGAGATGTAAAGCTATTAATTGCAACAATAAAATGCATTCTAGTTGACAAGCATGCATCATTCTTCATGATTTCACGCCGAAGTCACAGTCATAATCAGTTTAAAGACACATACTTATATATTGATACCTGCCATCAATGTCAGCCATTTCCAAACAAACCGATCTGTCATCCCAGATGTCCACCTAAAATTGCATCTGTTGACAAAGCAACCATTTTTTCGCTACCCACTCTCTTTGAAAGCGTGTATTTTCATTATAAAACAAAACTGTGCATCAAAAATTGGCAGAAATATTGCTAATTAACTGAGGTTTTATTGTTTGCAAGCAAACAGATTGAGCACTACTTCAGATTCGTATAATGGGAGCAAATGCAGACTTTATGTTTTATTTTCTGAAAATGTTCCTCTTTCAAGCCCTGCCATAGCCTTATCTGTGTAAGAAAGCCACCCAGACTGGTACTGTAGAATCTACAGGCACAGAGCAACTTCCATATGAGGCTAAACTCTTCCAGGATTTTATCGTCTGTTTTTACCAGCAACATTATCTCACCTGCTGAAATCCTACTTTCGATTTCGCCCATCTGTTATCTCTGTAGGCATCTGGCATCACTTCAGCCGGTTGTACGGTGTGCAGTCATGGGTACACGCTGAGAGCCAAATAGTTTTTGTTGGTGGTGATATTGTATTGTCTCTCCTCAAGATCAGTCATACACCCTCATTTTCTATACTTCTCAGTCCATCAAATTGTTTAAAGTTCTAAAACTAAGACTGACTTGTCATAGCGACATGAATCTTAGCGAACTTTGGCTTCCATTGTTTGAATTATTTTGGCTTTTTGTAGGTTCTTGCTGCATCGGTCATCATTTTCCTAATGTCCTTATCTGTCTCGTTTCTCGAGACACCTGGGCTCAGGTGGCTCGATGGGGACGGCTGCGCTCGCGAATTAATGAGTAGGCGTCTCTTACCTGATGCCTGAAACTGCTGTTTCTCGCAGAATAAGTCAGAGAGTGTGGCTCGGAGACGAATACTCGAAGACTGCCGAGACCTGCTCATCACCTTTTTGCTTTGAAATTTTTGGAGTTTAGCGACACTGAAGAAGTGTAATACAGAAACGCGTGTCTGTCACACTAGATTCTGTATAATTACGATTATATTCCACAAAGGACAAAGTTTATTCGAAGCAATCAGGCACTGTCCAATGTTCAGAAAACAGTGCGGATGTCAAAATATGTCGAATAATGTCAGTTATTAGCATCACACAGCCATATTGGAACATAAAATAAATAAATAAATAAATAAATAAATAACAGTAAATTTTCATAGGCGAGATTTCTGCAACTATTTTTTCTCTCTCGATGGTTCTAGATCTACTCCACATCTACTCCAGACTGAGCGTTCGTTTCGGCTCTATTTTATTTATATATCCATCTTCATATGACAACTCGGTCATCATGCCTGACCATTATGCCGTTGTGAGCGGTACTAAATGACGAATCTAAATTAAAAAAAGATAGATCAAGAAAGAAATCGTAGGCGTGCTGAAACACACACCTTTGATATGGACATATAAATAAGTGCTTTAAACTATCCTGACTACAGAACCGGGAAGACGAGGTCCTTAAATTATTGGATTAGCTATAGTATTGGTAATAGGACAATTTCGTCCCTTATAAGGCACTTCACACCAAATGCAGTCGAGACAAAAAGGTTCCAAATAGTTGCACTTTTGGAAACAAGGTTGGATGGATGAAATGCTGCTGTCTTTAGCTCACATGAGCCAGCGGCTCCAAAGGAGCTTATAGAATAGGCAGGCTCCGTCGTCCGTCTGTCCGTTCATCAACATTTTCAAACAAGTATATCTCTTAAGCTACTAATCTAATCTCGATTAAATTTCATATGTAGCATTATTGGGCAGGGGTAAAGGCTGCATTAGCCTTAGGGCATGTCTTACCGAGACATCCAATTGCTCCTATTGATTTATAATGGGAAAATGGTGTCTCCAGGTTGTCTCCGTTTTTTAATGTTTTGATCATCTTCAGACTTGCAGGGAATTAGGACAGGCACAAGAACTCGGACAAGTTCGAAATTCAGCCCCGATCCGATTTCCATCGCAGAGATAGTTGCCCTTGAGTGATCCTAAAATCTTTGTATGGGGAACACCGTGACTCCACATTTTTCCCCTCCTTTTTAATCGGATGTTTGTCTCATACTTGAAGGAAACAATGACAGGCAAGAAGTCTCGGATGAGTTTGAATATCAGTCAGATGGACTTATCATTGCAGGATTACTTGCCCTTGAGCGTCATGGCATTTCAGTGTCTCCAGCTTTTTTGGCCATTTTTATCGGATCTCTTTTAGACTTGTAGGGAAAGGGTACAGGCACAAAAAAATACAAGTTCGAAATTCAGCCCGATCCGATTTTCCGTTGCGGAGTTATAAACTTGAAGATCTGTAAAGTTCACAATTGCTTTTTTTCACGGTCTGGGCAGACAGCAAAAATAAAAGTAACTCCACAGTATAAAGTATGACTGAACTTCGAATGTGTTTTGTGTCATTCTGGGTAGCACGGAGGAAATTAGGCAAATTTACTATTCATAATCGCAATAAATCAGTTTAACAGTTTCAGGCATTACATTACTGTAGTCAAAATAAAATCTCCATGTTTCTGGTGTTGGGAAGACTTATCCAGTCCGAACAAAGACATGAATGAAGATCAAAGAGCAGGACCTATCCCAGCAAGCACATGGCATTATTCATGCAAAGTTGTACCAACGTCAATGCACTGTCTTGACGTTGCATCGACCCTGAAACGACTTTCACTTAACGATATGTTGCCACTGGATAAATGATGAAATCTCTTATATTCGTAAGGCGCCATGACTTTTTTACCATTGACAATATCTTTTTCAAAGATATTTCTAGATGCATTTTATCGAAGTATTTATAACTAGCAGCTTAAGCTGCTGTCGACTCCGGGATAGAAGAGTCTGATGTGTCGTTTTGTATGTATTTAGGTATGTTTATGATTTTTGTTTCAGTTTGTTTTTTTGGTTGCAAGTGTTGTATCTGTTATGAAGGTTGTTCTGGTTCTGTTTTGTCCTTTTCATTCAAGTCTCCCTTCCTCTTTCGGTGTCATAGGTGGTTTGTTCATTGTAATTGCAGCTTTTCCTTCGAATCTTGATTTATATGTTTGGTTTTGTACAGTACATAGACAGAGTATCTGCGTGTATCCAGGTTTTAGATATGTACACCCATACTATGCCTAAGCTCTAAACCAACCCGAAACTTTTAAGCTCAGTTATTCCGATTTTTGATAGTTAAATATACCTACCCGACTAAAATTAGCGACTTGCCGGGGTCACTGATGAGACTTTACTAGCCACAACTACGTAGTCTGACCCATTTTTTTCTTCTGAATGTATTCTCTACTCTTGAAGGAACTCTTTATGGTTTTAATTTTACTACAATGCAGCTGGTGTTGTGCCGCGTGGCGGCCGTAAAACGTCTCCCCGTACATCATCCATAGTGCAGATTGGATTTTATGTTCGTCCTTTGAGATCAGATTATATATTCTGAGGAACCTGAAATTTCATATTGGTTTAGACTCCTATTCTAGATCATCGTCTTTTGTTATTACTTGGACCCTTTTTGATAATAGTCCGTGTTTAAATCAACTGTCCAATTAAAAGTAAGACATTTCAGTATGGTTTTCTCTGGTTTCGTCACCAAGTAGTGCCAAGATCACTGATGAGGCTCTCCTAGCCGTATCGACGATGTCTGGCACGTATACCTTCTCGGAAATGTATTCTTTGCTCTTCAAGGAACTCTTTAAGATTTTAGTTGCAATCTGACCCGTGAACTCAAGGTTCGGAGTTTATCCCTGTGCTACACAGGCTGACACAAAGCCTCATTCGAGGTTCACTTATACATAAGCCGGTGGATGTATTAGCTCACCAGAGCCATAGGCTCAGGGTGAGCAATTGTGATCTGCCTATGTCCGTCCTCCGCCGTGCGTTTTGCGTGTATGAAGCATACTCTAGTAGACCTCTACCAAGTTCTTTCAAATAGTGGTCCTGGGGTTCAAAATGGCTCCGCGGTGGGCTATTGGGTTCGAAAATGAAATATACTAAAAATCTTCTTCTACAGAACTGCTTGGCTCAGATGCTTGAAATTTGGTATATAGCGTTATTTAGTGGCCTTGTTCAAATGGTGATCCCAAGGTTAAAAATAGTCCCGCAGCAGGGAGTCCTAGCTTTGAACTTGAAGACATTGGTGTCCAATGTCTTCAAGTACCCACACTAACCATGACCGGATATGGAGAATCGGGTTGCATTAGGACATCAGACCGGCAAAAATGGCATTTAATGTTTCCGCCCAATGTCATCAAGTACCCACACTAATCATGACCGGATATCAAGATTCGGAGTAAATTGTGCCTGAAGGTACATGCATCTTAAAGGCCTGCCTAGATTTTGTTCTATCATTTTGACCCCCCCCCCCCCAATCAAATCCCCTCCAATAAACAAATGATAAGAAAATCAAAGGCACCTCCTAATTCCTAATTACCTCATTATTAGGGTCATAAAACAATGCTGTATTGAACCCCCTGCCTGCTTGTATTTTTGTGGAGTAAGTCAAATACTCTGTAATTAATATATTAGCCATTATAATAATCTCAAGAAGAAAAAAAATATGCAAGGTTTGAAGATGAAATTTATTTCAAGGATCACTTCAGAGACCCAAAAGACTCCGATTTAATTGGATTGTCAAACCTAAGTTTTGAGTAGTTTGGTGATATTAAACATGTTTTTGACACCTTTTGAAAACAGTGAATTGGTAAACGTTCATTTGTTTTCACAAGAACTTTTGGTTTGAGACTGCATTTTGTCAATTATGGATTGATCAAATATCAATATTTTGTTTTCATAGAGTATATTATTTTATTTTGGCTTCTTTCATAATAAATTTTGATCCTGAAAAAAGATGATGTGAACTTAACGATTTTTTAAACTTTACCAGAATATATGTATCGAAAATGTTTTTCTACATCAAACTTAGATGAATACTAATGTCAGGTATCTCTGTTATTGATTTCCCCTTTGGGCCTCCAAAAGAAACTGCTGGGACACTGGTCTGGAGAAGACGGGCCAGAGGAGGCTGTTTATTGGATATAGATAAGGATTACATAACTTACTAATGACAAAAGAGTGCATTAGATCATTAGACCGTCAAAAAATGGCATTTACTGTTACCGCACTTTTGTCATCAATGATCAAATATCGAGATTCGAATTCCGATGTGCCTGAAGATACATGTTTCTTTAAAATGCATGAAGAAGTTAAACGTGATATGGATATCAGACTGGCAGGATACGCGAGCAGGAGACTGTCTATCAAGTTCAAATAAGCCGAGTCAAAAACTGACTTTTACTATTACTGTTAAGTGTCTTCAAGTGCCCACTATAACTTCGACCAGATATCGAGATCAAAATTCCATTGTGCCAGAAGATATCTGGAAAATGCCTCAGGAGCCTGATAAAAGAAAGATACATCTGAAATAAATATCGCTCTGACCTGAAAATGTGTTATTGGCGTCGCGTAAAAAGGGACCTTAAACAATGTGCAAAAGAGCAGACTCATATCAGCCTGCGCATGCGTGCAGTCTGATAAGAGTCATCCCTTTTCGCATACAAATTATATGCATCCTTGGGAAGTTAAGGACGCTGAATAGTTTTGCACTGGTTCACAGGCTGGCTTGAACAGTTATGTTAAACACACATTACTTGAGGCTCCTTTAACACGATGCCAATCATGACTTTTTTTTTGTTAAAAAAAACTCACATGCGCGCCCCAGCTTGCAAATCTTACATGCACGTGCATCAATATATACATTATATATGAGCGGTATGCTGAGGCAAGGGAAATGGGTGTTAAAGTTTCCAGCCAAAATAGCACAAGGAATTAGTGGTAGCCTTTATCTACCCTAGGCTAAGTCCTAATCATTTAATCATTTAGAAATTATAGAATATACCACCAAAGACTGTAATGATTCCTTTATTCAAAGTACATTTTTCACTACTAAATTCATAATTTCACAGAGAGAGAGAGAGAGAGAGAGAGAGAGAGAGAGAGAGAGAGAGAGTAAAAGAATGACACTTTTTGGCGAGGAAAATTTCATTAACGTCTCTTAATGAAGTCAGTCAGGTAAATGTTAGTCTAAAGATATGACTGTTTATAATATATTATTATTATTTTTGTATATTTTAATTTTTGTTTATTTATATTTTGTTTGCTTTTCAAAAGAACTGTTAAACCGCATAATAATGCACGAGTCTACCTACAAATGCCAAAACTTAAATGCTGGCTTCCCAAGCAAGCTGCAATAAGGTCGTGAACAACCAATTTCGATGAATGTTTGCCTCGCTTTTAGACTGTAATCCCATAGCCACATGCACATCAGGAGACAGACTGTCTAAGAGAAGCCTTCAAAGTATCAAAACTGTAGGAAAAGTTGCACTCACAAGGTATGTACTCATTGGTCTTTCAATGTCGAAAAATGACTAAGTTTTCAAAGCGAAAAAAGTAGCAAAAATTATCGGAGCAAAACATCAAAGTCACATGCACTTCTATAGACCATGAATAAGAAGCCGGCAAAGTTTCAGAATGTTTCATGAATAAACTGTAAGAGTCGTTGCGCACACCAGGTGTCTACTGAATAGGTCTTCTGATGCTGAAAAATGACGAAGTTCGCAAAGCCAAAATGTGTAAATCCCAGGTTTTCATGGGCTAGCCGATGCTCCCTAAACTTTGTATTGCTTGGTGGTACTGCAAGGCCGTCGGAAGCGCCGCGGCCGGTGCGGCCATGGCCGCCCCAAATTTTCGACCAGAAATGAAAAAATGAACATGCAAAAACAAAAAAGGCAAACGAAAAACGGCAAGGGAAAAGGCGGACAAAAAAAGTAAAAGCAGAACAAAATGAGAAAGAGAGAGAATGAAAAACGAAAAAGAAGAAATAAAAACACGATGATACAAATAATCATAGTATACCTAAGAATCGTTATTTAAAGCCATCCTCGGATCATTATAAGGGATTAACGTCGGAAGGCTCTTGGAATTCAAAGACTACAGAATTTAATACCTGCATAGCAATTAAAATTCAATCCTGACTGGTCGTATGGGTCAACTGTCTGTTTGGGCGTGTTTATCTGTATTTTATTTTTCTCTTTTTGTGTTTCGTCAGAAATACCTATGTGTCGTGCAAATGACCAAACAGCGTCACATCAACAAGTCGAAGAGTAAAAGTTGCATTGTGCTAGTCAATGAAATTATGCTAATTTATGCTATTTTAGAAAGTGCCTTTTCAAAAAGAAATAAAAAAAAATCTCTTTAAATAGGGTTTGCTCTAAAAGGAAAGAAATTGTTTCCCATAAGAATTGACCCTCATAAAGAGGGGTTGGGGGGGATAGAGGGGAGAGAGATTGAAAGAGAGAATGCGGAGTTGCTCCCCTTAAAGGTGTACCCATTTACCTTAAGCACAGATGGATTATGTTGAAGCCTGCGCCTCTAGGCCTCCTTCTAGCTACGCTCCTGAAATATTGCGTTTTCATAGTTTCAAAATAAAATTTTCAAGTAACTTTATGTCTAACGTAAAAAAGTAGACAGCAAATAATTTATCAAGTGCGTTTCAGCTGATTCAGTAAGCTACAAAAGCCCTGAAATGAAATTGCTTATTTTCTGCTTGTATTTATCAAAACGGTTTCTATGACAGTCATAAGAGTTAACAGGTCATCAAATTAAGCAGTCCATGTGATAAATAGCCAAACTGCTGTGGCGTCATTGCCATTTTAATAGCCGAAAAATGGCTCCTGATCGCATCAGAGGGCATCTAATTTTAAAAAATTTCCCGGAAGAGCATGCTCCCGGACGCCCCCCAGGGGACCCCCGCACCCCCCTCGCGACCCTCACCCTCCTGCTCCGAGCTTAGCTTGGAGCCTGGCCGCATCAGACAAAATTTCCTTCCGACGGGCCTGTACTGTGATATTATCATGAAATGCTCTATGTTTTCATTTTTTATGGTGTTGAAGGACGCGGGTGCCAGCCATGACTGAAAATTTCTCACAATGGGACCCTTTTTCGAATCAGTTAAAGTAGATACATGGGTTCTGTTCTTCATCTGCTGTGCCCACAATACGATGGCCCTCTAACATCCCCTGCCCCTGTGGCCACTAGGCTATGGGAAATTTTACCTTCACCTTTATAATTACACGTTATACCTTTACAAATAGTTACTTGTCAAAAAGCTTTAGGTACGCTGCTGTGCAAAAGTGTAACACTTTAACCATAGAAATCAGTTGCCCACAATTAATTGAAACTTAGGTTATACACAGAGGTCAAAATGCACAGCTTGATTTAGACAAGCAGGTGTTTATTTCATTAATGCCAGGAGACCCATAAATGGGGCGCTGACAACCAGTGTAGGCTCGCCAATTCTCCATTTATTGGTCTTCTGGCATTGATGAAATATACACTAATGCAAGGGGAAACATGAAATATAATTTTACTTTGTAAATACAGCATCCCACTCGGCGTGCATCTTTGATTCAACGTTTAATCAACATTGATTCGACGTCAGAACGTTGAATCAACGTTGATTCAATTTTGACTCGGCACTGTGTGCATGTTGGGAATGTTTGAAAAATTGATAAAATGACTGTGACTGACGAAGAGCTCATTGAATATTGCTGTTGTAGCTCATGTCTTGACCACCGACATCAGTATATATTCTCTGGCACCCCAGTGTGGGATGACATATTGCTGCTTCCATTTGAATAGACATTTGGAGTAAACAGCCCGAGTCACTTTGGTTTATTTGAAAACGAGATGAAGCAAGGGAAGGAACTCATAAAATATAGATGGCTGTCAACAAAGGGGACTGGGTCTATTGGTATATACAAAGTAGTATACATGTTGTAATGCCTGCCATGCATTTATTTGAATACGTAATGCTAATAATAACAAAATACTGTAGCCTCTGATCAGACGGTGCAAATAATGTTCTACGATGTTTGCCTAAAATAATGCATGTTTAAGATAAATAAGTCTGGCACCCCTTATACTGAAGACAGGCGTTTTTGAAACTGGGAGTATGACTGGCATTCTGGAAAAACTTAAGTGGGAATCTCTGAAAAGCGAAAGAAAGACAGTAGAATCAAAATGCTTTACAAAGATCTGAAGGGTGCAGCCAGTATACCCATGAATGGCCTTGTTCCTCAAAGAAGGCGTACCAAGCATCATCAGTCCCTGGTATTTCAAACCCCAACGGCTTGGACTAATATTTACGAAACCAGTTTCTTCCCCCAGATTTTAAGAGATTGGAATTCCTTGGAAGATTTCCCTATTTCTGATGCTGAATATGCAGAGGATTCAGTTACTAAGTTTACTTCTCTTATAAGGGCTAGGGACTGGCTTCTCTGATAACAAGTCTTTGTAAATGATTGTCCTTGGACGTATCACCAGTAAACAATTTTGATTTATTCTGATCTGAAAGGCCAGATAAAAGGACTCATTCATCATAAATGGAATATATGATGTAATGTTTTTTCATGACACGGCAAGGTCATATAAGAGGTGAAGAAAACATGTGAAACAAGAGACAATGGCACTCTCTCTCTTCTTAATGGAAGCGTGGCGAGTGGTTGAATGGTTAAAGACGCTCGGTGATGGTACAGGTCACGGATTCGAATCGCCATTCGGCCAGCCAGCGATTGACAACCCAGCAGTCGATAAGTGCTTTTTTCGAATCAGGGAAGGATATGGTAGCGAAATGATAGGGAAGGGCTCCTTCTTTCATATGCTATGCCAGAAGTACGAGTACGATGGACATCTAACACCTACTGCTCCTATGGCTACTAGGCTACGGGAAGCTTTTCCCTTGACCCTTCTGCGGCTGGAGAGGAAACGGACAAACTCGGTACCAGGTGGTGCATGTTATTCATTCGTTCTCTTGAATCTTATGGGAACATCGTTATGATAACTGGACAAAAAAATAACGGGAAATGTATCTGAGATTTACATAAAGCAATTTGTGCTGTTTAATTTATTGTGTTCTCAGTTTAATCCTTCTATCATAAAAATAGAAAATAGGTAAAAATAATTGTTAAATGTTTTTCATATACTTTGCTTGGTCCGTTGTAACCCGTCTGTTGGTCTAAATTATTTAGTTGAATAAAGATAGCTGAGTTGCCATCCATTTGGGAAAGAGCTGCTGACTCGGCTTATCACTTGTAATTTATTGTTTGTTGGGATGTCTTTGTCAATCTTTCCCTTTGATGTTGGGGATAGGGTTTGGGATCTGATTCAGTCAGTTCCTGAAGTGTAGTTACTCTTTAAATTTACCCATTAGTGCCTAGCGTACAAACACTAGGACATAAGCAAACAGTGCAGACCTAGATCAGATGCCGCAGAACGCGGCGTCTGATCAGGGTCCTCCCTGTTTGCAGAAGGCAAATACGTTTTGCTTCCTGAAAGGAAATATAAATGGTAACCAGAAGCCCCTCAATCGACAAATGGACTAATCCTGTTTAAAAGGACAGAAGAGTCCATCCAGCATAAAAGAGGTAAACTGTATTCCTTTAAAATTTAAAGAGTAACTACACACAGGAACTGACTGAATCAGATCCCAGACCCTATCCCCAACATCAAAGGGAAAGATTGACAAAGGCATCCCAACAAACAACAAATTACAAGTGATAAGCCGAGTCAGCAGCTCTTTCACAAATAGGTGGCAACTAAGCTATCTTTACTGAACTAAATAATTTAGACCAACAGAAGGGTTACAACAGACTAAGCAAATTACACGAAAAACTTTTAACAACTATTTTTACCTATTTTCTATTTTTATTATAGAAGGGTTAAAATAAGAACACAATAAATTAAACAGCACCGTACATAAACAAATGCAACCGCAACGAAATTACCGCCTTGGGACGGTCAGTAATAACTACTGGGGGGTTTAAATCCGTTTTACTGGGTCCAAACCTCCACACTCACCCTCCGCCGCGGTGCACACAATTAGTTGGTAGGTCGGTTCGTATAGAGGTACCCTAACTCAACAGAGAGTCATCACGGGCAACAATTAAAATCAAGAAAAGACTGTGATGAAGCAAGGATGAGGACTCGACAATCAAAACGTGTTGAGACACCTGGAGATCCCTGGGGCGTCAGCAACACCACTGGAACACTGGAGCAAAAGAAGACCACCAGTCGAACCCCGGTGGGCCAAAAAACAGACAATCATCCGGCCCCAACCAACTACATGTAATGTATAGCTTTATGTAGGGACTATCATAGAGTCTGAACCCCGACTCACCGGCGAGCAATTAAAGAGGACAGCAAAGTTGTTAACCGTGATTGGGTTAACCACTAAGCATGCAGACTGTCGCATTACATCTATGTTATAGCCGATGCGTTTAAATCGCATGATAATTTTCTTAAATTAATCAGGAAATTCTGTTTTCCCTACGATTTTGCGTAATTTATATACTAATTCACCATCAAATTCAGGTTCCGATAGGCCTTGTTGCAATAGTGACCTTATCCCTGTATTATATTTAGAAACCAATTCAGAGTGTCTACAATAAAATTTAGAAAAAGCTTTCCGAAGTTTATGATACCGATACCCCTGCTGTAAAAGCTTGGCAGTCAAACTTTTTTTACGAGCATTGAAAACAGCCAAATGACTAGGCACCCTAGCGAAGCAAATAAGTTGAGAAATGTAAGCACCATAAGAAGTGGTGCGGGGAATATCACCATTCAAAAACGGAATATTAACAATGACGAAATCAAAATGATCGCGTTTGTCATTAATTTTAGCTGAAACAGATTCCGTCTGAAATTGATAGATGTAAATCCAAACATGGGGCCTCGGCATCAGAAGTATTTGCTTTATTTAACTGCGATTCAGCAGGATAAATTTGACTTACCATTCCTTCAAAATAAGGATTGGCAATATTTAAAAGGTCGTCCAAGTATCTAGACGTTGGGTTGAATGCTTCAATAACATGAGCTTGAGTATCATCAGAAAGAGACATCATAAAGTCTCTTTCATAGCAAAATAAAAACAAATCTGCTACAAGAGGAGCGCAGTTAGTACCCATCGGAATATCTACAATTTGTCTGTGTAAGTTAGTACCAAATTTGATGAAAATGTTATCTAGAAGATATACTTAAGCATCACAAACATTTAACAAGACCACATTTTAAACCTTTTTTGGTCATCGGAAGTAAAAAAAAAGCATATTTATCATTGCAAGCAAGATAATGAGCACCCTCTCTCAGAAAAGTAGTCTATATTAAATTTATTAGTTTCTTTTTTTATCAAATTATGGGACAAAGTTGTATAGAGTGTAGAAAAAAACTGGCTGTAAAAACGTTCATCTACTTATCTTAGTTTTTATATGTACTTCAAGGGAACAAACGCAATCCTGACCTATCTCCTACTTCATTTTCAATGTGCAATTATTCCGTAGACACCCATTCGTTTGATTTCTCACTGAAAACAGTGATACGAGAAACGTCAGCCGACAACAAAGATTTAAGGATTATTCATCATTTTGTTTTTGTCTCTATTTTAAACCTACTTAAACAAAGCAGTGCTTTGTGCAATAGATAAACTCCTACACCCACCGTCCAAACTCTCACAAGGCTACAGGAAACCATACGCTGCACTGTATCTTTCTTCAAGCATATGTGCCTCACGACACATATTTTAACCCCTTATGGCACTATATTATCATTTTTAAAGGGAGAAGAAAATCTGATCTTCCCATAGATAGTCGTTGAATTGCTGCAACACAATTTGATAACTAAACGAATTAATTCGTTGAATTGCTGTACCATAGCAGAGAATTTGCGTATAAAAAGACAAAGTAAATGCAAATATTTGACTGCTGATTTATTTTTCTGCCTGAGAAAGTACCGAAATTATACAGAAAGCTACAATACTTGACTCATATTGTTTCCATAATGCTATTGCCTTTGAAAGGGGTTGAACCCCTTTTCAGGAGCCAGGTGGCCCTGGCCTGTTAACCTACTGGTCCCAGTTCAATTACTTGTAAACGCTGATATCTTTGCAACGTCTATTGCATTGCACACAGCATTTCGTTATTATCCTCCAACTGTCCTGATATGGCTTGAAATACTGTTTAAAAGGACGTAAAAATCGCGTCATCCACCCATCCATTCTTTTGAACCTTTTCATGTGCTGCGTATTATCATAAAATTACAAGAGTAAAACAGTACAGGTAAATGCAATAAAATAAATTAAAGCCCATAATTCATTATATTAATCAATAATACTTATGGGTTGTATGTACATTTTATTGCAAAATGTACAATACCAGGATCACCAGAGACGATTATCCAGTATTGATAAGCCTTATCTCAAAATGAAACTTCCTTGTTAGTCATCGATAAAGTTTGTGTTTTGTACCGAAGAATATTGCAGTCATTGTAAAAAATGTATTGGATAGTACTTTACAGGCAAGTAGTTAATATGTAAATTATTATAACAACGCCAAGGATTGAAAGAGGAGGGGAGGGGACGGGGGGAATAAAATAGTATAAAATGATAATAAAAAGAACTACTTTCAATTTCGAACCTGACCTAACCCAACCCAAGAAAGTTATATTGTCAATCTGTATAACAAATTAAGGGATGGTAAAGTGCAATATTGGGCAGCTGAAACGTATACTTAAAGCGACATAAAAATGGACACAAGTATCTGTGCTGGTGTAACAAACGTGACCGAATAGAAAAACGACCCCTGGTCAAGGTCACCAAAATCTAAGTGATCCCTTTTCAATAGACCACTGACTCCCGTCGAAAAATAATGACCCTTTCTAAAATACAAGTAAAATATTCACCCCCGGTCCTTATTCTTTAAAAAAAAAGTGACCACTGGTCATAATATTATGACTCCCCATGAAGCAATTGTGTCTTTATATATGTTTGTGGCATACAGAATACTGTGTGCGGTCTGTTATATCTCTTTATTTGTTGACTGATTTTAAAATAAGATGGCACAAATGTCAGCAATGTGTCGCACATAAGACCTAGGTATCCACCTAAAAGCAAATATCATAGAGATCATTCAAAGATACTGTTGTCCTGCTTTATATTTCTGGCAAATAGAATGGATTATCACTTTAGCCACTATGCTTGAAGATCCTACGCAGCATCTTTAAGCATTTTATTACCGGCTGGTACCACGAGGAGAGAAGACAAGAACAAGATGAAAGACAAAAACAAATGTATTGCAACTGATTTTTTTTGTCTATCCTCTCTAAACCAGCCATATTTAGCACTTCTTATTATTTTTTTAACTAAGCATTCTTTTGGAGGTGCTGTTGTTGTTCTTTTTTTTTTTTTTTTTTTTTTTGGTATTTCTTATTATTTTGCAATTCTTTTTGTGGTGTTCGTAATATTTTTATTTATCTTTGACACGTCTTTTCAAATGGTGCTTACTATTTTTTTTTTTTTAAACCTTCCTTTTATCTTTTTTCTTCTTCTATAAAATAATCTTAAGATAACAATTTGATAACAATTTTTCAAATCTAATTTAAATTTTACCAAAACCCTTTTGTTACGAAATGGATCTAATCGTCCACTATGTCGTCGAGATTATTTTAATCCTTTCAATCAGTAAGGCTACAGTTTTTAGGGTAACTATGGTAATAAAACATTTACGGAAATTGTGCTACGTTATGCATGGGTTGTTTGTGAATACCTCTCGTGGACAGCGTATTGCATGATTTTAAGGTGAATACCTGCACGAGTCTTTTGATTGTGGAAAGCGTGTTGCATGATTTTAATGTGAGACGCATAGTATTTATACGCCTATCTTTTAATGAAAAATTAGACGTGGCTGAATTCTAATACGGAGTATGTTAAATTATTGTTGTGTGCCCAGATTCTGTGTTAAGACCTAGAAGGGTAAGATTTTATTATATTTATTTAGAATAGTTTGGCTAAGAATGAAAAATGTGACTTCTGATTGATATGGTATGATTATATGTGTCGACTGATTTGATTTTGTTGGCAGTGATCAGGCTGCGCATGTGTCGACCGATTTTGTTAGTAAGCATGCTGCGCATAATATTTGTATATTAGGAAGTTTTGTAAATTACGGAAATAGTTTATATCACTGATGCTGGTTGCAATGGTGTGCGTCTATTTGACGTCCAGTGACGTCAGTTGCATTCATGTTATTCATGTGAAGTCAGTTGCATTCATGTTATTGCGACGTCAGCACTTTTTATATTAGTTTCATGTATACATGGCCTATAGAAGTAGATTGATTTGTAATGGAACTAATTTACATACTCGCGACGTCAAGTGACGTCATAGCATGCACCGCATTAAGGGTTTTTTCCATACATTATAATGGTTACATTTGGTCATCATGCGTTTGATTTGCCTTCATTAGACGGTGTCATATGGTATAACATCATTGATGTCATGATGTCAGATCAAACGTTATGATCCCAAATGTGTGAGAAACGCTTATTCAGCTATTATATTCTATGGCAAATGGTATTACGCTTAGTTTAAAGAAATGAATTAATACATATGCGAGTTAGATTTTGGTCAATCAATTTAATGTAAATAGGTCATTGTTTAGATTATTCCTGTTTTATGTGGGGTATGTCATGGTAATACCTGTTGACGTCAGTATACTTCTTGACAATGTTTGACGTCAGGTCCTTCGACGCACATGCGTGGTAGGATCTACGTTTCTTCATTGGCGGAAGTGGTAAGCACAATTTTGGCTTTACATCGTGAGTGCGAGTCGTGTCTAGTGACACGGCTGGCGTGTGCACGTTATGCTCGGCATTCGCCGAGGGCGTTGTATGGTATTTCCAAGACAGGCCCAAGTCTTACGTATTGTTATTATGTAGTTACAATGTATTAAGTGTAAGTTCGTTATTTTTAGGCACATCAAGTCCGGCAGTCAGCTGTTAGGGCTTAGAGCCACGTCTCACCTGGAGATTCGATATACGTCTCCAGGTTAATACCAACCCGGGTAGAGGCAGTTACAACGCCGTTTGTGCATGGTTCCTAAGCAGAGGCGGGAAGCACAAAATGTAGGCGGAAGTGGTTAGCACAGTTTTGCCAGATTCTGTGATAAGATCTGAAGGTCACATCAAGTGTGGGACAGTGTTCGTCCACTAAGGTGTTTTAATATATATAGACTGGTCCCTGGTACGATCCAGGGAGCGACCAGTATATAATCGTGCACGTGTTAATAAGAGTTGGTGTTCCTCATGATATATGGACTGGCCCATGACATGATCCAGGGAACGACGAATTGAAGTCTACCAACATAAGGCCTTGTTTTTTTGTATGAGCTCAAACTAACGTTTTTTGTCCTTTGTGTTTTCCTTTAGTTCATGGCGCTGAGCCGAGTACGGTGTTGACGTCAGACGGTAATCTATTTGCGTATTGTACGCAAATCGATTACAGATTTGAAACAAACACCTTACTTGGGCCAGCGACATGAACTGATATGTGTTGTATATTATTGTAATTGTGACAGTTGTAAATTGTATTGTTGTATATAGAATTTACATTATATATAAACTTAAAAAATTCTAACGTTGTTAGAGTTTCCTTGTTAGTGTATTACACTAGTAGATAACCCTTTAACCGGAAGTCACCCTCCGCCGTCCTGGCGACGCATAAGGCTCTACACCCGTGTCGACCGTGTGTAAAACCTTCTGTGTAACATGGTGTCATGAAGTAACGGGATTTGATTTCCGGTTAATATCTGCCAGTGTAACACATTGACAATATATACAGAATCTAGGCACAATTTTGTCAGTCATTTTTTTTTATTATTATTGACTTTCTGATTGTTCTTTTCTAAGGTGACGTAAGGCTGTGAATTTTAGGGGAGCAATTTTGCCACTAAATTCTTTGTAAATGTAACCTACACTCAATTAAGGTCAACTATCCTTATTCCCTGCGTGATGAAGTGCGATAGCCCATGCATTAATTTGTGATAAAATGTAACAGGTTGCATATCTGAGTGGGGAAACTGAGGTTATATAGACCTGAATTGTCTTGGCTCGGATGATACATATTTAGTTTTAAGGTCCGGTTGAGTACCTTGGCACTGCTGTTGCATGACAATCTGTAAGTTTATTAACTTAAACGTTTTGTACGTTGTGTCGTAACCGTTACTGAGGTCCATTTTATGTCCTGATTTAGTAACGTAGGTCACTCGTTACGTTATATAATATCATTACAATGAATTAAACCTAATAGCGGAATCTTAAGTTTGATTTACCGTTGGTATCCTATAAGGTTTTGTAATGTAGGACGTACAGTTGTCGTGTCAGTGTTAATACGTTGCGTTACATACGTTACGTTTGTATATCCGATACGCTAGATCAAGTTGGGCGTAATTGTAATGTGGGTTAATTACGTCATCTAATAGTGAAAAGTAATTCTCGGCAAAGTCAACGTCAGTTTATGACGTCATTTCCGGTCTGTTATGAACGTAACTTTAATGGCTACGTCCAGATCGCGAGTATACTAATTAATCAACGTTTTAGTTGGATTAGTTTGTTATTATTATTGTTAACGTTTTAGTTAACATGTGTGACTATAAGTGAACGTCGGTTTCAGTTAGGTTAACGTGAGCATTACGTTAAGCGACATGGATCAGTTAGTTAAGACGGGAAAGGAGTTAGGTTATGAAGGGCAGGCATTGCAGGAATTTGTAAAGCAACAGCAAGAGACTGAGAGGGCAGAAAGGCACGCGGTAAGGGAACTTGATAAAGAGAAGATCGCGGCGGAGAAAGAAAAGCTTGCGCAGGCCGATAAAGACCGGGAAATTGAGTTAGCTAGGATCGCGCAGGCCGATAAAGATAGGGAAATTGAGTTAGCTAGAATCGCGGCGGAGAAAGAGAGGATTGTGCAGGCCGAAAAAGATAGGGAAGTAGAACTAGCTAAGATTGCGGCGGATAGGGAAATCGAGATGGCGCGAATTGAAAGTATAGAGCGGCAAGCCGAGAAAGATAGGGAAGCTAAGTTGTCTCAAGTCGAAAGTGATAAGGAAGCGAAGTTGTCGAGCGAAGTTGAGTTAGAAAAGTTGAAGTACAGTTTTGAATTGCAGCAACGCGAGTTGAAGAATCAGATAGATTTGCAGAAGGTAACGTTTAGAGTTGAATTAGAAAAACAGAAGGCTGAAAAGTTAGCGCATGCGCGAGATCCCAAATTACCGTATTTTGATGAAAGTAAGGACAAAATGGATAGTTACTTATCAAGGTTTGAGAAATACGCGACGGCGAATAAATGGGATAAAAACGTTTGGGCTGCATATTTAAGCGCATTACTTAAAGGTCGCGCGCTTGATGTTTATGATAGATTGTCTGTAGATGATGCAGCGGATTATGACAAGTTGAAAGATGCGTTGTTAAAGAATTTTGATATGACTGAACGCGGATTTAGGAAGAAATTTCGCTATGATAGGCCTGAAAAGTCCGAAACGTTTATTCAGTTTAGTAGTAGACTTAGGTCGTATCTTAATAAATGGTTGAAAATGGCGAAGGTAGACCAGTCTTATGAATCTGTTTGCGATTTTTTCGCTAGAGATCAGTTTTTAGAATCTTGTAGTAAAGAACTGTATGTTCATTTGAAACCGAAAACATTCACGAATCTAGGTGAGATGGCTAGGGAAGCAGATTTATTTGCAGAAGCACGTGGCGGTGTCTACGCTTGTGTTAATAAGGGGCAGCGTGATAGTAAGGGCGTAACTCAGAGTAGATCTGATAATAAGCCGAGTGCGAAGCCAGAGATAAAATGTAGTATTTGTGGTAAGGGACATTTAACATATAAATGTTTTAAGAATCCCGATAGGAAGCAAGCATATAGTGCGGAGGTAGGTGCAAGTGCAAGCGGGTATAGCGGAAGTAAGGGGAGTAGTTATGCACCGAAAGATGAGACACAAAGATCACAGAGTAAGAGCGATACTGTACAGACGAAGGGTAGTAATTCAGATCGTGGCCGTGGTCGGGGTTATTCCCGCGGACGTGGTCGGGGTGGCGGACATCAAATGAGCTTTTGTAAAACTACAATGAATAGGTCTCATGAAATTGAAGGTCTCTATAAGAGTAAGGAAGAAAGTCCACTAATCAATGATAACGTGGATAGGGAAGGTGTCTGTTACTTTTTAAGGTCGCGATTACCAACAGCGCAGGGTACGGTTAATGGTAAGACTGTTGTAGTTTTAAGGGACACAGGTTGTACTGGGTGTGTCGTTCGTAGAAACTTGGTTTCTAATGATCAATTACTTGGTAGAGAATCTGATGTAACTTTGATTGATGAATCTACCCAAAGGTATCCCTTAGCAATGGTTGACATAGATTGTCCATTTTTCACAGGAAAAACTGAGGCATTGTGCATGGAAGATACATTGTATGACCTGGTTATTGGAAATATTGACGGGTCAAAACTTCCCGATATGTCCCATTTTGCAATGGCGGCAGTGACTAGGTCACAAGCTAAGCAAGGTGAAGAGGTCTATAAGAAACTTAAAGTTCCTGATCAAATTATTGCTAGTGATAAGGAGGCATTGAAGCAGGCCCAAGTTGTTGACCCTAAATTGAATGGCATAAGGCAAAGAGTGGAATCTGGGAATGTGACGATTAGTCGTGGATTGAACCGGGGTGAAACTAAGTTTATTCGAAAGAAAGATTTATTGTATAGGCAGTTTACTAAGGGAAACAAGGTCACTTTGCAACTTATTATCCCTGAAGGTTTTCGTGAAAAGGTGTTAAGATTGGCGCACGAAACCTTGATGTCAGGTCATTTGGGCATAAAGAAAACTATGGATAGAGTTTTAACTGAGTTCTTTTGGCCTGGAATTTGTGGTGATGTGGCAAGGTTTTGTAAATCTTGTGACATATGTCAAAGGACTATTCAAAAAGGTCGTGTCACTAAGGTTCCTTTAGGAAAGTTGCCACAGATTGACACACCATTTAAACGAGTGGCTGTTGATATAGTTGGACCGATAGAACCTCGTTCTGACAGGAAATCCCGCTATATTTTAACAATGATCGACTATGCGACGAGATATCCCGAGGCGGTAGCGTTACCCGGCATTGAAACGGGACGCGTAGCCGAAGCGTTAGTTGAGATGTTCAGTAGATTAGGAATACCGAGTGATATGCTAATCGAGCATGATAGTAAGATCACGATTGACGTCATGAGAGAGGTTAGTAGGTTGTTGTCGCTTCAAGATCTGACAACTATTCCTTATCAATCTACTGGTAAAGGACCCGTGGAGAAATTCCATGATACATTGAAACAGATATTACGTGAAATGTGCGTAGAACGTCCGAATGACTGGGACAGGTATCTCCCAGCATTATTATTCGCAGTAAGGGAAGTTCCGCAAGAGTCATTAGGTTTTTCCCCGTTTGAACTGTTGTATGGGCGTAATGTTAGGGGTCCTATGCAAATATTAAAGGAATTGTGGTCTGTAGAGGAAACTGACCAACGTGCGTTATTGACGTATCAGTACGTTATTGATCTAAAAGAACGTTTAGAGAGAACGTGTAAGTTAGCACAGGATATTGTCCGGAAAATGGACGTAAAGCAGAATGCTTATTATGATAAACGCGCGAGGTCGCGTAAGTTTGGCGTCGGAGACAAAGTACTTTTGCTACTCCCGAATGAGTGCAATAAATTGTTACTTCAATGGAACGGGCCATATGAAGTTGTCGAAGTAGTCAATGCAATGAACTACAAGATTAACGTCAAGGGCGTCGTGAATACTTATCCTGCTAACATGATTAAGCAGTACGTTCAACGTCAAAAGAACGTGTCGTCTGCAGTTGTTAATGCACGTGACAATGTTGGATCAGAGGATCACTGTGATCCGAATGTCCAAAGAGTTAACATTTGTACGTCAGAGGACGTATCCCAATATGACTTCATACGTGAAAACGTAAAGCCCGACGACGTAACGTCGACTCAGAAATCGAATATGGAAGAACATGGTGGCGATAGTAGGTTAGAGGCAGAGGCAACGGATCCTGTGGGATCTGTCGTGCGAAGTAGGT
The DNA here is from genome assembly GCA_963989385.1 of Ctena decussata. Classification (NCBI taxonomy): domain Eukaryota; kingdom Metazoa; phylum Mollusca; class Bivalvia; order Lucinida; family Lucinidae; genus Ctena; species Ctena decussata. Next base: position 61,729,140 of record OZ022509.1, read on the forward strand.
GTAATGTCAAAGACAACGTTAATTTTACATCTGATACACTTAAAGGTGGCGATTTCCATCTAGTGTTCGATCAGACTTACCCATACTTCCCCATTCCATTTGAGGCACGACAGGTACGACACAGAGAATTGATTGACTTTGGGATTAGGTAAATCCGTGGCCAAGATAATTTGGGGGCGGACTACCTTAGCAGATAGTTTGGCCACGTTATGCGTCGCACCGTTGTTGTGTATATAGCTAGTTTTCCAGTTTTGACATAGCCTACGATTCGATCGCATTTCGTACTATTTCAGAAAAGAAACATTGTTATGTTTTTTTCTCCCTAAGGGGAAACCTATGTTACGAAATGGATCTAATCGTCCACTATGTCGTCGAGATTATTTTAATCCTTTCAATCAGTAAGGCTACAGTTTTTAGGGTAACTATGGTAATAAAACATTTACGGAAATTGTGCTACGTTATGCATGGGTTGTTTGTGAATACCTCTCGTGGACAGCGTATTGCATGATTTTAAGGTGAATACCTGCACGAGTCTTTTGATTGTGGAAAGCGTGTTGCATGATTTTAATGTGAGACGCATAGTATTTATACGCCTATCTTTTAATGAAAAATTAGACGTGGCTGAATTCTAATACGGAGTATGTTAAATTATTGTTGTGTGCCCAGATTCTGTGTTAAGACCTAGAAGGGTAAGATTTTATTATATTTATTTAGAATAGTTTGGCTAAGAATGAAAAATGTGACTTCTGATTGATATGGTATGATTATATGTGTCGACTGATTTGATTTTGTTGGCAGTGATCAGGCTGCGCATGTGTCGACCGATTTTGTTAGTAAGCATGCTGCGCATAATATTTGTATATTAGGAAGTTTTGTAAATTACGGAAATAGTTTATATCACTGATGTTGGTTGCAATGGTGTGCGTCTATTTGACGTCCAGTGACGTCAGTTGCATTCATGTTATTCATGTGACGTCAGTTGCATTCATGTTATTGCGACGTCAGCACTTTTTATATTAGTTTCATGTATACATGGCCTATAGAAGTAGATTGATTTGTAATGGAACTAATTTACATACTCGCGACGTCAAGTGACGTCATAGCATGCACCGCATTAAGGGTTTTTTCCATACATTATAATGGTTACATTTGGTCATCATGCGTTTGATTTGCCTTCATTAGACGGCGTCATATGGTATAACATCATTGATGTCATGATGTCAGATCAAACGTTATGATCCCAAATGTGTGAGAAACGCTTATTCAGCTATTATATTCTATGGCAAATGGTATTACGCTTAGTTTAAAGAAATGAATTAATACATATGCGAGTTAGATTTTGGTCAATCAATTTAATGTAAATAGGTCATTGTTTAGATTATTCCTGTTTTATGTGGGGTATGTCATGGTAATACCTGTTGACGTCAGTATACTTCTTGACAATGTTTGACGTCAGGTCCTTCGACGCACATGCGTGGTAGGATCTACGTTTCTTCATTGGCGGAAGTGGTAAGCACAATTTTGGCTTTACATCGTGAGTGCGAGTCGTGTCTAGTGACACGGCTGGCGTGTGCACGTTATGCTCGGCATTCGCCGAGGGCGTTGTATGGTATTTCCAAGACAGGCCCAAGTCTTACGTATTGTTATTATGTAGTTACAATGTATTAAGTGTAAGTTCGTTATTTTTAGGCACATCAAGTCCGGCAGTCAGCTGTTAGGGCTTAGAGCCACGTCTCACCTGGAGATTCGATATACGTCTCCAGGTTAATACCAACCCGGGTAGAGGCAGTTACAACGCCGTTTGTGCATGGTTCCTAAGCAGAGGCGGGAAGCACAAAATGTAGGCGGAAGTGGTTAGCACAGTTTTGCCAGATTCTGTGATAAGATCTGAAGGTCACATCAAGTGTGGGACAGTGTTCGTCCACTAAGGTGTTTTAATATATATAGACTGGTCCCTGGTACGATCCAGGGAGCGACCAGTATATAATCGTGCACGTGTTAATAAGAGTTGGTGTTCCTCATGATATATGGACTGGCCCATGACATGATCCAGGGAACGACGAATTGAAGTCTACCAACATAAGGCCTTGTTTTTTTGTATGAGCTCAAACTAACGTTTTTTGTCCTTTGTGTTTTCCTTTAGTTCATGGCGCTGAGCCGAGTACGGTGTTGACGTCAGACGGTAATCTATTTGCGTATTGTACGCAAATCGATTACAGATTTGAAACAAACACCTTACTTGGGCCAGCGACATGAACTGATATGTGTTGTATATTATTGTAATTGTGACAGTTGTAAATTGTATTGTTGTATATAGAATTTACATTATATATAAACTTAAAAAATTCTAACGTTGTTAGAGTTTCCTTGTTAGTGTATTACACTAGTAGATAACCCTTTAACCGGAAGTCACCCTCCGCCGTCCTGGCGACGCATAAGGCTCTACACCCGTGTCGACCGTGTGTAAAACCTTCTGCGTAACATGGTGTCATGAAGTAACGGGATTTGATTTCCGGTTAATATCTGCCAGTGTAACACATTGACAATATATACAGAATCTAGGCACAATTTTGTCAGTCATTTTTTTTTATTATTATTGACTTTCTGATTGTTCTTTTCTAAGGTGACGTAAGGCTGTGAATTTTAGGGGAGCAATTTTGCCACTAAATTCTTTGTAAATGTAACCTACACTCAATTAAGGTCAACTATCCTTATTCCCTGCGTGATGAAGTGCGATAGCCCATGCATTAATTTGTGATAAAATGTAACAGGTTGCATATCTGAGTGGGGAAACTGAGGTTATATAGACCTGAATTGTCTTGGCTCGGATGATACATATTTAGTTTTAAGGTCCGGTTGAGTACCTTGGCACTGCTGTTGCATGACAATCTGTAAGTTTATTAACTTAAACGTTTTGTACGTTGTGTCGTAACCGTTACTGAGGTCCATTTTATGTCCTGATTTAGTAACGTAGGTCACTCGTTACGTTATATAATATCATTACAATGAATTAAACCTAATAGCGGAATCTTAAGTTTGATTTACCGTTGGTATCCTATAAGGTTTTGTAATGTAGGACGTACAGTTGTCGTGTCAGTGTTAATACGTTGCGTTACATACGTTACGTTTGTATATCCGATACGCTAGATCAAGTTGGGCGTAATTGTAATGTGGGTTAATTACGTCATCTAATAGTGAAAAGTAATTCTCGGCAAAGTCAACGTCAGTTTATGACGTCATTTCCGGTCTGTTATGAACGTAACTTTAATGGCTACGTCCAGATCGCGAGTATACTAATTAATCAACGTTTTAGTTGGATTAGTTTGTTATTATTATTGTTAACGTTTTAGTTAACATGTGTGACTATAAGTGAACGTCGGTTTCAGTTAGGTTAACGTGAGCATTACGTTAAGCGACATGGATCAGTTAGTTAAGACGGGAAAGGAGTTAGGTTATGAAGGGCAGGCATTGCAGGAATTTGTAAAGCAACAGCAAGAGACTGAGAGGGCAGAAAGGCACGCGGTAAGGGAACTTGATAAAGAGAAGATCGCGGCGGAGAAAGAAAAGCTTGCGCAGGCCGATAAAGACCGGGAAATTGAGTTAGCTAGGATCGCGCAGGCCGATAAAGATAGGGAAATTGAGTTAGCTAGAATCGCGGCGGAGAAAGAGAGGATTGTGCAGGCCGAAAAAGATAGGGAAGTAGAACTAGCTAAGATTGCGGCGGATAGGGAAATCGAGATGGCGCGAATTGAAAGTATAGAGCGGCAAGCCGAGAAAGATAGGGAAGCTAAGTTGTCTCAAGTCGAAAGTGATAAGGAAGCGAAGTTGTCGAGCGAAGTTGAGTTAGAAAAGTTGAAGTACAGTTTTGAATTGCAGCAACGCGAGTTGAAGAATCAGATAGATTTGCAGAAGGTAACGTTTAGAGTTGAATTAGAAAAACAGAAGGCTGAAAAGTTAGCGCATGCGCGAGATCCCAAATTACCGTATTTTGATGAAAGTAAGGACAAAATGGATAGTTACTTATCAAGGTTTGAGAAATACGCGACGGCGAATAAATGGGATAAAAACGTTTGGGCTGCATATTTAAGCGCATTACTTAAAGGTCGCGCGCTTGATGTTTATGATAGATTGTCTGTAGATGATGCAGCGGATTATGACAAGTTGAAAGATGCGTTGTTAAAGAATTTTGATATGACTGAACGCGGATTTAGGAAGAAATTTCGCTATGATAGGCCTGAAAAGTCCGAAACGTTTATTCAGTTTAGTAGTAGACTTAGGTCGTATCTTAATAAATGGTTGAAAATGGCGAAGGTAGACCAGTCTTATGAATCTGTTTGCGATTTTTTCGCTAGAGATCAGTTTTTAGAATCTTGTAGTAAAGAACTGTATGTTCATTTGAAACCGAAAACATTCACGAATCTAGGTGAGATGGCTAGGGAAGCAGATTTATTTGCAGAAGCACGTGGCGGTGTCTACGCTTGTGTTAATAAGGGGCAGCGTGATAGTAAGGGCGTAACTCAGAGTAGATCTGATAATAAGCCGAGTGCGAAGCCAGAGATAAAATGTAGTATTTGTGGTAAGGGACATTTAACATATAAATGTTTTAAGAATCCCGATAGGAAGCAAGCATATAGTGCGGAGGTAGGTGCAAGTGCAAGCGGGTATAGCGGAAGTAAGGGGAGTAGTTATGCACCGAAAGATGAGACACAAAGATCACAGAGTAAGAGCGATACTGTACAGACGAAGGGTAGTAATTCAGATCGTGGCCGTGGTCGGGGTTATTCCCGCGGACGTGGTCGGGGTGGCGGACATCAAATGAGCTTTTGTAAAACTACAATGAATAGGTCTCATGAAATTGAAGGTCTCTATAAGAGTAAGGAAGAAAGTCCACTAATCAATGATAACGTGGATAGGGAAGGTGTCTGTTACTTTTTAAGGTCGCGATTACCAACAGCGCAGGGTACGGTTAATGGTAAGACTGTTGTAGTTTTAAGGGACACAGGTTGTACTGGGTGTGTCGTTCGTAGAAACTTGGTTTCTAATGATCAATTACTTGGTAGAGAATCTGATGTAACTTTGATTGATGAATCTACCCAAAGGTATCCCTTAGCAATGGTTGACATAGATTGTCCATTTTTCACAGGAAAAACTGAGGCATTGTGCATGGAAGATACATTGTATGACCTGGTTATTGGAAATATTGACGGGTCAAAACTTCCCGATATGTCCCATTTTGCAATGGCGGCAGTGACTAGGTCACAAGCTAAGCAAGGTGAAGAGGTCTATAAGAAACTTAAAGTTCCTGATCAAATTATTGCTAGTGATAAGGAGGCATTGAAGCAGGCCCAAGTTGTTGACCCTAAATTGAATGGCATAAGGCAAAGAGTGGAATCTGGGAATGTGACGATTAGTCGTGGATTGAACCGGGGTGAAACTAAGTTTATTCGAAAGAAAGATTTATTGTATAGGCAGTTTACTAAGGGAAACAAGGTCACTTTGCAACTTATTATCCCTGAAGGTTTTCGTGAAAAGGTGTTAAGATTGGCGCACGAAACCTTGATGTCAGGTCATTTGGGCATAAAGAAAACTATGGATAGAGTTTTAACTGAGTTCTTTTGGCCTGGAATTTGTGGTGATGTGGCAAGGTTTTGTAAATCTTGTGACATATGTCAAAGGACTATTCAAAAAGGTCGTGTCACTAAGGTTCCTTTAGGAAAGTTGCCACAGATTGACACACCATTTAAACGAGTGGCTGTTGATATAGTTGGACCGATAGAACCTCGTTCTGACAGGAAATCCCGCTATATTTTAACAATGATCGACTATGCGACGAGATATCCCGAGGCGGTAGCGTTACCCGGCATTGAAACGGGACGCGTAGCCGAAGCGTTAGTTGAGATGTTCAGTAGATTAGGAATACCGAGTGATATGCTAATCGAGCATGATAGTAAGATCACGATTGACGTCATGAGAGAGGTTAGTAGGTTGTTGTCGCTTCAAGATCTGACAACTATTCCTTATCAATCTACTGGTAAAGGACCCGTGGAGAAATTCCATGATACATTGAAACAGATATTACGTGAAATGTGCGTAGAACGTCCGAATGACTGGGACAGGTATCTCCCAGCATTATTATTCGCAGTAAGGGAAGTTCCGCAAGAGTCATTAGGTTTTTCCCCGTTTGAACTGTTGTATGGGCGTAATGTTAGGGGTCCTATGCAAATATTAAAGGAATTGTGGTCTGTAGAGGAAACTGACCAACGTGCGTTATTGACGTATCAGTACGTTATTGATCTAAAAGAACGTTTAGAGAGAACGTGTAAGTTAGCACAGGATATTGTCCGGAAAATGGACGTAAAGCAGAATGCTTATTATGATAAACGCGCGAGGTCGCGTAAGTTTGGCGTCGGAGACAAAGTACTTTTGCTACTCCCGAATGAGTGCAATAAATTGTTACTTCAATGGAACGGGCCATATGAAGTTGTCGAAGTAGTCAATGCAATGAACTACAAGATTAACGTCAAGGGCGTCGTGAATACTTATCCTGCTAACATGATTAAGCAGTACGTTCAACGTCAAAAGAACGTGTCGTCTGCAGTTGTTAATGCACGTGACAATGTTGGATCAGAGGATCACTGTGATCCGAATGTCCAAAGAGTTAACATTTGTACGTCAGAGGACGTATCCCAATATGACTTCATACGTGAAAACGTAAAGCCCGACGACGTAACGTCGACTCAGAAATCGAATATGGAAGAACATGGTGGCGATAGTAGGTTAGAGGCAGAGGCAACGGATCCTGTGGGATCTGTCGTGCGAAGTAGGTGTAATGTCAAAGACAACGTTAATTTTACATCTGATACACTTAAAGGTGGCGATTTCCATCTAGTGTTCGATCAGACTTACCCATACTTCCCCATTCCATTTGAGGCACGACAGGTACGACACAGAGAATTGATTGACTTTGGGATTAGGTAAATCCGTGGCCAAGATAATTTGGGGGCGGACTACCTTAGCAGATAGTTTGGCCACGTTATGCGTCGCACCGTTGTTGTGTATATAGCTAGTTTTCCAGTTTTGACATAGCCTACGATTCGATCGCATTTCGTACTATTTCAGAAAAGAAACATTGTTATGTTTTTTTCTCCCTAAGGGGAAACCTATGTTACGAAATGGATCTAATCGTCCACTATGTCGTCGAGATTATTTTAATCCTTTCAATCAGTAAGGCTACAGTTTTTAGGGTAACTATGGTAATAAAACATTTACGGAAATTGTGCTACGTTATGCATGGGTTGTTTGTGAATACCTCTCGTGGACAGCCTATTGCATGATTTTAAGGTGAATACCTGCACGAGTCTTTTGATTGTGGAAAGCGTGTTGCATGATTTTAATGTGAGACGCATAGTATTTATACGCCTATCTTTTAATGAAAAATTAGACGTGGCTGAATTCTAATACGGAGTATGTTAAATTATTGTTGTGTGCCCAGATTCTGTGTTAAGACCTAGAAGGGTAAGATTTTATTATATTTATTTAGAATAGTTTGGCTAAGAATGAAAAATGTGACTTCTGATTGATATGGTATGATTATATGTGTCGACTGATTTGATTTTGTTGGCAGTGATCAGGCTGCGCATGTGTCGACCGATTTTGTTAGTAAGCATGCTGCGCATAATATTTGTATATTAGGAAGTTTTGTAAATTACGGAAATAGTTTATATCACTGATGTTGGTTGCAATGGTGTGCGTCTATTTGACGTCCAGTGACGTCAGTTGCATTCATGTTATTCATGTGACGTCAGTTGCATTCATGTTATTGCGACGTCAGCACTTTTTATATTAGTTTCATGTATACATGGCCTATAGAAGTAGATTGATTTGTAATGGAACTAATTTACATACTCGCGACGTCAAGTGACGTCATAGCATGCACCGCATTAAGGGTTTTTTCCATACATTATAATGGTTACATTTGGTCATCATGCGTTTGATTTGCCTTCATTAGACGGCGTCATATGGTATAACATCATTGATGTCATGATGTCAGATCAAACGTTATGATCCCAAATGTGTGAGAAACGCTTATTCAGCTATTATATTCTATGGCAAATGGTATTACGCTTAGTTTAAAGAAATGAATTAATACATATGCGAGTTAGATTTTGGTCAATCAATTTAATGTAAATAGGTCATTGTTTAGATTATTCCTGTTTTATGTGGGGTATGTCATGGTAATACCTGTTGACGTCAGTATACTTCTTGACAATGTTTGACGTCAGGTCCTTCGACGCACATGCGTGGTAGGATCTACGTTTCTTCATTGGCGGAAGTGGTAAGCACAATTTTGGCTTTACATCGTGAGTGCGAGTCGTGTCTAGTGACACGGCTGGCGTGTGCACGTTATGCTCGGCATTCGCCGAGGGCGTTGTATGGTATTTCCAAGACAGGCCCAAGTCTTACGTATTGTTATTATGTAGTTACAATGTATTAAGTGTAAGTTCGTTATTTTAGGCACATCAAGTCCGGCAGTCAGCTGTTAGGGCTTAGAGCCACGTCTCACCTGGAGATTCGATATACGTCTCCAGGTTAATACCAACCCGGGTAGAGGCAGTTACAACGCCGTTTGTGCATGGTTCCTAAGCAGAGGCGGGAAGCACAAAATGTAGGCGGAAGTGGTTAGCACAGTTTTGCCAGATTCTGTGATAAGATCTGAAGGTCACATCAAGTGTGGGACAGTGTTCGTCCACTAAGGTGTTTTAATATATATAGACTGGTCCCTGGTACGATCCAGGGAGCGACCAGTATATAATCGTGCACGTGTTAATAAGAGTTGGTGTTCCTCATGATATATGGACTGGCCCATGACATGATCCAGGGAACGACGAATTGAAGTCTACCAACATAAGGCCTTGTTTTTTTGTATGAGCTCAAACTAACGTTTTTTGTCCTTTGTGTTTTCCTTTAGTTCATGGCGCTGAGCCGAGTACGGTGTTGACGTCAGACGGTAATCTATTTGCGTATTGTACGCAAATCGATTACAGATTTGAAACAAACACCTTACTTGGGCCAGCGACATGAACTGATATGTGTTGTATATTATTGTAATTGTGACAGTTGTAAATTGTATTGTTGTATATAGAATTTACATTATATATAAACTTAAAAAATTCTAACGTTGTTAGAGTTTCCTTGTTAGTGTATTACACTAGTAGATAACCCTTTAACCGGAAGTCACCCTCCGCCGTACTGGCGACGCATAAGGCTCTACACCCGTGTCGACCGTGTGTAAAACCTTCTGCGTAACACCTTTTAATTATGATGTCAAATTTCTGCCATCAGTTGCGGTTCTCGGGAGCAGTATCCTCTCTTACGCCATACAAGGTAACACAACGCAACAAAATTTGGTTGTTTTCATCTGTTCGTCCATATAGGACGCCAAGCATCTTCCAACTTGATTAAGTGCCTTGGGAAGCATTTCCGCAAGTCTCTTTCCAAGTCTTCCGAGACGATACTCAGCTCTACCGTCTTTGCCTCTCTTTGTAAAAGGGGCACCGGCTGGCAAAAGCCGAGGCCTGACAAACCTGCCTTGCTGTTTAGTCTGTGGTGCCAGCCTGTTTAAAGATACAGTATACTACAACTGAAATTTCTAAGAATATAAACTTATCCGATGTACATGTACGCTGCGGCAAATGTTTTGCCTAGTATTATTTATGTTGCCATTTAGAAATTGTTGATGAAAGTTGTGTTATGCTTAAAAGTCAGCATTGGTCTTGTAACAAGTATTAGCTTTTACATAAAACTTTTAACAATGCTAAGCGCCTAAAAATGTGCCTGATATGAATTTTCAGTACTTTAACTGTGGTTCCAATGCGGTTCAAACTCTGCATGACAGGCAACTTTACCGTGCGGGTCGCTGTTTATTCAAACCTACAAATAGCCTAATACAACATGTACTGTAGCCTATACTCTACCTACCCTCTACATCGTTGTGGGTTCTGACGCTCTGGTCAAACACAGACCACGACGGCACGTCAAAACTGAGTTCAGCATCCACCGGCGACCAATGTAATTTACCAGACGCATCAGGGGATCAGTATTTGCTCTCACTCTCAGAACTTCGAATGTCCCTCTGATGCGGGCGGCTGGTAAGAGCGGTAGAGCCAGGAGCCGTCGATGTACCAATATACACCTTTTCTTTCTCTGTAGTTCTTACCAGGCCATACTCCTGAACATGTCGCCATACTGCCTGCAGTCAGAGAATTACGCACCCTTTTATTGTAACGTCAGGGAAGACCTCTCTTATACCCTGCCAGGCACCTACAAAAAATTGCAAAAAACTCTGAAAATATCATATCGTAAATATTCGGACCATTATAAACTCTTCTCAAAACCATGTCTGTCTTTACAAGTGGTGTTTATAAAATGCCGGCAAATAATAGAGACCGCTGGTAGGCTTCTTAGATGAAATCTTACCAGGACCTTAACATGGTGGTCCTACTTTGCTTACGTTTTCTGTCCGAATGTTAATGGTAAATGCGGTATGCGATGGGCCACAACTTACTTTTATATAGCATTGCTATCAGTGGCGGAAGTCTACAATTTATTTATTAGTGTGGCCTTTGCTTATTTGTTGGATAATCCTTCAAGTTTGTCGCCCCATGTAGTTAGTGTGACTTCTAGTTTACTTCCCTGGACGACGAAACCCTTATACCATGGGGTACCCTCTAAAACTCTTAAAGGGAAATCGCCTCAATGTTCGTGCGCATACATTTTGACGCAGCGTCATTGTTTCCTGCTATGGTTATCATGACGTCGTTTGCCGTAACGCTAAAACGTTTACGTCACTTTCGAAGAAAACATGGGCTCTTTGTTGAAACAAACGTATAAGTTTTTTGCGACAGAAAAATGGTAAATATATAAAACTGGACAAAAATACGACAGAAATGGGGCTGAAGCATTTTATACGGAAAAGAGTAAAAGAGTGCGCCAATTTTTTAGAGGCAGTGTGTAATTTTTTACGGATTATTTGTCAGGTAAAGACGGGCAGTGAAAACTGCAAACAAGTTTTGAATCTCGTAATTACTTAATGCAAGTATAAATACAAATAAGGACTAAGAACCTTTGGCTTGAGTCATGAAAGACATGCAAACACTGAAAGCGGAGATCAGACTGAGCAAATGCGCAGGCTGATCTAAGCTGTTATTGTTAGCTCATGTCGTTAAGGTAATAATGTTTTTTCCCTCTTTTTTTTAATATTTGCTTCTAAGATTTAACGCAAATGACATAAGACGATCAGCCATATTGTTCTCGTTAGATACAAATTTTACAACGGCTCAGCGGCGACACTCTTATTTTTCACTAATCGCCCTAGACTTTCCACAGGATTCATAGATTGTCGATGCGAACAGGGAAAAATTATCAAAATGCGCATCCTCGGAAATTGGTCTCAGCACTAAATGATAAATTGAAATCATGCACCACGGACCAAGCTTTGCCGAAGTTTCTGTGAAAATACATGTCGGGCAGTGGCCGGGTCCAATAAGTTGAATGTTCGCACCTAAACTTGTTCATCGTATATAAATGTGATATAATCTAGACCAAGAAAAAAGTTCGAAATTCTATGAGAAATAACAATGAACATGCTGCCTAGTTTCAGTCCTTGGAATTTCTCTCATTAATGTGTTGTCTACATACGAGAAAATTTTGAAGGCGACAATTTCATATAGACTATATGTTCAAGACATAAGAACATTGCTGAAATTGAATAGGGAATTATATTGCATTGCTATAAACAAGCATCGAAAGGTAAGAGCGTTATCCATATGGCCGTTAATGGCGCCAAATAGAAAGCAACGTCAACGCATAAAACATTGACGTCAACGCGCTTATATGAAAACCGCACGAAATAAAAGTGGTTTTCCTTCCATAACTCGAATATTTGGTCGATGACCTATATTTTTTATTTGCTTATTTGCACGGGGTAGATCATTCCTTTACTATATCAAAAGTATATAAAAATTTCAATTGTGGAACTTTTTATATTGAAGAAATTCCACGTTTTTTCCAATAATGGGAAATGGCGGGAAACTAAAAACTGAAAATAACATATATAATGAGACATACGACGTTGACAATTTTGATGGTCAAACAAAGAGACAAGAAAGAGTAGTTAATTAATCTTTATTTCAAAACGATCGGTCATCTATTTTCTCGGATCAAGTGCTCGTAATAGACACAGTCATGTTACAAACAGGCACATAGATGGCGCTGCATTATCTCAAAAAGTAGTTCGGTGACCCCATTTTTTTATTTCATTTTTTCACTCAGCATATAATATTCTACAACTGTGTGAAGTTTCAACAAAATTTCAATGGCAGTTTTTATAGGGTGATTTCCCTTTAAAGAATTTGCTCCTAGGAGAGCAAATTCTATCTGGTCCACGTGAGGATACACTTTCATAAAAGAGTCGATCCCTATCGAGCCTGAGTGACGCAGGACATGGTAGAGTTGCTTCCCTTGACGGTGTTTCAATTTACCAAACTAGTAACTTAATAATTCTGTTACCTTTTTTTAAAGTCTAAAACAAATACTTCTACAGCAGTTCTTCCCAGGGCATCTTTTAGAGTCTTGAGAACCTGTTTCAGGAAATAAATTCGCATGGTGTATGAACATGACTGCAAAATACCACATAATACGCATTATTATGAAACGGAAGATTCTGCATTTGAATTTAACAAATCACAATTTGCGCCTTACATTTTACTTGGTTACACATGCGTGTTGAATAATCAACACAAGAGTTACACTGTAACACTGATATAAACCCTGCGATTTGAAAGTCATGTATCATTTTCTAAGATGTGTATCTAAAATATCTCGGAACTGTCAATGTTTATACGGTTTACGAGATCGGACTTATCATTTGGGTACTTTAACCACTTTCACTTTGATTCACGCCTATAAAAAAAACTCTACATAGTCTTTCTTCTGCTTCTCGACATTAGGGAAAAAGCCAGTGGAAATTGTTCTCTTGTGCTATCATTTTGAACAAAAGCGTGGATCGACATTAGCTGACCACTTCTCTTAAAGGGATCGGAGACAATCTGTAATGTAAACATCAATGTGCACTTAATTTATGTATGAATACTCTTTGTTCTAAATACATGTATAGATAAAATAATGACGAGAAAGTTAGAGGCGAATCACGACCTTGGCTGCAATCGAAAATGGTATTCCTTAAAAGTGCTCTCGGTCGCTAACTCTCGGTCTCTCTCTCTCACTCTCTCTCTCTCTCTCTCTCTCTCTGAAGGTTATGTGTACATGCGAGTATGTGCTTTTGAATTTCCACACATAACGCAAAAATTTTATTACCTTAAAAGTGCCATCCATAAACCATCGCTTAGCTTGACTAAGAACACGCAGCTGGAATGGCGCGGCAAACAGATGATGCCTCTCATCGTCTTCTTTGAAATCTCCAATCAAAAAGATTTCACATTGAAAAAACTCATGGTCAACCTGAAATTTAGATGAATTATATGTAGGAGAAGATTTATCAAATTTCTTACAGCGATAAGATAGATGAATTGATAACTTGCGAATTTACAATCTTTTTGACAGTATTTCAGTCATATCAGGACGATGGGAGGCTGATAATGAAGGCTGTGTAAAATGGCACCCCGTTTACGGTTGGAAAGACTTCCGCCTCCAGCGGTTCTCGAACTCGGGACCGCTAGATCAGCAAGCCAGCGCCTTACCTACTGAGCTACCGAGGTTCCTGATAGCGACACAAGCGTACCTTGTTAACATGAAAGTTTATTTAAAAATGGCAAATTTGATGAAGCGATAAAGTACGAGAAAACATATAAAATCAAGAAATCGGAAAAAATCCCCTTGTCTGATAAGTACTTGTTTTACGTGGGGTGATCATTAAGTAATGGAAACACCTTGATAGATTAGTTGATTTTAAACAGAAATAAATATCCTTCATGTAACACCAAAGAGTGTCTATTGAGCTTTTGAATCCATTATTGAGATCCAAATTTTAACGTGTTGCCATAGCAACATATGACGTCAAGGTCATGCCGGGTAACACGTGTGAATTTTTTCGACGTCATTTTAGTAAGGAGGTGCTTTTATTATGATCATTATGTACAACATGTAAAGAGAGATTGAAAATTTAGGAACACCTTCCGTTCTAGTTAGATTTTGGCTTTAGAAACACACATATAATGATTGTTAATGAAAATGTTTTGAAATCTGGCATGAATTAAAGCTAAAGCAGGGGTTGAAATTATTGATTTTTAGGGAGTTTGACATTTTATTCCTTAATTTCCAGCATTATGCTGAAGTTAATTGATCGGTTATCCAGTACAGGATAATGTTGGTTCTTTCTGCTATACAATTCTCCAAAGACTATGCTTGTTAACGTGCAATGACGTCACAGTTCTGGCCCCTTCGGCTTAAAATCGGCGAAAAACATCAAATTTTTCTCAAACAAAAGTCTTTCACGGTCTGTATTTCTGCCAGGTTTGCGTGCAAGGCTTGAACAACTATATATTTCTTTTAGTATCTGAGACTTGCATCAAACCATCACTTCATCACAAACCGTTATCCATTCTCTGTTACTTATCAGCAGTAAATATACATAAAAATATGTCAATATTTAGAGACTAAACCCTTATAAGTTTAAGGGATCGTTGCCATTGCAGCGACATTCCTAAAAAGAACTTAAGAACTTAAAGTCTCCATAGGCCTATCAGTGGTAAAAACGTCTTAACTCAAATCATTGTAAAAAGCGCTTCAACCTCCACAACCTCCACGTTTGGTGACAAAATGTGGGTTGATATGTATATATTGAGTCATTTAACTGGCAAAAAGAAGAGAAAACAAGTTTTTGAAAAATAACAAATTGCTCCACAAAATACAATTTCCTGTTCTGGTTTCCCATCTGGCAGTGCTATATAAACATAAGCGAGATAGTGACTGGGCCTCCAGCCTGTACATTGTATTATTCAACGTAATGAAATCGAAAGTAGGTCATTTTAGTTTCCCAACTAAAATGACCCAAATAAATATTCAAAACGTTTCATGTGAAACTCAAGGATGTTTTATTCGTTTAAAGGTGGCTAATCACGGTCATTTACAATGACGAAATTATAGTGAGAGGCTTGTACCGATACCGCATGATAAAATTTTTCATGCTGATAGAGCAATGGGGCCTTTAATTATTTCTCATTTACTTGCTTCTTTGGTTTTATATATCTGTAGCACTGTTTTTATACATAGCTCATGAAATAAATGCTAGTTTCCATTATTCAATGATCACCCCTCGTAGTTCAGAGCTACAGTAAGACCTTGCATTTTCTTTTAGCTTCGATGAAAGATTCTGATGGGACTATATCAGCGATTAAATACTAGAAAATATTTTAAATCAAGAAAAAAAATCATTTTTTTGAAAATTACTAATTTTTAATTCAAAGCTATAGTAAACCCATGCATTTTCTTACAGCTATTAGTGAGGATTCTGATGGAAAGATGTCTTCGTCTATACTAGAAAATGAAGTGGACCTTAAAAATAGCATAAGGGTAAATTAAATTGTTAAAGTTTCCTTCATTTTTTATGTCTTCGGTCAAACTACTTATTTACGTTTTTTTCAATATGCATGTGTGCGTGCGCGATTATAGTAATGTGCAGTAAATAAGTTAAAATCTAAATCTAACGCCTGGTAAACTATCACAGGTACTTCCGGCGGAGGTACCGATAAAAAGTTGTGACAGGCATATGGAGCTACTGTCAAAAAATGACAGCAAACGGTATGAATTCCTCTTTTTTGACAATATATGAAAAAACCAAAATATGAAAAGAAAATATGAAAAAGGGAGTTTATTAAAAATCAATAAGTGCTATTCGACCCTTATAGACATAAAGTTTTGTCACACATCATATCCCCCCAGAACTTTCCATATTAACCAAAGATTCACAGTTGAAGTGGCCCACAGTACTCAAAACATGAAGAATTTGGCTGTCTTTTGGTCTTAAATGCAGCGATCTTGCATACAAATTTGTTTATCTCGGCACACTGATGTTAAGGTGACCTCCATTCCCAAATTTAAATGTCAATTGACTACAAATAAGGCTTGATTTTTCAAAATAACAGCTGGAGATGCCTGTAGTAGCATGGAGGTGCCTGTGATGTAAGAAAATATAGTGAAAATCTGGAAGCTGGAAATATTGGCATACTTCTTCTCTAAACCACTGCCAGGAAAGAATCATTCATTGAACATCCCAATAAGCTATCATAATGCATATATCTTGAAATTCCATGTTATAATTCCTAAAACACTATATCAAAGAGCAATTGCCCATTATGTTTCCGCTTCTGTTAGTCAAACATTGACGAATTTTACATAGTTGCTGAAAATTTACTGCCTAAGTCAGTGTTAAAATCGTTATGAAATGCACGCTGAAATAAGAGTCAACATTATTGTGAATGGTGATGACTGTGATCGGGAGGTGCTGCATATGAGTTATTCCAACTCGTCAGAAATTGTCGAGGTCATACGTCATGCCAGCTACGCGTATAGTGTGTCAAACGCGTCAAACTTACCGATATCCATCAACAGGCATACACGTATAGGTACCTTTTGGTACCTCATATGCGTGTCGCTCGCATGTGTCGTTTGACGCTCGCTGTATGTATTAAAGGCAGGATTTCTGTGACCGAGGGGGGGGTTAATGTTTCCAGCAACAGTATATCTTACCTGTACAGATAAAGGTGTGAAAATTTATTTGACCAATCAGTGGACCAGAATTACCAATTATAATAATTTCACTGGCTTGGAGGTGTTGACACTATGTGATCAAAAGACAGAATGATATTTCTGTTCTGTTCCATTCTCCTAACGACGTTTCCCAAGTGGCTCAGCGGTACGTGATCATAGTTGCACGCACTAGGCGCCGTGTGTCCGTCCAAGGGAACAACATTTGGAAGTTAATACTCCTTATATAGTCCACCCCTGCTTTTGACTTTATGGTTACTGGTGTGATAGTTGCTTCAAGTGATTCAGTCAGTCTATTTTTTTAAATTGCTGGCGCTAGAATCCAAATACATCCGTAAGGCCTACAGATTACAGTAACATCATCGGCAGGTGACATATTCTCAACATTACACCTTTTAGTATGTTGAAGTGATTGAAATCCTACTGTAAATTATGTGTAATTCAAAGTTTCCGACTAGCCACTGCATCAAATTTGGTAACAAAAGAGCACTTTTACTACATAAAAGTCATCTTCCAAAACATTGTTTTTACAAACGTTTCGAGTAGCTGACATGGCGTGTGATCTCGACAATTTCTAACGAGTTGGGATAACTAACAGGCAGTCATCACCATTCATTGTCAAAACGTTGCCTCTTATTTAAGCGCATTTCATAACTATTCTAACACTGAATTAGGCAGTAAATGTTCCAGAGCTACGTACAACTCGTCAATGTTTGACTATAAGATATGGAAACAAAACGGGCATAACTCTTTGAGATATGCTTTGGATTTTGGATTTCTGTTGTGAAGCATCAAAGTTACGTGTTCTTATGTCCACTTGTCTGTAGTCTTCTAGTACAGCTGTCCACTTTGCTTTCTGATTTGTTTTGTAACTTAAAATATAAAATACATGTAGATAAAACAGAAGTTAGCGTTGTTTTCATTTGGGGTGGGTGAACGACCACCTGTCTGGGAAAGAGCTGTTTATTCGGTTTACCGTGCGTGTCTTTTATGAACTATTGTCAATGTATACTTACTTCTATCATGGTTTTGAGAGCAGGATGTAGAATCTGATTGTATACGTTCATGATCATTGTCTGTCGTTTTGATAAAGATATGCTTGATATTCGCATTATGATAGATTATTGCGACGTTGAATGAACGATTCTTTCAAGGCAGTGGTCTAGAGATGAAGAATATCTATATTTGCAACCGCAATAAATCTTCAGATTTTCACTATTTTTTTTACATCACAGGCACCTCCATGTCGTCACAGGCACCTCTAGTTGTTTTTACAGAATCCAGCCTTATTTGGAGTTTATCGGCAGTTATATTTAGGCAAAAAGGTTTACTTTACGCCAGTGTGTCCGGACAAATAGATTCTTATGCAAGAAAAGTGCATTTAGGACCTAAAAACCGATTTTCTTGTTTTGAGTCTTTCGACTGACCTTAAAGCCACTTCAACAGTCATATTTTCCGCATATATGTAAAGTTTCCGGGCAGATATTGTGTGGCAAAACTTCATGTATATAAGAGTCGAATAGCATTCTTTGATTTTCAATAAACTCCCTGGTTATTATGTATTTTATCCAAAAAGACGAATACTTACCCTTTTTGTCTATTTTTGGACCGTCACAGGTAGATCCGGATGCCTGTCACAACTTTTCATCGGTACCTCCGCGGAGGTACCTGTGATAGTTTACCAGGCGTGAATCTGTCGGCTCAGTAGGTCTCAGGTTTGCCCGGTTTCGATTAGCAGCACGTTTCAGTAATGTCTGTTTCGGTTTCAGATGCATGTTGGTTTTTGTCATCTTGTTTCTAATCGCTTCATCAACAATGTCTAAAGCGGGCCGAAAAACTAGATATTTTGCTTTTGCCTTTACCTGAAAAAAATCAGTCGCATAAGATTTACCCTAAGAGGCAAAAGGTCTTCGATATAATAGAGTTCATGTAGAGTTATTTTGAATATATCTAATTATGCTTAAGCGTTTAGGAGGGCGTGGCTAGTCCTGCCTATTTCAGTCAAACCGAGTTTGCTATTTTCGTTTCTTTCCTGTGTTTCTGATCTATCCTTTCAAAATTTATATAAGTGAAATATACAAACAACTCACCATTGATGCTGTTTCAGCTTTTAACAAAAGTTTGAGGTCGGTTGTATTAGCATGTGTTTGTTAACCCATGTGAAAGTTATCAACTTGCCGCTTAACGGTACTATGACACCGGACTTTCCTAAATCGCACACTGCATGTCCATAGTGTGGACGACTGGTTGACGCTTTATGAAATAGAAACCAAACGTGAAAGTTAAAGTCGATACTAGCAATCAAAACTTATTCACTGTCCTTTTATAATTTATTCAGCGATTATCCATAATTCTAGTTTGTAGAATCATCATTAGATATATGTATGCATCTTGATTTATGAGCATCAACATTTTGTTGATATTCCTAATTTTAAATTTGGATATACAAAAACAGGATAAATTTTGGATATCTATATATCGAGTGATGAATATCTAATAATTGGTTTATGGAAATACAAAATTCGCTGTATGAACTTTCAAAGTTCGAATCATGGATATCCATAAATCAAATATTGATTGGACATCCAAACATGGATTACTGAATTACAAATATTAGAAAATAGGGACGCCCTTTTATTCTATATTACACAGTTTTGGGTAACTATAAATTATTGTTGGATATTCATAATTTGCTTTTTGGATATCTAAACTCTGATTTATAGATATCCAATATTCATCTTGATTTTGAGATATCCATGGTTCGATCTATGGATACCCAGATTGTATAACGGCATCCCGTAGAATGTATAGTGAAAGGAAGCCCCATACAAACGATGTTCAACAATTAATTCTACGGTGACAGCTTGAAATTCAATCGTGCAAATTATACGACAACGTAAACGCATGATGGAGATACAATGTTATATACGTTACCTTCGCTCCGTATGAGTACTCGTCACTGCACACTAGAAGACGACGGCCTCGTTTACTTCCATGGTCCAACATTGTAAATGTTACTAGTTGGTCTTGCGAAACAGTGTCTGACATCTCTGGTACTGCATCAAACAACCTGTATTTTAGTAGTAATAGTAATCATGAAGAAGCCAAACGCTAGAAGATAAATCGATGGCATATAAACTTTCAGCTCGATTTCCCAAGATAAAACTTTAAAACTGATTTCGTTTCTATTTGTATTTAAATATAAGTATCATCGATGTCTTCGTGTTGACCACTAAATCGTAGTTATGTCGTTAGAACAGGATACTAACTCGTATAAACGACATAGCAGACTCATGGGAAACGACAAATCTAACACCTAGTCAAGATCATGAAACGGAATCACTGTGAGGAGTCCCGGTAGCTCAGTAGGTTAGGCGCTGGCCTACTGATCTATTAGGTCCTTCTTCAACCCCCACCCTTTCCCGGAGATGGGAATCTTTTAAATCGTAAACGGAGCTCCATTGCACACAACCTTTCATTATCGCCCATTCCCTTATATGACTGAAATACTGTGAAAAAGACGTAAAATCATATCTACGAAATAACTGCAGAACCACACAAAGACTATGTTTAAATGTGCAGAGTCATGTTAAACGAAAGTAAAGAGGTTTACGGTTGGCAAACTTGGTATAATTATTTATCTTTTATCTGTTTACAACATGTGTCTCAGTCAGAGGACAATTTTTGCAACGTTTATCTACCTTTTTCATTGCATATAGATAAGTTATCAAAAGAAGAGAAGTCCTCTTCTCAGCATATAGATAAGTATTCAAAATAAGGTAGTCTTGCAAAACGAGGTATTCTAGAACCCTTGGCTAAATATAAAGAGGAAGAGTGATAGTATGTCCACTGTTTTCTGAAGTGCAAAGCAGTAGAAAACAAATTATATATGTTTACTATTACTCAAACGCATCACAAGATGTCCAGAATTCAAGTTTTTTAAGATTACTCTTATTTTGAAGAAATATCTACATGTATTTGACAAAAAAACAAACAAACAAAAAACAAACAAAGTAAGGAGTGATTTAATCTTATAACTATTCTACAGCAATAACGGTGCGACCTAGAACTGCGATGGGTCCGACCCCGGGCATTAGGGCTACCTGTTCACAAAAACCGACAGTGCCCATCTAACATTTAAATATTTCAATAAGCCTCAGACTGAAAAATATGAACCACTAATGCGTACGGTATGCTCGGAGTGACTTTTGTGTGTTGGGTTCGGGGCGGGGATCGTCGTTATTTTCTTTTCCGCGAAACGCCATTTAACTATACGTTGAGGAGTTATAATAATATTGTTTCCTATAAAGGTCACATTTTTTTCGCGAGGAATCAATTTACATCGTGGGAGAGTCATAATTTTATGACCAAGGGGGGTGGGGGGTGGGGGGGAAGGGGTCGCGAAGTAATGACCGGGAGTCACTATTTTTGAAAAAAAAGTAACCAGGGGTATATTTTTATAGGGGTCACTTTACTTCGTTACACCTGCGTATGTCGAATAATTCGGTAACCTATAAATTCAATAGAAATATTTCGGTCTAATCTGTTGCGACGTAGTATTTCAGTTATTATGTCCTCCCACCGAAGACGAGGGGAACATATTTGTTTCAGTGTGATGCGTCGGTGTCGGCGAGACGATTTGTATCCTGTATATTTCTTCAACCAGCGGGTGGAATTTTACCAACATTGTGTCATTGAGACAAGCCAGTGAGCTGATAAGGTTTTGGTGAGTTTGACCTATTTTTCAGGGTCACGGTAGGTCTAAGACTGTTAAATTTCATACGTCGGGGTTGGAGTAAGGACTTCTTGAACCCACGATATCTCTAAAACCGAAAGAAGGAATTTCACTTAACTTTCATGGGTATAACAGCGGGACAAATTTAAGAGCTCATTAGATTTTGGTGACCTTGGTTTCATTTTCAATGTCACATGAGGACTGAAATATGTGAAATTTCACTAAAATTGGTATATCTCTTGAACCTTTGGCTTTATCCCCACCAAACTAGCATATATATACCATTGGGACAATTTCAAGAGTTGAATATGTTTTGGTGACCTTGACCCATTTCTGAAGGACAAAAGCCAACTTACAAAATTTGATTATTTTTTGCTATAATGATACAGTTCTTAAACAAATGGATGGATATTTATCAGACTTGCATTGATATATTATCGTGACAGATTTCTTTTCTATCCCAAAACCTGGTTTCGAAATCCCTTTTACCATTTTTTACAAGGCCATAGGCTTGTATGTTGCATATCTCAAGAACCAGTGGATGGATTTTCTCCAAACTTGCATGGATATACCATTACGACCGGCAAAAGAGCTAATTAGGTTTTGATGACTTTGATTTTATTTTCAATGTCACAGAAGTACATAAATATGTATCAATTTCACTAAAATTGATATATTTTTCAAACCTTTTGCTCAGTTCCCCACCAAACTTTCACAGATATACCTTTGAGACTGTCTCAAGAGTTGACTGTGATTTGGTGACCTTGATCTCATTTTCAAAGGTTACTAGCCAATTAACAAATGATAAATTATCCTTTTAACACGACATTAGCCAATGGCTGGATATTCATCATGCATGCATGTAGATATTATTGTGACAGGTTAAGGCAGTTAGTTTTGGTGACCTTGACCCTTTTTCAAGGTCATAGTCTTGTATGTGGTATATCTTTTGAACCTATGAATGGATTCTTTTGAAACTTGCATGGGCATATTACAAAGACAAGCTGAAGAGCTGGATGCATGTTAATGACATTGATTCCATTTTCAAGGTCATATTAGCACTTTGTAATTTTCACTATGTCTACACTGTATTGCTTTAACAAGTGGGTAGCAGGTAATCAGACTTTTATGGAAATATAGATACGACAAGAGAAGAGATGATAATATTTGTTTTTCATGGTCACAGAAGGACATTAAATGCTCTTGAGTGTATTGACATCTTTAGATCACACTTGATAGACTACACTATCGTAGCAAAGATTCAGTACAATGTAACAAGTTGTTGGGAAAGCACTTATAGTGGATAAGTAGGGATGTGAATGGGCTGGTGGGGGACATCTGTTTTTCTCTGAAAAACATTTCTAGATCTCCTATTTGAATATTTGAAATATTGAAAATTATGATTTGTGATTGCCCATACAGTCTTTGATAAAAGGATTGTAAACTGATTAAGAACCCTGACCTATGATGCACTTGGCAGCAGGATCAGGCAATTACACTCGGCTTATTTCGTTTTTCCCACATTAATAATGCCGACCTCCCCTGAAATACCAATGTAGATCTGTACAGGTAAACTCAGCTCTGGTAAGACGATTTCAGTGGCGCAGGACCGTACGCAGAAAGGGGGAAGAGGATCCCTCTCCAAATAAGGTAAATATGATGTAGTTTTCTGCCAGAAACTGAGATTAAACCGATGAATGTTGCAACAAAATCTGGCTTTTCTAGCTTTTTGCATATTTCCTGAAATCCCTACCCCCGTATATTTTTATTTCAATTTTTTATTAGAAAACACGTAAGGGCCTGCAAAATGCGTAGGTTGCTGCTAGCAGCCATGACCTCAGTGGTGTACGCTGTACAGAATAACATTAGAAAGAGTTATCTTTCTTGAATGGGCGAGACTTCTCAAGTTTCATCAGCAACGGAATCGTGCAATTAGCAATAAAACAAGAGGGTCATGAGGCCCTGAATCGCTCACATGAGTAAAAAAAGGTCAAACATCAAACTAGGGCCATTATTTGAACAAACCTGACAGTTAGAAACTGTCAAAATATGAGAGACATTGGTTAAAGGTCAAACAATGACCTTGACCTCTATTCATTTTCTCATTTATTTGACCGGTTTTAATAACTTTTGTGCCAAAAATCTTCTTCAAGATCCAAAAACTCATATATTTAAGCATTCGCCGATATAAAAGCACCAGAAAGCAAATTTGGCGTTGCAAAAATGTCAAGCTATACCCAAGAATATCATTTTACTAGTCTTGGGCCAAAATCTTCAAAACTTTCCATGAAATCGTATGTACTCGAATTTTCCCATATTTGACTTTGCTGTAAGTTCAAGGTCAACCCAAGGCTATCAATTGAACAATCATGGTAGTACTTGAGTACCCGGTGCTACACACCAAGTTTCAAGGTCATCGGCCAAATGGTCCTGGAGAAAAAGATTTTTTAAAGGTTTTAACCTTATTCAGCTATGAAGTCAATGCTGGTTATGCGACCCAAACGATTTGAGCCTGGAGGCTCTGTATGAACTGGCTTTTGAGCTTTGTAAAAATATGAGAGTCTAGTGTCAACGGTCAAAGAATGACCTTGACCTCTTGTACTCATAAATCTTCATATATTCATTAAGATGACTGTATATACCATTTTTAACCCACAATCTTCAAAACTTTACATGAAATCTTGTGTTCTAGCATTTTCATATATTGGACCTTGCCTAAAAAGGTCAAGGTCAACCAAAGGTAATAATTTGAACAATCTTGATTGTATTGGAGTACCAAATGATACATACCAAGTTTCAAGGCCATCTGTCAATTGGTTCTGGAGGAGAAGATTTTTAAAGGTTTTTACCATATATGGGCACGGCAGACATGTTGATCATGTGACCAAGACCATTTGAAGAAATTTTCGTTTCCTCAAGCCCTAAAGGCTCCATATGATATTGGTTACAATTGGCTCAGTGTCTTTTCAGAAGAAGTTTGAAATTGTTCAAACCACGAGAATTCAGGGTCAAAGGTCAAAAACGACCTTGACATCTTGAACTCATGGATCTTGATGTACTCATTAAGATGACTGTATTTACAAGTTTTTAGGCTAAAATCTTCAAAACTTTCCATGAAATCTTATGTTCTAGCATTTTCTTATATTTGACCTTGCCGTTAAATGTTCAAGGTCAACCCTAGGTCATCATTTTGAACACTCTTAATAGAACTGGAGTACTCAATGCTACATACCAAGTTTCAAGGCCATCGCTCAACTTGTTCTGGAGAATAAGATTTTTAAACGTTTTTTTTTCATATTTGGGCGTGGCGGCCAAGTTGGTCATGTGACCTAACCGTTGAACAAATTTTCATTCCCTCAACCCTGGGGGCTCTATATGAAATTTGGTTACAATTGGCCTAGTGGTGTTTGAGAAGATTGTTTGAAATTTTCAAATTATAGGAGTTATGGGTCAAAGGTTGAAGAATGACCTTGACCTCTTGTACTCCGAAATCTTCATCTACGAGGATCGCCCAAAACGTTCTGTCACTCATCTCATTACATTAATTACAGATATGCTAGGATAATGTATTATACCTCAATGAAAAGCCCTGACTCTCTTCTTCAAACTGATACCAAAACATTGATTAAATAAAACAATCTAATCATCTTTACTCCGGTTTTATATTCAGTCCTCCGTACCACTGGCCTAATTCTTGTCGAAGTGCAATTTGGCGTTTCAGCTTGTGAATGATTCAAACGGTATAACTTTATTGGCAAACATCACATGTCGCTGAAATTTTCAGTACTTTAACTCATAACATCAACACAGGCAGCTGTATGGAAAACAACGACATGCGTTCATTATTGACATAAAAAACAGGTAAGATTTATGACGTCAGGGAAATACACCATTACGTAAAATTAAAGTGACCTCTGAAGTGTAACCGGAGCACACTTTTAAAAATTTTATCTCAGAGTAAATTGAAAATATCCTCAGCACTATAAAAGCGGATTTTGGAAAGATTATAAACTCGTAAAATGAATAAAAGAGTGAATCTTATAGTCCTCTTTGAGTTTTAGCAAAGCTGCAGAGATTCCTTTGACTGTAGTTTTCTTTCTCGTTTCTGGCAGCAGGCGATTTCAAACTGCGAAAATAATTTCTGTATTGTCCATGGTCAAAAACTGTGCTAGCATTTAGGAATTTCGTTTTGTAATGTTTGGCATACTAGATGCATATTCAGCAACAGTATGTATAGTATGTATAGTAATGAGTTTTTGTGTCTTGATCTTGAACCCGCTGGTCATTATATCAGCAGTGTAAATTAAAATAATATTTTGGCGAATCGGAATACAAGTTTAAGCACCTTCATGTCAGTGTAAGCTATTTCCAGTGTCGTTGCATGCATAAATATAGCAATATGTGCCGCTTAAAACTGGAACTGATAGTTTTTCTGAAGAATTCATGTGCAGTATATGCAAAGAAGTTGCTTCAGTAAACTATCTAGATTGTCTTTTATTATGAACTTTTTTCAGCGTAGGTTTATCGACATCTAAAAAATATTTTGCAAAATAAAACAATGATTTGGCATTGACCAATTATGAATTATGCCGTCCGTTACATGCACTACGTACATGCAATGCAGTGGTATGGGGTATACCTTGATCGAAGCGAATTGTCACTTTTTCCTTCATAACTCATGAATCATTTTTATAAAATTGTTTAGGCAAAACACATGCTTCTTCAATGGTGTAATTTACAGACTCATTTTAATGTATGTTCTCGGGATATAAGGCGAGTGACAGAACATTTTTGACTACCCTCGTACTCATTAAGATGACTGCATATACCAATTTCTAGGCCTTAATCTTTAAAATTTTCCAAGCAATCTTATGTTCTTGCATTTTCCCTTATTTGAACTTGCCGTAAAAAAGTCAAGGTCAACCCAAGGTCATAATTTGAATAATCTTGATAGAACTTGAGCACCCAATGCTACATACCAAGTTTCAAGGCCATCGGTCAATTAGTTCTGGAGAAGTAGATTTGTAAAGGTTTTTACCATATATGGGCGTGGCGACCACGTTGGTCATGTGGCCTGGACCGTATGAATAAATTTTCGTTCCCTCACCCCCTGGAGGCACTATGTGAAATTTGTTTTCAATTAGCTTTTGAGGAGATTGTTTGATGGCGGACGCCTGTGCTCGCGAATTAATACTTGGGCGTCTCTTACCTGATGTCTGCAGCTCATGTGTCCCGCGGAAAGCGACAGTAAGTGTGGCTCGTAGAGGGATGCTCGTTGCTTGTCGAGACCTGCCAATCATCTCTTTTTTCAAACTTCTGGGGTTTAGCGACACTGAAGAAGTTAAATACAGAAACGCGCGTCTGTATTGATACGTTTATATTAGAACCACTGGGCCGGTATTACTGCTGGTGGACAATTTGTCCTCGAGGATATCATCAACCCGGTTAGATAGTGTTTAAGTATTGATTCTGGTTCTCTAGCATTGGCGTCACTACTCAAATACGGATTTAAAGTAACCTTATTCCATTTGATGTATCTCTGGTAAAATTTCTAAATTATTCTAAAAGTAAGACAAGCCTGTCATAATTCCAAGAATCTTAGCTGAGTTTGTCTTCCATTCTTTTGAGCTATCTTGGCTTTCTGCGGGTTCTTGCTGCATCTGACATCTCATTCCTGATGCCATTGTCTGTCGCTTTTCTCGAGCACAGGGGTTCAGGTGGCTCGATGGGGGATGCCGGCGCTCGCGAGTTAATACGTAGGCGTCTCTTACCCGATGTCTGCAGCTAATGTGTCCCGCGGAATGCGACAGTAAGTGTGGCTCGGAGAGGGATGCTCGTTGCCTGCCGAGAACTGCTCACCATCTCTTTTCTTTCAAACTTTTGGGGTTTAGAGACACTAAAGAAATTAAATACAGAAACGCGGGTCTGTCGCACTAAAATTTGTATGGATACGTTTATATTTGAAATTGTCAAAATATGAGAATTCAGGGTCAAAGGTCAAAGATCGACCTCGACCGCTTGTACTCATAAATCTTCATGTACTCATAAAGCTGACTGTAGATACCGATTTTTAGGCCAAAAGCTTCTACAGTTTTCAAGATATATTATGTTGTAGCACTTTGCCATATAAAAGCACAAGGAAGCAAATTTGACCTTATTGTAAAAAAGATCTTGGTCAAACCAAGGTCATAATTTAAACGATCTTGGTAGTACTCGCGTACCCGATGCTACATACCAAGTTTCAAGGCCATCGACCTATTTGTTATGGAGAAGAAGATTCATTAAGGTTTTTACCATATATGGGCATGGCGGCCTTCCTAAGTCCCCAAGAGGCTATATATGAAATTTGGTTACAATCGGCCCAGCGGTTTCAGAGTAGAAGTCATTTGTAATTGTGGACGGACGGACGGACGACGAACGACGCATGACGGACGACGGAGTCTTACCATCCTATAAGCTTTCCCGGAGCCGCTGGCTCAGGTAAACTTAAGAGTACATACGGAAGGATTTTTTTGGCTTCGTCCGCCTAAAGGCCGTATTGGCAATGCTCAACCAGGCTTATAAGATGCTTGTATAGCCAAATCTGACCAATGATATATCAGACCTCTTGGTAATGAAACCATGTTTGGCTTACGTTGTCCTTCCAATCGCGTCGAGGAGAGGAACTAAATAAGCAATTGCTTCCGTTCTAATCCTATTATGTATATATATATATATATATAACAATATTGTTACTGCCATGAATGTTTGATTTTTTGAAATAAAATATGTTTAAACCAATCGCGTCACGGAAGGGTCAGGCAAACACATTCGGCGTTGTCTAGTCTGTTGCTTCAGTAATGGTACTGACGATGCAGGTAAGACGACTAAATGTGTGCCGTTGCAAGGTCACTGTTTGCACAATGCCCACTGCGCAGTTTGTTCACGCAAAATTTGAGTAACCTTTCTTGAAAGGTGATGCACCATCTCAAGCTTTATCAGCAAAAGAGTTAGGCTTGGTGAAAAAAAAAATGGAAAATAGTTCCGTTGCCTAAATTTGCCGAAAGGCATTATGGTTGAACAAGGACATTATCGCCCGCTGGGAGGCATTAATCAATAACAACCTATCGCATATCTCGACGCTCGGTAAACATACTTCCTTTAAGATTTCAATGAACATCGATAAAATATTTTAAGTGCCTTCAGTTTTCACTTCGACTATTATAAAATTGCAATGACAATATAAGACAAAAAATATAAAAGATATAAAAAGGATTTTATACCAGATTGTTAAAAGAACCCCACAGTAGGCCTGCATTGTAGAAGGGTTAAGGTGGGCCGGGTGCGAGATGGGAGATAAGAAAGTTACTGAGAAAATATTGAAGCAATAAATCCAAAATAAAAAAGGCCCCGTCTGTTGATACACTTTGTAGGTTCTGTTTTTCCCTTTTCTATTCAAACATAACAATGCTGATTATTATGATGTGTGATGATGATAATAATTTCAATAATAATAATGATAATAATATTTTGCCTCTGCTTTGTTCGGAATACTGGCCCTTACAGGAAAGAAAATAACCTGATCTGACAAAAAGGGGAGAAGAGGGTGGGGGGGGGGGAGAGAAAGAAAAGAAAAACAAAGAAAAATTCTGCGGAGGTTGATGATTGTCGATATTTTCAACAGGTATACCTAGCCTGAGAATTCAGTTTTATAAACATAAATACTGTAGCTTGGATTGGTCGGCAGTAAAGACTTGAACTACTGGGATGAAAATGATTGAGTAGTTGTTAATGAAAGAACAAACGGACAGAGACATGCACTATGCCAAATAATTTGATGGATAAATTTGTTTGAACAAAACATTACAGAAATAAAACTTATCGTCATATATTAACTATGACTTAGCCATTCAAACGTAAAATAATCAAATCGCTTATATCGTATGCTCATTTCACGGCAGCTGGGCTACACCATTGACACCATACTGAAATATGAAGAATAAAGTTGTCGCTTAACAGTGCGCAGACCTATTGGAATCACATATTTCATCCGTTTGAATATGTTAAAGGGCACACTACTAGTTATCTCAACAACATTCGATCGCCTCGTACCTAAACGAACATCTATAATCCGTCACATGCAAGTCACGTGCGATGGCAAGGAAATTCCTTGGGCTAGGTTTCTTCTTTTCAGAATTTCAATCCACAAACCGTATACAGCTGAATATAAACCTCTCAAACCTCGAATAGGTATAAGATGAACTGCAAGAAAGCATTTTACTATGATTATTATTTGCTGTCAGTACAAAATTTTGTGAGTGATGTATTTTCCCACCAAAATATGACATCATTTTTGGAACAGTTTGTCTGCAAGCAGTGTAAAATGCAATTATTTCAGTAAAATAACTGCAATACAAGAATGAATTATGATTATTATATACGACGGTAGTAAAAAACGTAGCTAGCGTAAAGTCACGTCAAATCTTGTAGCTGTAGCTGCTCTCGCAGATTTCAACCGATTTTAATCAAACTTTCAAGATATAATCACAATGTGACACTGATCATATTTTATTGAGGTCGTGATTGGGTCTGTTCTGCCAGAGATACGGCCCTTTGTAAGTTTGATGAAATCTTGTGGCCTCAACTCGTCTTTCAATTGTCAATTTGTAGCCATGGCTCCTTCCAAAATCAAGTATCCCGAGTTCTGGCATGTCCCTTCGTCGGAAGACATTTGGTCTTTGGCCTTGTATTGACATAGTTTTTATGCATTTTTCGGGTACAATTTGTTTTGCGTAAATCTGTCAGTTGAACGTTATGCGGATTAATATTATCCTCAGTATATGTGTCGTCTCACAGAGGTTGATCTGTGCAGCAGTGCACGTGATCTTCGATAATAATGAAACCAGTCTAATTAGATTCAGTCATTTTAAAGGCCGAAAGATTCGATTCAGTCCGTTTAGTTGTCGATGGTTATTCATAAATCGAATTATGGATATCAAAAAATTGAAATATGGATACCAGTTACTAGACTATTATCTATTCTATTTGAAACATGTTGCTGAATATTTGCGAGATCTCTGAAAATCGATTATTAGACATCCATTATTAGTCCATAATAACATGAAACAAAAATTTGGATATCCAAACATGAGATATGATTATCCTAAAATGATTAATGGATATAAAAATAATAAATAAATACACTAGCTGCAGTAAACATATAGATATTTCGAAATGATGTATAGGGACACATCAAAGAACGAGACTAGAAAGTATATTTTGACGAAGGCACTTTTTACTGCAGCCGTGTATTGAACACTGGTACAGAAAAAATAAAGGATATCATGCCTTTAAATCAATTAGACAAAACCAGTGTTTACTATCGAACTTACAAAAACATTGAGATATAAGGGAACGGTCACTATTTATCAGCTGGGGGGAGGGGGGAGAAATTTAGGGGGGGGGGGGGGGCGGGTGTGCAATTTGAAATCCTGCTATGCTATGCTGGGGGGGGTCAGAATGTTTTTGTAGACTGATGCTAGGGGGGTCATGAAATGACATGCTCCCTTGTACATTTGAGTTTCCAATAGCGTTTGGCTTCTGGGGGCTGCCCCCCAGACCCCTTTTTCGACATAATTATTTTCATGTCCCTTCATCAGTATAGCTTGCAAATCAAAAATTCACACACACAGGCACATACACTGCTTCCTCATATGCTAAAGCTTACGGTGACCTGATGTGATTCAATCTTGGAAACCTTTGATTGAGTCTGCTGCACTACCACTTTGCAGCTAAGTCCTCCGCACAGAATGCTCTTTTGAAAATCATAGGGGTGCATACTTGTACTGTAATTACAATCTGCATGTTTATATTGAAACACTGAGCAATGATACAATGTATTAGCTGTTTTTTCTGTATGTTAAAGAGTTTCTGATGAAAGGTTTTTTTTCCTTTGCTACGTGTGTGTGTGTTTGTATGTTTGGGGTTTGGGTGTAGGAGATATTCCATGTTGGTGGGGGGGGGGGTCGGACAAAGAAAACCAAAGTCATTGGATGAGTCATGAAAAATATGTGGATCTCCTGATAATTCCTCCACTTCCCCCACCCCCCTACAGCTGATAAATAATGATCGTTCCCTAAAATGTTCCCTTTCAATTTTTGTAGAGAAAACACAATGGCTAATTAGCATTGGCTGGATGCCAAACGATGGGACTGGTGTGATGGACACTGGATGAAGTCGACAGGAACCTCACCGGATGTGAAGAAAAATACTTACATAGGGGTAAGGCTGAAAATAGCTAAATTAACTAACAAGAAGGAAGTCATTTGCTGTCTAAGTTTATCAAACTGACCTGATAGAGCTTGATTTGGCACCAACGTACAAATATTCTAACATTCAAAATACGCGGCTTTATTTTCTCAGACGTCATGTCACCTTTGCCTTTCAGAACTCAATGCCATGTTAGTTAGTGCCATAAGAAGCCAAGAAAAGAAGAAAATTGATTAGTTTGGCATTGTCGCTAGATAAGGTCCTTCTTCGTGTTACAGGAATTACGAAGATTGCAAAAATACTTGGTGTGTTCAGAAAAGTCAAGACTCAAAACATTACAAATCTAAAGCATTTTATTTTTGATACCAATGAAACGCACCGCGTGAAACCCAAGTCTGATTTGTCAAAATGTTATCAAAATGGTCTCATTCAAAATTATTTTTAAAAACTTTCAGAATATTATATTGATAAGAAAGTAATTGTAGTAAGTGGAGAAAGTTATCGTTGACAAATGATGTTGTAATGAAGTATAAATTCATGTTATTTACGGTACTCCCATTAGCTGACGGTAAAATGTCAACCAGATTTGAACTGATCTAATACTTAAAACTGACATGATGTGGAAAGTGCTTAAAATCAAAAACGATAAATCTTCCGTGAAAAGTCTGATCCATGTAGAAATCCTACATTTGTATGTGGCTTCCTTACACTTGCGACTCAAAAAACAACTGAAAATAGACACTGGTGAATAATTGATATCGCTCAACCTAACTTTATCATGGTGGAGGCATTCAACTGTAATGCCTGCGTTTGTGATATCAGCTTTTGTGATCAGCAAAGCTACTGTGCCTTCTGGGGGCTGGGCCCCTAGACCTCCGCCCGTCCCCATTAATATTATGAACAGTTTCATTGAGCATTCGACAAAAGAATTCAAGATTATCATAAGCAGAAAAAGCGCAAGAATTGCAGAAAAAATACAGTCCATTCATCTGCATGATTTATTAACACGTCAGAATGAAGAAAATTGTCTTTCTGTTATATACAGGTTTTGATTGAGGCCAGTCTGACATAAAATAGGTAATATGGTGTGTTCGTGAAGCGTAGCTGGGATGGGGGTTGGTAGGTCATAAACATTAAACATTTTTGTCACCAATCGGGGTTGGGGGGGGGGGCGAAAAAAGAATTCTGATGAGACTGGGGGAGGGGGGAACGATTTGAACCCGTCGCCTCCACCCCATTCTTCACCCTGCGTCTGATAATAAATGACTCGTCCCTAACAAGCTCAGTAGCCTATAAACATCGTCTCCTACTTAACATGTATTTGCAACGATATATGCGTCCCTCACTTTTCGAAATTCCATTTACCATCTTGTTGTCACAACAGAGGCTACATTTTTTGAATCATACCCTAACTTATTCAGTTTGTTACTGCACAGAATCTCGGTGAGGTGGATAAACGACCATATATACCATCAACTCTGGAGTAAATGCCACATACTTAATGAACAAGAAAAGATGAACAGCCATGTCATTTAGCTTACTTTTGTGCTCTTGGTATTATATTAATACGCATCTGAGCACAGAGAGAGTGCTATTATGTGAGATAAGGTAAACAGTTGCTACAGCAATATGTCACCAAACAGTTGCCGAAAACAGTTCAAGATGGATGCCATGCTCAAATATGGTAAAATCATTTACAGTCGAGTCCGGTAATATTGCGCGGCCGCTAACATTGCGCATTAGGTAGGTAGGTAGGTAGGTAGGTAGGTAGACTTTATTTAGTGAGGGTGGCTCAGTTGGCAAAGCCAATCTTACCTGAGGCCCTCAAAACGTGACAGGGAGATAAAAGAAAATTATGCCATTTCCAACGCAATTTTCGCCACAATTTTTGTACAGTGGACCCTCTTTACAACGACAGTGTTTGTTCTTATACATTTTGACGTTAAAGACAGGACTTCTCTGCCGTTGGGGGGGATTACCAGTTAAAATTATTTCATTGGCTCCCTGGAAGTGTTGACACTGTGTGAGCAAGAGACAGAATGACACTGTGGAGGTTATTCCTCCTTATATAGTACCACTCCTGTCTTTAAACTGAATTTGCTGTTATAACGAAAGTATTTTATTAACAATAAAGCCATTCTGTGCCTGTCAAAATGACATTCTAAAGAATTTTTCCTGTTGTAACGAGTGCCGTTGTAAAGAGGGTTGACTGTATACTGGATTTATTTCACCTCTGAGGAGCTTTCCATCTGTATATTTGATAAGGATATCCAACTTTTTCCTACACTCCTAAATACGTGCCTGGATCTACAGACAAAATATGTAGGTCAACACGGCTGCAAGTAATTATAGCCAAAGGGAGATCGGCACAAACCCGCGCCTGGCACAAGATACGAAAATTTCTTCTACTTTTGTTTACAGTATACACAATCAAGTCTTGTTTTGCATGAATTTTATTGACATATTTACATTTTTACACTACTTGCGGACGAACGCTCCAATATATGACGTGAAATTTTTGATGAGAAAAGTTATCATTCACCGAATTATCTGGACTTAATAGCAAATAGTCATGAAACAATGAAAACTTTTTTCTTGCTGTTAATCTTGAATTTGCTTAAGTATAATCTTTTTACAATCAAATGTTTTTAGTCTGAAGATTAAAATTTTAACAGATTTAGGCTAGCCAACGATTTTCCTTACAATCCCATGCGCTGTGCACGTGACAGATTGTGGACGTGTATTTAGGCACGTGGCGTTGTTAAGTTGTTGACATGAAAAGTGTTATGTAAACAACATGCTGCAAAGAGATAAAAGTATGTGATTCTCAAATGTCTGCAAAATGGTAGGCGACAAAGTTCGTCTGCACTTTTGACCAGGGTGTCTGCATTTTAGCCCAGCTGCCGTGAACTGAGCTTTCAATTTGAGTCGTTTGGTTATTTTATATTTGATAGGTTAATTCAAAGCTAAAATCTCGCGGTAAGTTTTATCCGTGTATTGTTTCCTTTACACTATTTCATTTATCAAATGTCTTCGGTGAGCAGTGTTACCGGACAACTCCGTAAGAAGCGTCTTCTGCAAAACAACAGGATCCGTTCGATTGCAAACTTGCAGAAAGCATATTTAGCACCTCATTATGCAAAGTAGAACAAATCATTA
This sequence comes from Ctena decussata, assembly GCA_963989385.1. Taxonomy (NCBI): domain Eukaryota; kingdom Metazoa; phylum Mollusca; class Bivalvia; order Lucinida; family Lucinidae; genus Ctena; species Ctena decussata. Next base: position 61,764,064 of record OZ022509.1, read on the forward strand.
CTGTAGAACTTGCCCCAAGGCTATAAAACATTTTTATGCTCAATTCAGCTGTGCATGAAATTTTACCTACTAATTAACAGCATATGAATGATAAGTACAGTTGTTTTCAGTTTAGCTGAGTATGAAATTTTCTCTGCTTATGAATATGAAAATTCAAATATTAGTTGGCATTTTTATATTTATCAGTAGCGAAAATTTCATGCTCAGCTGAGTTGAGCATGAAAAAAAAGTTTTACAACCTTGGGGCCTGGTGAACTCATTGAGCTATGATGCTGGTTGTATATAACTATTGCGAACATTGTATCATTTGATTTGTTATGTTGTGTGATAATTAGTGGCAACTTTGGTTGCTGTGGCAACATAGTCCTATTTTGTTGCTTAAAGACACATTTTTCTTTAAGAAAATGGGGCCGCACAGTTTGATCACCCACAATAAACAGTACTAAGGGCTATAGCTCACATCAATGGCTTATCTTATCTAGATGATTATGATGGGATTAAGGCAGTAATAAAACTATATGAGGGGGTCTAATATGGGGAAACTGCATAATCCCATTCATACTTCTACAGTAACTGTGTGCAAAAATTAAGTAGATAAGATAAAAACAAATTATTAATTAATGATAAACGAAACCAGCATTTTGAATACTAATTACATTTTTCTGATCTGATATAAATTAGTGGATGAACATTTTATTTGATTTATTTAGTTTATTATTTGTTAAATTTAATGCAAATAAATATGTTAATTGTCTTGAAGTTTGACATTTTAAAAGTTTTGACATTTTAAAACAGTAAAATGTTTTTTCTGTGAAAAGCAAAAATGAAGACTAATCAGTCAGTGCAGATGAGCATTCTGTTTCGAATACTCTTTCATGACACTTTTTATGCCCCCGAAGGAACTTCAGATGGCATATTGAAATCGCATCGTCCGTCCGTCCGTGCGTCCGTCCGTAACAAATCGTGTCTCAGCCATAACTTAAAAACTACTGATAGTCCGGGGGCATATGTAGTTCCCGTGAACATTCGTGTTAATTTTTGGCAACACATATCAACTTCATCAGTAGTGGGTACACAATGGAAAAGCACATGTTGCATTTTTTTTCTAGTGAGGTTTTGGCCGCAGCGGTCGATTATATACGTTACCTATGCATATTTTCGTTATAATCATGTAATGTCAAGGCGAATCCCCTTGTTTTAATGTTATTCTCAGTATTTTTTTCAATAGAATCATCTGCAAGTATTAGAGAATATGGCTAAGTTTGTTTGTTCATCATTAACTACCACAAGTAGTAACGTAAATAACTTTAACTTATAGCATAGTCCATTATAATACCATTCCAGAATTACTTCACTGTCTCTCACAGAACAACTATAAATATAATATATATATCCTGGTAGCTCTTATGGAATACTGTTTACTTGGAGCTACAAGCCTTATCACCACGTGGTTTTAGGGACTTCATGAGATGGGTTTTATACGTGACGAAACTAAGAATATTTCAAAATTGCAATAAATAAAGACTTGACAAATTCTGAATACGCACACCAGATTTGTTGTTTGCTTATTTAATATAGCATAAACCAAAATTTTATTGATGTCATTGCCCAGCTACCCAATCTTATGATTCTAGAGACAGTAACATACGTGACACATTTGTATATAAAGCAAAATCTGCTAAAACAGATTAACTACTGTAAGGAAAAATAAGCAATTATAAACCAGCAACTATTTTTATAAAGGCGCCAAATAAGTGATATAGTGAGTTTGATAAGGATGAAACTGGATCTGCGATTGTTCTGAAAGTTGAACATTACCAGTAATCAGAAATTCAAAATATTATTGAAATAATATCTGGTGCATTGACGTACTAATTAAAAGACTCTAAAATAGAAATATCACCGACCCTTGAAGACTGAAGCCACTCGGTTATCTTAAAAGCTAACGTGAGCATTTGCTGATAGGGGATACTTACGTTCGTAAGACTATCACGTGTTTTACGTGACCAAGGGGGACGACATTATTGTTCAGATTAAGTCGAGAAACGAACCCCTGGTTAAAAGGTTGCATAGTAGTTTATTACATAGCTATATCTGATCTACGTATAGAGTTCCTATAGGTTATGTACCAGCTGGGACCGTAAGAGTACAGCATCACAGACAATAATTATATGTAGAAGGAAAAGAAAAAAAGGAAGTCGTGTCATGGGCTATCTCAGCAATATAGAAATACGTGTATATGCATGTACTTTGTTTAAAGATTATCTTTATATCCATGCTTTTTTTTCCTTTTTCTAACTAATATGATTATTTACAACAGCCTCTGAAAAGGAATGATTCAGCATCGGCCCTATGCTTACTTTTGATTTAACGATTGATTAATTTTTTAAGGGACAGAGTTCAACAGAGTTCTGAGCCACACAACGAAATGGCAGTTAAAGGTGACAGAGCGTTTTGATGTAGGATATTGCTGCTCAGTTATATCTTGGCGAATCCCAGTTCTTCTTAATAATGTATTGAATCATATTTTTTTCTTTGCAGCACGATAACAAATCAAGGAGAAGGAAAACGGAACGAGTAACGAATACAACAAGTTTCTGAGTAGTGTATAAATTTCTCAAGCCTTATATGCTTAAACAGTTACATATTAGTTCTGAATATAAAATAAGCAAATGATACAAGTAATGCATACTGTACATATCAAGCACAAACTTAATACCGGATTTTTAAATGATTTCATTGACTTTGAACATATTACCATTTTGCTTAGCAATAATCACGGCAATTAACTTCTTATATATCAAATCTTACTGCTATTCTGAATGATCCTTGTCCAGATAGGTTAAATACTGTAAGAAAATGCAGCTTTATGACGCCGGTAATATCAATGCAACAACTAAAGAAATATACGCATTAGAAGTTGAATGGTCCAAATTAAATTTGTCTTTCGTTACATTAAGCTGTTTTTGACAATGTATCAGAACACAGACAGGGGGCTGACCAAAAAAAATCTTGGTAATGTTACAATGGGCGATACATGTCAGGAACAGACAGATAAGACGTTCTGTGTCTCATAAAAAACATAAATGTTCGTTGTTACGTTGTGACAGTGATTATAATATGTTGCAGTGTAACCGACGTAAGTAACACAAACGGGTAACATTGATTACAATTCAGCATGTAAGTAATAATAATGGGATTAATACAAACTTGCTTATGAGGCAATACAGTGCAAAGGGCTGTTGAATAAGAATGCCATAGACATCATAGCAATAAGAGTGTAGATAATGGTACTTTTGTCAGTTGCCTCAGCTGACAGGCTCTCTTTTGCGTGTAGGTTGTCTAATTGGCTCGGTCGACAGCACAGGCAGGGAAATAGGCACCGCCTCTTTGACAGAATCACTTATGTCTAATATCAATTTATACATATTTCCTTGTCGCATGCAATTTTAAATGATGAGTTTTGTGATGTTGCTATAAATCAGATTAAATGATAAGGGAAATGTACATGCTTCAGTTGTAAATCTCTATATGCGTCTTGTTGAGTTCTCATGAGAATTAAATAGCAAACTCTGCCATCTTAATACTAGTAGTAAGTTACATGTTCTTTGGCATCTGGGTATTGAGCCTTTGAAAACAGATTTCTCAATAAAAAAACATATCCCTGATAGATTACTAACATGTAACGTAATGTTACTGTTGCATTGCCTTCCCCGTACAGGACAAACCTATAGTATCATAGTTTAAAGATATATCACATTGGTATTTCTTCACGGTCGATGTACATCTGTTAACTTAGGACATAAAAGATTACACCGAAGGGCTACATCATCTACAGTAAGCAGTTGTATTTTTCAATTTTTGGGAAATTCCTAGAAAAGAAGTTGCATTCTGTCTTCAGGTGGCTATGCCACTGCTAACTGCTACCTAACTAATCCAAAAAAGAAGCAGTTCTTTAAAAAAATTGACATGGTTCAGTCAGAAGAGACAGAAAGTCTTTATTGAAATGAGCACATCCTAAATTCATTCCAGCGATTCATTCAGATCATGGGTGATTATTTTATTATCTATTTTAGTTGTAGTGATATACGTTACAGATCTTGCATGAGGGATGACTAATCTTTTTAAAAAAGTTCACTCTGTTTTTATGTATCAAGATATTAAAAAAAAAGTCATATTTATAAATTTAATTGTTCTCTCCATTTCGTATGAAACAGCTGGCCGCTGTAAAGGCTAGTGTTACCCTGCCCACTACTTTGACCAGTTTCTAGGTAAAACACAGAAATATAATGTGGCAACAACAATTTTTGAGCTTTAAAGAGCCCGCCCTTGATGACTTTGATGAAGGCATAAACTTAACAGTTATGCCTACAGGGTCTCACTTGTATTACACATGTTCCTGGATTATCATCACTCGGACAGATTTCAGTTATGTAACGTAATGTAACTATTTGGTGCCCTTTAGATAAACCGCGAAAGTTTTTATAGTAGAGTGAATGTAAAGATTGCGTGTTCATGCTTACTCGTACACTTTTCATCTTAAAACATAAAACAGACTTCAACGGCCGTTAGATCTTCTTACTAGTTATTTGGGAATTCTAAAGAAATAAGTTACATTCTGTCTTCAATTGATATTACCACTGCTAACTGCAACCTAACTGATTCAAAATATATCAAGAAATTATTTCAAAGATGAGAGAAGCACGATTCAAAGACAGGTAATATCTTATTCTCATTAAGTACTACATGTATGAACTTCATTCCACCGATTTGGCATAATTCTCATAGTTCATTCGAATTTTTGGTTACAGTTATATACGTTACAAATATATCATGACAGTTGACCAATATTTTAGGACTCCATTTTGCTTTTATGTATTAGAATATTCAAAAAGACATATTTATGACATAAAACATTTTCTACAACTCATTCATTACAACAGGATGTTGTTTTGGGTCAATGTTACCCCACCCTCTACTTTGGGCATTTGTGAATACCGTCACTGGGTGAAAGCAGCTTTATGTCTGCAGTATACTAAAGATGGTTTGGTACCGTTAGCTGATGAAAAAAGCCGGGAGTTACACAATGATGTGTTGAAACAGCTACGAAGCAACGGGAATCCGTCCGTAAACGGAATATGCCCAAATCCGAGAATCAATTTTAGGACGCGAGTCATACAATGTTGTGTCAGCTGTCAAGCTTACTTGGTTGAGGCAAGCAGGCACTTTACCGGACCAGGGGCGTTATTCTTGAAGAATTCTGATATAACCAATTTACCAAAACAGCACTGGCAAATCGCAAAATTATTCATGAACGCAGGACAAGATGCTTCTAACAGTGACCCAAGTCAGACGGATATTAGTGGCATCCTCAACTTCATAGATCACTGTGACCTGGCAAAGCAGGCCATACAGAACACTAACTATGTCACAAAGGTAGGTACATTTGGTTAACCGATTTTTTTCGGCCCAAGTAGTGCACTAGTTTGTTTTCAGGCTTTGAAAAGTACAAGATGTTCTGTTACATGTCCTAAATGGCTTGTGATGATGTTATAGAATCTAATGCTTTATGACAGATTAAAGGATCTGAATGTAGCTCTAGAAAGTCTTACGGCCTTCAACAGCTACAACAATCCAAAACCACAAAAGTCTAGAGATTTAAAGACTTGAAATTTTAAACATTCCACTTGATAAAAAAGGAAAAAAAGAAGGAAGAAAAAAGTTGCACATACATTATTGTCTACCGATGCATTCGAACACCCATTAGAACAGACAAATTCGATAATACCCAACTATGAGCTCAATGATTCCAAAGGATATGAACTATCCTCTTTGATAATCTCATGTATTTTTTTTCTAATTCGACAGCTGTTATTTCTAAATTGTTCTTGCTGTTCCACTAGACTAAAAACATAGCTATTCTTGCAGAGGCGTTGTTTCGCCTGCTTCGCTACGAGTTTTGTATTTTTTTTTATTTCGGTGTCATACTTTACTGTTATACTGTTTTGCTTTCTTGTCACATGCTTTGCTTTTCTGCTAACTTGGATGTCATAAGTTACTGATGCGCTCTTTCATTTTCTTGTTTCATTTTACATTTTTCTCTTTACTTAAGTGTCAGACTTTACTGATGCCCTTCGGTCTCATACTGTACTGGTGCGCTGTTTTGTTTTCTAGTTAGATGCTTCTCATTTCTTCCACTTCGTTGACTGACTTTACTGATGCAATGTTTTGTACTATTATTCACAAGTATTCCTACTTCGATATCATAATTCAATGATGCGCTGTTTTGTTTTCTCATTATATGTAACACACAAGTTATTACTTCTGTATCATACTTCACTAATGCGCTGTTTTATTTTCTAGTTACAGGCGTCTCATTTCTTTTTACTTCGATATTATACTTCATAGGTGCGCTGTTTTGTTTTCTCATTATCATGTATCACTCATGTTATTACTTCTGTGTCATACTTCACTGATACGATGTCTAAATTTTCCATTACATACTTAACACCACTTCTTTTTTGGATGTCATACTTGGTTTAAACATATTTATTTCTCTTTTTTCATAACATATATATATTACAACATACAAAATCTACTAGGATTGGAACGAAAGCAACTTGCTTATTTAGTTCTTCTCCTATACTTCACTGATGTACTGCTTTGTTTTCATAGTACATGTTTTCAAATCTCTTCTTACTTCGTTGTCACTCTGATGTACTGCTTTATTTTCAAGTTACAGGCGTCTTATTTCTTTTTACTTCGGTGACATACTTCACTGATATGCTGTTTTGTTCTCTCGTAACATTTTTCATATTTCCTGATATTTTGTTTTCGCTTGACCTGTTGTACTTTGTGAGCCGTTTTTACTTGGTTCCTTTCCCACTTAGTGTTTGGGTGTAGAAGGATGGATGGATGACTTGCGATTTTACGTCTTTTTCAACAGTATTTCAGTCATAGCAGGACGATGGGCGGGTGATGATGAAAGGCTGTGTGCAATGGAGCCCCGTTTACGATGGAAAGAACTCCGCCTCCGGCGGGGCTCGAACCCGTGACCGCTAGATCAGTAGGCCAGCACTTAACCCACTGAGCTACGGGGCTCTTAGTGTTCGGGACAGGATGTGGAATTCATTGTATCGGTGCCAGGTCATTGTATTCCCATTTACTTCTCTTTTCATATTCTAGGTGCGAGACACAAGAAATAGGATACTCCACAGCCCCGACATGAAGATCACTAAAAATGACTTTTCAACGAACATAACACCAGCCTTGAAGGATCTATTAAAAGACCCGCTCTACTTGTTAAACAATCCAGCTGCACAGGATGCGGTTATTAAAATAAAACAGGTACGGTATATGTAATGCTCAGTTTTCAGAAATATACCGCATTAAATCGAAATATCAGCTACTTTTGTTTTGTTTTGTAATTAAAATAGAAAATAAGTAAACATAGAGGTTCAGGTTGAAGCTGTTATACGGGAAGCTGAATGACCATCTGTTTAAGAAAGAGCTGCTCATTCGGCTTACTGTGCATGTCTTTCGTAAACGTGTGTCAATTTCTGTGTATATGTGCTTCTTTCCCAACTGGTTTTGAGAGCGTAATTTGGGATTTAATTGTATCAATTCCTGATCATTGTCTATTTTTTGCTTTATTAGTAAAAGTTCATGCTTAATGACAAAAACACTCTCTGCCAAGTTTATGCTTGAATATGTATGAGCGTATCATTTCATTGGCTTAGTCTGCGTTTGTTGAGGTAAAAATTTATGTCCTCTGTAAGAGACAGTATAGCTAATACAGAACCTCTGCTCATATTTCATATTATCTCATCGTTTATGATTTTTAATTCTAATGCTGACTGCCATAAGACTCATTTCTAATCGTCTCCGGGCCCGTTTACCAGAAAAGGGACACTTTTTTCATTAGTTTGGACCTGTTTCGACTTTAAGAGAACCCGTCGGCTCTGCCGTCGGCACCCTCATTTACGGTAAAATTTTAAGAGCTTGTATTTTCCAACACATTGGATGGCTTTTGTTCATATTAAGCATAACGATAAATAAAGGTCCAACGTTCCTTTCAGCAATACACCCCCCGCCCCCGCACTATTGACTTAAGATTAATGTCACAGGCTTTCGAATTTTACATCAGTGTTTCAAGTTACAGTTTTGCAACAGCTCATAATTTCCAGACCAGATGATGGATTTGGTAAATAATATGGCCAGATAATAGATATAGGACCAAAGATTCTTTCAGACTTTCAAGTCATAGACTGTGAAATTTTATATCAAAGTTTAATTTTGTTAAATATTTTATCAAGGCCTATAACTGCCAAAACGTATGATGAATCTGGTTCAAATTTAGCATGATCCAAAGTTTCATTTAGCAATACCATGCCCACGCCCATGAACTAAAGATCACTGACACTGATTTAGCACTGCCATCCCCTGCTTTCCCCCCAAAGAATTAACAATTGCGCAGACACCTTTCCAGGCGATCTATGCTGTCTGATGACAGCTCTTATTTATTTTTTGTCCTAAGACAACATTTCTAACTAGAAAGACCCGATATCACGTAATAGTAAAACCATCAGATTCTTCATGCTTTATCAACTTTGTATGTTGTATATAATTTCAAATCACTTGCTATAGAAGTATCATTTTGATTGCATTATTGGGATACAGATTTGAAAAAAGTCATTTGACTTTCTTCTGAATCCCATTTGCATAAAATATTATGTTTTTGAAATGTGTATAAATGTATTAGTGTTTATGCAAATAAAATAAAGTTTAAACCAAAGACCCGATGTTGAGCAGAAATGTCGCTGTAAGTGTTTCCCCTAGCGGTTAATTTCAGCTTATCAAAAGGAACACCTTATGTTGCAAAATCTATAGCTCACCATTTGCCTGTAAACTCTATCTTTTTTCTTTTCCTTCTTATTTTGCTTACTAATATATAGAATTGAAGTTCTTTTATTTTAGTAATAGTCAACTAATTTTACTTTTTAGCTAGAGTCGTCCAGTTTTCATATAAGTAAGAACGATGAGATTCAAGCCTTGAAAGACATGCTTGTAGAACATAATAAACGCATTCAAGGTTTAGATACGGGCGTCTGTGGTATAAATGCAAGTCTTCTCGATATAAAAACAAAGATGAATGACTCAGAGGAAACTACAGGGAAAGAGATAAGCAAGGTTCATAGAAATCTTTCAACAAAACTAGAGGAGCAGAAAACAAAAATACAAACAGAAATACAAAAGGTACGACGCCTTCGAAACTTCATATCTAGAGTTGCTAGTTTAAGATAGGCTGTCTCTGTTGTACATAAATTACCCTAAGTCTTTCGCCACCAATTTTGAAATTAAAGTGTGTCATCTAGAATGGCTCGATTGGCTTGTTTAGATCGGTTATAATATACATTAAAGCTTGAACCCCACCTGAGTATATTTTGTCGCATATTTAAACTAGATGTTTAATATATCTCCCCATCAGTTAAATGATTGACCATCAGTTAAATGCTTGAAACACCACGGGTTGAGGGAGTGAAAGGGAGAAAAAATATTATAACTGCAATATTATGACACGTCCCACTTGAAAAAAAAACATACGTCAATTACAACGGGTCAGCTGGTAACTTCATAGGTGTTGTGATTTTCATTGCAATTTACATATAATCTGATTTAATTTTGCTCAAAAAAATACTTGATACCTCAAGAATAGTGAGAGGTTAGAGGATGGGAGTGGCGGTGGAGGAGATGACTTCTAAACGCGCATTAAGACTGTTTTAATCCCTCTCTCTTTTTCTTAGACAAGACAAACATAGTCAGGCTGCCTAGCGCAGTCAGTAGGGCACCTGCCTTATAAATCAGAGGTCCTGGGTTCGATACCCGGTCTGGCCACATACTTTCGTTTCGCCTTCCGCTGATTTAAGAAGGGCAGTTGTCAGTTACTGGCGAAAATATGTTCACTTAGCACTGGTTAACCGCATAGAAGGCTTAAGCCTGTCCAGGAAACGTGTGGTTAGGATAACTATTCTCCCGATATGACCATAGCTGTTTACCAGGAACGTAAAGCAAAAAAAAAATACATGTTGCAGGAACTTAGTTTTTAAGGTGACGGTAATCATTGATCATTCTTTTCTACAGAAAAAAACATACCAGAGTCACCAGGACCTGCCCGGAAAGCATACCCAAGAATAAACCCCGATGATGCAGTTGTTACAGTTGTGGCATCTGAATCCCTTAAGCCAGAAAACGAAAGGGGCTACACCTGTATCATTACAACGATATCTGTCCGGATTCCGATCTGGGCCTGGGTCGCGATCTCTTCTTCCATCTTGGTTCTTTTTTGTCGTGTTAGTTGTACGATAGTAATCCCTATGCCACGAAATTTGTTGAAACGGCCATACCATCTCATTTTTTTATGGTTCATCTTAGAAAGAAGGTCATCATATATTAGGTTTTATTATCGACTACTGATTCATCACGTAGTCTTCGAAGGAAATGTTCAGGATTTTTCATTGTGACTAACCTTAAAGGCTGTGATTCTTTTTTCAAGCTCAAATGTAAGACTCATCCTTTATAGATATAGAGGAAGTTAGATAAGACGAGATTGTGCATCAGCAAGAATGATGGTGTTTTCCTTCTGTTCTGATGTCTTGGCAATCCGGTAAAGAAAACCAGCTATAAAAAACAATGCTCTCGGGTAGACTTTGGTAGTATTTTGGAGTGTTTGTCATTTATGTCTTCGAACCGAATATTCATTGTGTAGCTGGAAAACGGTAGATAAACAAGTGTGTAAATAAGAGCAATGAGCCTGCGTCTCAGTCCCAAGATGCAACTAGCCCAACTGGCGTGGTCTTGCCTACATCGAACGTACCTTATCCTTTTTATGACTGAAGTCATTGCTCTTAAAAATGTCATAGTATATTTTATTTGCCTTTGCCACAGATGGTGTTGTGCCGTCTTGCGGCCGTACAACGTCTCCCCATACATTATCTTGGTGCAGATTATTATTTGTTTTAGGTCATTTGTGATTAAAAAGCTACTGGGTCAGACTCATATAACTAAACCGGTTTATTACGATAGTTTTAGACTCTTTTGATACATACCGGTCTTTTGGACAACTGTTCCCTTGAAATAATTGCTTGAATTCATGTAGATTTTGCCTTTAACTTTCTCCGCCAATTATTACGTAGGATCACTGATGAGGCTTAACTAGTCGAAACGCGTGGACCATATCGAACATACCATATCCATTCGAATGAATAAATTCATTGCTCTTAAAGAACGCTCCATGTAGATAATTTAAAAAAAAGAACTGTGAGACACTTTTTAAATGCTCAAAATGGGGAAAGAAAAAAGGGATAAATAAAAGAAAAAACGAGCTATAAGCCTTGTTTGTAATCCCTATATATAGCACCTCAAAAGTATACTAAGTGTCAATAAAATCTGGGTTGCAAAGTTGCTGAGAAATCTAGAATTTCTATGACTTAAAATGTGCAAGGAAAAACGAATGCATAAAAAAATAATAAATAAAATAAAATAAATTAATAACAATGAGCCATATTGTCTTTCCAACAACTTCTCTTGGTTCAAATGTTTTAGGTATTAAGGTTGAAGATTCTTGTTTGATTTTTACCTTTATTAGACATGATATAGGCTTGGTACTGTTTCCTTTATTGGCTAGGTTGCCATACCAGCTTGGATGCTTAACCTTGCAAATTATTAAAAGATCAACACCTCAGCAGCCATAAGGCTGAATAATAATAATAACAATAATAATAAAAAAAAACATAGAAAAATTCAGAAATGTTATTAATAGACGTGTATGATATGTTGATACGGTATGCCCCATGATTTTGGAGAAAAAATGACTTTTTAAAAGTGGTGAGTTCATTGATTCTGAGTATAATATATCGCTATAAGCAACTGTGAATCAAGACTCTGAATGCCAAAGCATTCTACTACTATGGCCTTTTCTTTTCTTTCACACCTTTGCAAGAAAAACGCCTTATTCAGCAGGGACGGCTCATGTACACCATGGTAGCATTGTTTAACTCAGTTACTAATGGCAACACAGGTGATATGAGACAAAATGCATCAACAATTTTATCTGAGCTAAACTTGCTCTTATCCTAGGATAACTTTCCTAGGGATAGCTATTCCCTGCTCAAACTTCTTTTCTGCATTCGATCTCAGTACTCAGTTCTAACTATCCCAGGATAAGCCTTAGTCAATGGATAAATTGAAATAGTTTTGTGCAATCGGCCCTAAATCAATTAGTCGGAACCTAGTTAAAATAAATCTGAGCGGTCCAAGTACTTAGACACGATGGTAAACCTGCGATAAATTTAATGTTATATATATGCAATCCAAACTCCCTAACATGGATTCAACTCGAGGTTATTTTTAAACCATATTTGAGCTATGGATCCTATTAATTTGAAATACGCTGCCTCGTGTCGTCTTCTATAACTCATATGGTAGTGAAGTGATGTTGTTGGTTTTGTTCGTTTTATCATATGACGTCGCTGTTATTCAGTGGATATCGTCGTGACATAAAGTGCATATGACCACACGTGTAAATAACACTTTGGCCCGCACACGTAACGTCATTGACAACGTCCATGTCAACAATGCGTGATTATGCTCACCAGAGCGCAAAGTGCTCAAGGTGAACTATTGTGATCGGCCTTTGTCTGTTGTCCATCGTCCGTTTGTGCCGTTGTCAACGTTTGCTTTGAAAGACTTCTCCAACACTGCTGGACGGATTTTAAAATAATTTCACAAAAATGTTTCTTGAGAGGCTCTCTACCAAAATTGCTCTCACGGGTCCGCAAAGCCGAACAAAATGGCCGCCAAAGCTAAAAATAGAAAAGTTTTAAAGCGACTTCTTCTCCTAAATAGGTGTAAGGATTTTAAAATAATTTCAGATAAATGTTTCTTAGGAGACCCTCTACCAAAATTGCTCAAACGGTTCCGCTTCGGTGAACAAAATGGCCACCAGAGCTAAAAATAAAACAAAAAATATTTAAACAACTTCTTCTCCTAAACAGGTGTAAGAATTTTGAAAAATTTCACAGAAAATTATTTTGGGAGACTCTCCAACAAAATTGCCTAAACGGTTCTGCTCTGCTCATCAAAACGGCCGCCAAAGCAAAAAATAGAAAAATCCTTAAACGACTTCTTCCTAAACAGATGTAATAATTTGGAAAAAAAATCACATAAATGTTCCTTGGGAGACTCTCTACCAAAATTACCCAAACTGTTCCGCTCCGCTGAACAAAATGGCACCAGAGCTAAAAATAGAAAAAAAATATCTTTAAACTGCTTCTTCTCGTAAACTGGTGTTAAGAATTTGAAATAATTTCACAGAAATTTTCCTTGTGAGACCCTCTACCAAAATTGGTCAAACGGCTCCGCTTTGCCGAACAAAATGGCTGCCAGAGGTAAAATAGAAAAATCTTTAAATGGCTTCCTGTCTTAGGCTGGTGTTAAGATTTTGAAATATAATTTCAAAGAAATGTTCCTTGGGAGACCCTCTACCAAAATTGGTCAAATGGTTCCGTTCTGCTGAACAAAATGGCCGCCAGAGCTAAAATATAGAAAAATCTTTAAAGTTCTTCTTCTCCTAAACTGGCGTAAGGATTTTGAAATAATTTCACAGGAATGTTTCTTGGGGGACCTTCTAACAAATTGCTTAAACGGTTCCACTCCGCTGAACAATGTGTCTGTCAGAGCTAAATTAAGAAAAAAAACTTTAAAGTGGCTGCCAGAGCTAAATTAAGGAAAAAACTTTAAACGACTTCTATTTTTAAATTTGTGTAAGGATTTTGAAATCATTTCACAGAAATGTTTCTTGGGAAACCCTCTACCAAAAGTGCTCAAATGATTCCGCTCTGTAGAACAAGATGGCCGGAGAGCTAAAAATAATAAACATCTTTAAACAACTTCTACTTTTAAATAGGTAGAGGGATTTTGAAATAATTTCACTGTGCTTTGGGGTCCTTCTACCAAAATTGCTCCAACGGTTCCACTCCGCTGAACATTACGGCCACCAGAGCTAAAAATAGAAAAGAAAAGATTTTAAACGACACCTCCTCCTAAACGGATGGAAAGATTTTGAAAAATCTCACAGGAAATTTTTTGGGTGATCGTCTACCAAAATTGCTTGAATGTTTCCGCTTTGCTTAATAAGATGTCCGCCAGAGCTAAAAAGAGAAAAAATCTTGAAATGACTTCTTCTTCTAAACAGTTGAAAAGATGTTAAAATAATGTTATAAAAATGTTCCTTAGGTAACCCTCTACCAAAATTACTCAAACTGTTTAGCTCTGCTGAACAAGATGGCCGCCAGAGCTAAAAAATATAAATACCTTTAAACCACTTCTCCCCCTAAATGGGTGGAAGCATTTTTGAAATAATTGCACAGAAATGTACCTTCTATCATCCTCTACAATTTGAACTACTACATAAAGATGATTTTTGTGACCCATGACCAAGTTTGTTAAGCCTATCTCGGTAGGTAGACAAATAGGACAACCAGGGAAATGCACCTTATATTACCTACCATTTCATTTATACAATATAGATCATGTGAGCGATCAAGGGCCATCATGGCCCTCTAGTTTTGAAATTATGTTCAGTTTGAAGGCGTTAAAATCCCATTTTAAAAGGCTATATGATAAACATAAGCTTACACTCTTGCTCATTTCATATGCGATATATGAAACTCGCCACAGGCTTGTTTCATAAATCTCATATGAAATGACCACTCGTGTGAAATCTTCTATATGTTACATAGCATCTGCATGGGGTTTGGAATTATGAAGCACATTGCTGTTGGTCAAGCTGTTCTAGACATATCATAACACTCATATTGCTGCATGCTCAATTGTTAAAATTTGATAGCGAGTCGACAACCTAGAGGAAATCAGCTAAGTCACCCTGTCCAACCCTGAAGCCGGCGAAACGGTCGAAACGCCGGTTAAACGTGTTTGTAACGCCGGTAAATGGCCGATTCGCTCAAAATCTGCAATGGTGGCGCCCATACCCGGTAAGTAAATTCTTGTTTCTGTGGTGTTTTATACATGGTTACAATAAAAGAAATTGTGCCTTCGGTGGAAAATAAACTTATTTTACCAGTTCTGTTTGAATGAAAAGCAATTTCTGTCTGATATCTCCAAACATTAAATCCGAAATTGGTAAACAAGGTTCGGCCATAGCCGTTCAGCAGATGTGTCCCCAAACAGTTCGTACTTGATTACTTGGCATGAAATACCAGGTATCTTCTTGAGAGGTTATTAAACTCAAAAGGCAGGGTAAATTAGAATCTTACTTACCATAGGAATAAGCTCCAAAAAAAAACAAACAAAAAAAACATACTTTCCAAAATGCATTATTTTGTTATTTTAATAGAATTTTATTTTCGGAAACCCCACTCCGATCACAACCCCCAGTGATGGGTAGTTACGACAGCCCCTCGCTTTTATGCGTCAGTTCCATGGCCAAGTACCTCCATCCCCATGATCAAATTGTAGGGAAGAAAGGAATAGGGTAGGGGAGACATGAAGCTTCATCCCCCAGGGCAAATTGCAGGGAATAGGGTAGAATAGATACGGAGAAAGGGAGACAGTAGGATTATATGCGGACAGGTATCGAATACACGATAAGGATCGGTGTTCTCAGACAGTTCAGACACGAAAAGATTTTCAGTCTGAATCTTCAAATCAGCTGGCATTTAGACCTTGTCTTTATTTTTCATTGTTTCAGAAACGGAGTGCCTTGTATGTGGCAAGAGTTTGCTTTCTGTATTTCTACTTTTGAAAACGTTGCTAAAATCGTCACTTGAACTCAACATTTCAATTTCACTTATGCAGTTTGTTACACATGGAGTTATCACTCAAAATTGACACGTTTCGTTTTATACCAAGTTGTGAAGCTTTTCGGATGACCCCGACCCTGTTTGATTGAGATTCATTCAGGCATATGAAACACTATAATTGAAGAACCTGTTTTTTGTGCATTTTGAATGGGCTTCCCTCATGTAATATTTTTATATTATCTATTCAGACGGGTTATAGACATAACATAACCCAATATCCCTAACTTTTTTGCCACGCAGTACTCAGCGCTGTCAGCGTTCAGGCAGCGGATGGAAAAGAAAATTGTAGTTTTTTCCCAAGCCGCATTAGATAAATATCATAAATCGTTTAGTGTAGTTAAATAATACATCAGGAAAAGGGCACATAGCGGGATGGTTTCTTCTTACAGATAATATGAACTAAAAGCAAACTGTCAAGTGTTCGTTTACCAAGCCCTCTTTCGAGCAGACTAAGAGGCACTACCTCAGAGCAGGTCTCGAAATCGCGATTATGCAATAGTATACTACTATATGATACACTTGCACTTATATTCACAAACAGTAACATGTTAAATGCCAACGGACGGACACTCGGCGGCAGATGTGTGCAACAATGGTTCCGTACAGCTGAGCCACTTCGTTATGAGAAATGAAACAGAACAGAACTCTTAAATGCTACCTTTCTGATAGATACAAAAAGCCTGTCTTGTCGAACCGAATGTTTTAGTCAGAAAGTTATCATCAAGTTTTTTTTTTATTTATTTTTATATTAAAGTGTTCAATAAAGAACTAAAATAGGCAAGAAATAAGCAACATAGTCCGTATCTAATTAAGCTGAAATGAAATGAAACTTAATTTCAGGTAATTCTTAACACGTTTTAACCGGCGTTACTTTATGTTTTTGCCAGAAAATTTTTATCGCGCATTTTTTATTAATCTTTCTATAATAATCAATAAAAGTGTTCAAAAGTGTCATCTAAAAGTCATTGCAAGCAGCTTGTATATTAATAGTTCCTCCGTATTTTCAAAAGTACGAACTGTTTGGGGACACATCTGCTGAACGGCTATGGCCGAACCTTGTTTACCAATTTCGGATTTAATGTTTGGAGAAATCAGACATAAATTGGTTTTCATTCATACAGATCTGCTAAAATAAGTTTATTATCCACCGAAGGCACAATTTCCTTTATTGCAAACATGAATAAAACACCACAGAAACAAGAATTACCGGGTATGGGCGATGCCATTGCAGATTTAGAGCGAATCGGCCATTTACCGGCGTTACAAACACATTTAACCGGCGTTTCGACCATTTTGCTGGCTTCAGGGTTGGACAGGGTGTAAGTGATTGCATACAGTATAAAACTGATTTGTGTGACATGTCTGAAATATTGCCCTATAACAAATTTTCATATTGTGTCAATGATATTTAATTTGCTACGTATTTAAATAGGTACAAATCTCAATCAAGTGTCTGAAGAAGAAAATAAAAAATGTCAATGAACTGCAAAACCTCATGAGGGACCAAGTGACAGAAATGCTAGAAGTCCCATTAAAAGATGTAATAGACCAAATGCAGTCACTGCAACAAGAATTTGAAACGCTAAAAATTCGTCTGGACAGTGAAGAAAAGAAAACAACTGAATTACAAGCAAAACAAGGGAACTTGAAAAATCGTCTGGACATTGAAGAAAAGAAAACAACTGAATTACAATTAAAACAAGGGGGCTTTGAAAATCGATTGGATATTGTAGAAAAGAAAACAACTGAATTACAACAAGAACATAGAGGCTTGAAAAGACACCTTGATATGGAAGAACAAACAACTGTAGAACTAGGAGCATCAAATAAACGGGTTGACAATAAACGGGTTGACAACCTTGATTCTAAAAGAACTTTGACTTCAGTATCTCCAGAAGGTAAGCTCGACTGAATGCATTATAGTGACCGCCATCTGCCAGGAAAGAGCTGACATCTTAACTTTTTCTCCTGTCTTGTTTTGCGTTGTGTGCCATCTTTTTTTCTCAATTCTCATTTTGGGGTATAGTACAGGATTTGTTAAACAATTGTGTCGGTTCCTAATCATCTACTTTATTATGTTCCCCGAA
The DNA here is from genome assembly GCA_963989385.1 of Ctena decussata. Classification (NCBI taxonomy): domain Eukaryota; kingdom Metazoa; phylum Mollusca; class Bivalvia; order Lucinida; family Lucinidae; genus Ctena; species Ctena decussata. The sequence continues at coordinate 61,782,029 of OZ022509.1, forward strand.
GGGTGAGCATTTAGTCGCCACTTTGTCCATCCGTACGTCCTGTCTGCCCATCCATCCGCCTGTCCTTCTTTCCGTCCCGTCCGTCCGTCACACTTTGTCCGGAGCATATCTCTGAAAGTATGACAGGGAATTAAGTGAAACTTCATACACTGAAAGAGAGTAATTGGGGAAAGTGCAGAGCGTAAAAATCATAACTCTACCCCAAATTATTACAAAATTATCTCCCTTTTTAGTTTTCTTAACAGTATTTTGCTTGTTCGGAGCATATCTCTGTAGTTTAAGAGAGATCTCAGTGAAACTTTACACACTAAAAAAGGGCAATAGGGGAAGTGCAGATCGCAAGAACCTGTACTCTACCACAAGTAATTACAAAATTATCTCCCTTCTTAGTTTTTCCTTGTCCGGAGCATATCACTGAAAGTATTTGTGGGAACTCAGTGAAACTTCACACACTGAAAGAGGGAAATGGGAAAAAGTGCAGAGCACAAAAACCATAACTCTACCCTAAGTAATTACAAAAATATCTCCCTTCTTAGTATTTTATAGTATTTTGCTTGTTCAGAGCATATTTCTGGGAGTATCAATGGGAACTCAATGAAACTTCAAACACTGAGAGAGGGCAATGGGGGAAGGGCAGAGAACAAGAACCATAACTTTCCCACAAGTGATTTCAAAATTATCTTCCTTCTTATTCTTTAAAGAATCTTGCTTGTCCGTAGCATATCTCTGAAAGTAATGAAGGAAACTAAATAAAACATCACACATTGATAGATGGCAATGAGGAGAACTGCAGCATTTAAGAACCATAACCCTGTCATAAATGATTACAAAGTTATCGCCTTCCTAGATTTTTCAGTATTTTTCTTGTCCGAGGCATTTCTATGAAAGCATGAACGGAAACTCAGTGAAAGTGTATGCTTAGATAAATGGCAATTAAAGGAAGAGCAGAGCACATGAACAGTAACCCTGTCACAAATTAATATACGAGGGTTGATCCAGAAGTAATGTCACTGCAGCTATAAAATCATGTTAAATTAAACTGGAGCAACACAATTTCGTATCCAAGTACCTTAATCCATTTGCATTATAGTCTGAAAATGCCATAAAAATACAGTGCACAGTAACTGAGATATCGAGATAAACAAAAGGCATGGTAACGAAACGCGCCGCAGGTCAGTAACGTCGTTGACGCACCGGACGAAGTTTTGATATTGTGTCATGCCCAAACTACCAAATTTGTTGTTCCATCAATGCATAAATGTCTGTTCACCCATGTTTATCTCATCTTTTAATATCAATTGAACAGCCCCGCAGCTCAAGTTTAAGAACTTACACAATATTCGAATTGCAGAACATCGATCTTCATATATAGGATCAGAACAAGGGTGTCGTTATGGTCTGGCATTGTGCATATAGGTCTTCCTGTTTTCGGTCTATCCTCTACAGACTAATCTGTCCCCGTATCGCGCTGATTGCACCTTGACACAAACCTCGTAATAACTTTCATATCACCACATGTCCATCTAAACAGGTCTAGGGTCTCTAATGGTGATGTTCCAAATTTGAGGCAAAACTGCATATATATATCCGCTCACGCGTTTGTCAGAAATCAACATTTCTACTCTCGGCAGTAACAAGCATGAGCACTAGCTAGAGAACTTCAAACTGCAGTGACGATATTAAGATTTCAACAGTGGCCGCCAAAATATATTTTGTCATAGTAACAACTTTTCAAATGGTTTGATGCGTCAGTTAGATTTTGATTCGTAATTGCCTTTGAAACTTATGTTCGTGTAATTTACGTTATTCTAACGTGCGGTGCGATGGCATCGGTGGCATACTTTGAACGTCTATATATTTGGAACGGAAAAACATTCCAGCTTCGTATTTCTTCTGTAAATCAGAATTGAATTACAATGCAGCTTGATATAACTTTTATGATAATGCTACGATGATTAAGCGCGCAATGGACACAGTGACATTACTTCTGGATCAACCCTTGTAGATTTAGCTCCCTTGTTACTTTTTCCAATAGTTTGCTTGGCCGGAGCATATCTCTTTCAGTATAGAAGTGAACTAAATGAAACTTCACACATAAAAAGAGGGCACTGTGAGGAAATGTAAAGCCCAAGAATCATAACCCTGTCACAGGTAATTACAGTTAGCTCCCGTATAAGTTTTTCTTCCAGTATTTTGCTTGTCCGGAATATATCTCTAAACATGTTGAAGGAAATGTATGGAACTTAAAACATTTATAGAGGACAATGAGAGGGAATGCAGAGCTCAAGAACAATAACCCTATTTCAAATCATTTTGGAGTTACTTCCCTTTTTTTAAATTTGATGCTTCTCTGGAGCGTATTTCCAAAAAAACTGAAAAGGATTGACTGAAATTTTCACACAATAATAGAGGACAATGCAGAGCTTAAAAAACATAACCCCATTGCAAGTAATTTTGGATTTATTTCCCTTCTTTTTCATTTCTCATTCATTTGCTTGTCATGGGCATATCTTTGAAAGTAGAATGTGCCACTTAGACAGGTTAAGCTATTTAATGTAATTGGTTCGGCCGGAGTTTGTCTTATCTGATGCTTGGTTATTCGGGGTTCAACTGATAGTTTTCTTTTGCTCCAGTATTCCAGTGGTGTTGTCTGACTTCTCAGGGGTCTCCTGGCGTCACAATACGTTCTCTCCGTTGAGTCCTCATCTCTGATTCATCATAGGCCTCATCCAGATCATTGCCTATCTTTTTACTTTACTGTACATGTTAAGAGGTATTTACACAATGACTGTTATAAAGAAGAAAAAAACACGATTTATGACATTATTCATGAAAAAAAATCCAAAAAGAACACACTGCACTGTCATTCATTTACCCAGCTTAAGTGAAATTTAAACTTTTATATCTCTGGCATATGTAGTATGCTATGGGTTACATACATTTTTTGCCTTAAAAACCGTTTTTCCATTTGTGCATCCATCCGTTTTCGTCCATACGTTCGTTCATCTGTCCATTGACATTTTGAATTTAAGTTTTAAGTTAAACTTGTATTTCCAGTATGCCTAAATGACACATTATCACATGTGCTAGGACTAGGGATTACCAGGTTACGATAACTCGAAGGTATATAAGCAGGTGTCAAATAATGCCACTCTTATCTGACCTCCCTATATCATTTGGTGCAATTTGAAAGCTGTAGTCGGTAATTCTGGCGTTTCCGTTGTACGGTGAAATAATTCAAACACCTGAAATAATGTGCTAGAAACGGAGATCCTGGTTTTGCAAAGCAGTAATGCGTGTAAAAGTTGAAGACGGAATGGCAAATACTTAATGTCCCGATCAGACTGCTCTGATCTGGGTCTGCTCTGCATGTTCAGACCTGTCTGTCCCAGTGCTTGCATCTTTTACGATATCTTTTTGGTAGTTTACTCTGCCGCTATGTTGACTTGATTAATATTAGTGGAAAACACCCAGGTATATGACCCAAGTTTTACACTGTCTAACTAAGAATTCTAAGAGCTATATAATCATGTGAATCAAGTATGGCACCCAGACGCCATTCAGCATATATTTAGAGGTATTTGTGAGTTGTCGAGAGCAGCTCTGACATTGTGCATAGTTATTGCAATACATTTATCTGTGGTCTATATTATAACGTAGCACTGAGACAAGCTTATGAGCTGATTAGATTTTAAACATAACCCCATTGCCAGTAATTTTGGATTTATTTCCCTTCTTTTTCATTTCTCATTCATTTGCTTGTCATGGGCATATCTTTGAAAGTAG
>OZ022509.1:61785837-61910837 GCA_963989385.1 Ctena decussata
TTTCCAGTTTTAATAGACCCATTATGTCCATGTTTCCGAGGGGCTAGTCAGTGAAATTCTGTAAGCCTGACTATAGTTCGGTCGTGGCCTTCAGCTGGAAATAAGGTAAGAAACGGCCACACCACAGAGATCAACGAGGTCTCGGTGTCTCAAATATTGACACAATATTTGCATTACAACAATTCACTGGTGAGTAGCTTCACCCTGTCACCATTGATTGTTAAAATAAGCTCATGCAAAGGCAGAAAGGTCGAGTCGGGTAAATTCCGACAGCAGTATAATTCGAACAGTGATATTGTTTCCTTTTAATATGTTAGTTGTTTAAATGTAAAACAAAGTTGACTGGGCAAACAGTGGAAATCCTGATGAGACGGCTCATTATGAGCCGTTTCATCTAGATTTTTACTCTTTGCAATGGTATGTCCGAATTTACCGGCAGTCCGAAGTTACCCGACTCGAATCTATACATGCATATGTCACTGTCTCCCTAACCGTCATTATCTTTAAAATTTAGTAACCGCCATAAAATAAGTGTTTTACACTACATTGTATACTTCGCAATGTAGGTATTTGCAAAGAAAAAAAAAACGGATTTTCTTGTTATATACCAGGATTTCGAAAGAAAAACCTAGTTCAACAGAGAAAAACGAAAAAAACATAGTTTATCTCAGAACTTACTATATCAAGAGAAAAAAAAACCGGTTTATCTGAGAATAACCTGGTTTATCAAATCGCAAAACTCAGGTTTTTCAAATCAGTTGTGCATTTGGCCTGTCATATTAATGCACTTATTTAGCCTCTATTCTTATTGAATAAAATGACGACACATACCGTAAAACTCTAAAAATTAGGACTCTTAAAATATTTACAGTAATAACCTTAAAGTGAAACAGTCTTGTTTTACAATGCAAAAACGCGTCCAAAAGATATTGGTAAAATGGCAAACAGTGTAGACCCCTATATGCTGCAGCAGTGAACTAGAAAATTTGACTAGTTGTTTCCATGCCATATTTGGACGTGTTCAAAACTAACGACGTTGTTACTTAACCAGACGTTAAATTTTCTAAAGTATTGTAAGCACATATACTGCCAGTTTTTGCTGAAATAACTGTGAGTGAGTGAACTCGGGTTTAACGTCCCAGCAACAACGAGGTCATATGGAGACGGAACCTCGGTTTAAAGTCTCATCCGAAAGACCGGAGAAGCGTGGGATCGATCTTGCGACCCCTGGATTGGTAGTCCGGAGTGTTATCCACTACACTACAGCCGCTCCTGAAATAAGTGTTTAGAGCTCATGATTACACCAAATGAGCATACTTAATTTTATATATGCTAAAAGACTGAACGAATACTTGACTAACGTCTTCTTTAAGGTAAGAATGTTTTGAACAACGTGACACAGAATTTTTACGTGCAGTGTCGTGTTTCTTACAAGTTACAAGTCAGTATGTGGTTCTTTCCAAAAAAAAAAAAAAAAGGGTACATGGCGGATAGGCCCTATTGTTGATTTTGATGGACTGATTTTTATGGAAATTGCGAAAAAAATATTGTATTCTCAGACAGATTCTCTTTTCTGCTCTGTTCTGCTTCCATTCTCAAAATGACGTTCCCCAAGTGGGTCAGCGGTAGAGTCAAGTCGGGTAACTTCGGACAGCAGGTAAATTCGGACATGCCATTGCAAACAGTGAAAATCCAGATGAGACGGCTCATAATGAGCCGTCTCATCAGGACTTTCACTGTTTGCCCAGTTAATTTTATTTTAATTCCAAACAACTGACATACATGTATAAAGGAAACAATGTCACTGTCCGAATTTATCCGCTGTCCGAATTTATCCAAACTGACCCTACGTAACAATGAATCATGCTGATATTTTAATAGGATAGTATAGAGTGCATCGTGCCGTGTTACGTAATTAACTTGCATAAAAACTTTCTCTCTTCCTAATCAATGAACGCAAGTGTGACAGCTGTGCATTCTCGTTAAATCCGATTATGACTAACTATCGTAAAATTTCCATTTCATTCTTTGATAATAAAAGAACTTTCCTCGAGATTACTGCGACAGACGTGAATGTCTCGCTAAACAGTCTGGGGACTTATGGTTTTCTATCACGCACATTTGTGATGGTCAGCCACAACTCTTACAGTTTTCAGATATAGCAAGAGTACCTAATAATTCTAGGTATTTGGACAGCTGGGTTGGAGCAAATATTATAGAACCAGATCAGACTACTCCAAAAGGAGCAGTCTGGTCAGAATTCAATGTGTTGTTCTCATCAGTTTTATCAGTACCCCCTCCCCCTCACCCCCTTGATTTTAAGCAGTGAAAACCTCATCATCAAATATGGTCAACCAGGATTGGCAGTTCGGAGAAATGTACATATTCATGAACGAAAATATTTGATCGAAGGGTGGTAAAGTCTACTCTATCTAAAATAGATATCTAAAAGTCGAAGCTCATCCCAAACAAGTGATATCTCGAAGTAGATTTTCTTGTCCCATAAAATTTACTTTGAGATATCAGTAGTTTGAGATAAAAGGAGTTGAAATGTAAATAAAAAAAAAACAGGAAATGTGTCCATCAAATCATATTCTCTGATATAAATGTGCACTTTGAGATACAAATATTTGATATATCGAGGGTGGATTGTACTTTTTGGCTGCTGGTTTAAAATTGGACATGTCCTTTGGTACGAGTACATATTCATGTAGTTTGTTTTTATTCGCTACTTAAATGATAGTTTCCCACAGGTGAGGGTAGCGGACTGGTACTCGTCCCTCGTACCTGAATGTAACTGCACAATGCAGAGGCACAGATCACAGATCAGACTGAGCATCTGCCAACATGCATTTTAAAGTTCAATTTTCTCAAGACCGCGGATAGCTCGAGATGCAAACATTTCTGCTTACAAGTATTGATACAATAGCCGTAAAATTCTAAAAATTAAATATCCAAGTTAGGTGCTTCAGTGCAGTTATATGTCTAAATGATATGAGCAGCGACACGACAAAACCAACAAAGTGGCATGTGCGCCCCGCAAAGACTCAGATCAGCCTGGGCATTTGCCCAGTCTGATCAGAGTCTTTGCTTTGCGCTTAGTAAGGTCTAAATTTCCTCCATGCGGACAGCGAGGACTTGGATCACACTGGGCGGATGCCCAGGCTGATCTGACTCTCCGCTTCGGTGGGCGTATATGCTACTTTGTTGGTTTTGTCGTGTCGCGGCTCAGTTATGCAGATGGAATAGCAAGCAGTGTAGTTCCTGATCAGACTGCTCCTTCAGGCACAGTCTGATCATTTGCTCTGACTTAATTGTCTCGCTCAGACTGGCCTGTCCCCAATATTTAGAATAATATAACGGCAACACCTTCAGCATCGTGCAATCGCACAAAATACATGAGCGGCTGGGCGAGATGGGGAAGTGTGTGTGTGTGTGTGTGTGTGTGGGGGGGGGGGGGGGGGGATGAGGGGGATTTTAAAAATTCTCTAATCGGTTAAAACTTTGCCCATCATTCTCTTTTTTATAACTTTTGCAGAATCTTTATTCTGCAAAAAAAATCATTATTCTTTAAAACGTCGATATTTAATGACATATGTATAAATACGTGTTTTTCCTTTTTTCGGTGGGGGTGGGGGGGGGGGGGCGGTGTTTTTATATTATTATTTCTTATGAATCAGGTTTTTTTTTTTTATTGTTCTGCTAGTCTTTAAATTTTTTAGAATTTTCTTCAACATGTCCAATCAATAATTTGTATTTTCTCCAATCAGTATAAAAACGACCATTCTCTAATCAGTAAACCCTATCCTGACCCTCAGACATACCTGTTTGTGTGAGCTGTCCGCGCTCCTGAGAAAATTGTTCCTTAAAATGCATAGTTTGTGAGCTTTTTCAGCAGCTGCACAATCTGACCAATGTCTCTACTATTTGTACATACATTCAGGTATGTTTTTATTGCCTGACTGTGCTGGTGTTGATTCAATTACCGTGAAGTTCTAAAGATTGGGGCATCTAAAATATCCGTAATTGCCAATGCAGTTATGCGTGTAAAAGCTGTAGATGAAGATGGAATGGCAAACAGTGTAGACCCTAATCAGACTGCTCATGGGCAGTCTGATCAAGGTCTACACTGCTTGCTTAGACCTATCTGTGCTATTATATTGAGATATTTACGGTAAACAAGCTGACCAAACGGCCACTTACCAAGAACAATGCCAGCCTAGGACATTAACTAAGCTGAATGGTTGTGAACAGATGTGTGCATTGTATACCGGAGACAAATACCACGGAGAAAGTTTAACTGCAGTGTCGTGTAGCGGTAACTGCGAATGCTGTAAGAGTTTGGATACAAGTCTTATCAAGGTAGTTTAAATTTTCAGAATAATTGTTTTATATACGATCCGTGAATTTCGGATTGTCAGGGGGCGTGAAAGATTGTTATCACGACGATGGAATCTGTATACATTCGGATGTATGGGATTTATGCCATAATCGCCTTTGAAAGACTGTCGATTTTATCAATAAATCCATGGCTGGGTTATACAGACGATAATTCTAAGGTATTTTTTGCTATTTCGCCGTAAATTATATTGGAAATTTTGACGAAAGGACCTGGTACGATTTGGGCCGTTTTTTGGCCCCATTCAGTTTTTAATTAAGATTACATTGCTCCTGTTGCTTTTCAGCTGAGTCAACGGGGTATTAGCGCAGTAATATGTATATTTTTCGTGAATCCTCAGAATAACATGATTTCAAACATGCCTGCTTTGTTTCAATTCTTTTAAAGCTTTTCCTCCAATAAAATAAGACAGTTAATACAGCTTAATAGATCAGTTGGGAACAAGCTTATAAGTTGTACAATACTGCTAAAGAGATATGTACTTTTAAATGTCTGTCAAGGTACCTTACCCATTCGCATTTTCCGGTCTAGAGGCGCTAAACAAAAGATTTCAACAGATAAAAATAAAATGTCTACCAAATGACCCCATGTGTACTAAGAAAATGAATACCCACACAGCATGTCTGTTTTGTCTATGATGTTGTTGTTTCGATTCTCATATCGAGGTTCCCCAGGAGGCTCAGCGGAACATATCCATAGCACACTCCTAGTACCGTGCGCCCGCCCTTTTTTTGTCTATGAGTAGATTATGGGCATTTTTATGTTGAAATAACTGGAAAATGTCCAGGAAACTGCAAGGTTTGTTGAAAAAGTATAAAATTAAGCGTCAGCTCATAAATGTACAGAGTTAAATTCTTTTCACATTGTTGACATTATTAAAAGACACATTGTATTAAAAATTAGCTGTGTACAGTCATGCGTCGAGATATTTTCAAGCCTAAAGGCGAACGAAAAGTGGTTAAAATGCCCAAAACCACCCGAGTTTGGTACATCTAGGGGAGCACAATGAGATTAAAAGTCGCAAAAGTAGAACGTATAAATTTTCATTCATATACTATTGTCCTTATGCAGAGTCATTTTTGTATGTTAAATGAGATCCGTCATCTGGTATTTTTAAGCGGTCACTGATCCAATACAATATACAATACAATACAATCTTTATTACACCCAGCTTACATATAATGTAATAACATGGGGAGCAATATTGAACAGTATCCTGTAAGAAGCTTGGTCCTAGCGGCCTTCGGACATGATGGTTGCCTAGTGGCAGTTTCATCAGTAAAGAGCTGATTAAATCATGCTTGATAGTAAGCAGTACTACAGTTGAAAAGAATTCGAGTAGGGGCCACCATCAAGCTGGTTCAGTAATGAACAGCACCGCCAAGATAGCCTTGACCAAAGGGCCTTCGACCCTGCGATCCCGGGCCCTTCGGGCTCTTGCATCAGGAACTAAGGATACCATGTCATTACATATGCATTTGACATCTTGTTCAACCTACAAGTCTGATATAAAAATCCACTGCTTTATTGGAAAGGTCTTCAGACCTTTCCACTGAGTTCACTTTACAAGCAGGGCATTTTAATCTGGTTCTGCATTTATTACTCCTAAATCAGTCATCGCCGGCATAGAAAAAATCGATAAAGCGATGTCCAGTTCAAAATCACAAAGCTTATTAAGGTGGTGATTTATGGTAAATGTAAAAATCTGCATAAAACCATAAAAAAGTAACGTATCGCCCTGAAAGTTAGCAGACTTCTTATTTTTGTTGCTCTTTACAGTTTAGAATACAAAATAGATGTTCATGCTGCTTAAAAAAGTGTTTTATAAGGAAAGATCAAAGGGTAATTTTCTGCGAATAAATCTGAAAAATACTATCGTTATTGAAAATTTACGTAGTGCTGAAGGTGCATTATTGCATAATGAAGAGCGTCCTAGCAATCATTTATTCCAACTCTTTCTCAAATTGTAATGCAGACCAGATGAAAAAGGTAGCTTTTTCTCAAATGTTCAACCATGTACAAAGTAAATGTACACTGGATGCATTTATTAAATATAGGGTAGGCAAGCATACCTATGTTAACACCTACAATATAAATAATACATTACTGACATGATCAGTGGTGTGTAGATGAAATTGTTCAAGCTTGTTAAAATAGTCCCACCTGTCTCACCTGTGTGTTTTGACAAAAAAAAATGGACACAGACTGCATCATTTTTAATCTGCTCAGCCTGATAATGTGTGAAAGAGTTTGAAAAAATAATTGCTAGGACTCTCTCCATTATGCAACAAGGTACTCTAAGCACTAAGTATATTTTCAATAATGATATTATTTTTTCAGATTTATTCACAGAAAATTACCCTTTGATCTTCTCTTATAAAAACACTTTTTAACATTAACAAATGCTGCATTTTGGGTTTCTAAATTATGAGAAACAACATAAAGAAGGCATCTGCTAAGTTTTGGAAAGATCAGTATTATTTTGAGTATTATATGCAGATTTTTGTCTTTGTCCCAAATCAGTGATTATCACCACCTTAAGGTACGGTAGGTAACACTATTTATTGCAAATTTTTCACTGCCTCGAACTACGTACGGCGTATTATTTTTTTTTTTTTTTTTTTTGTTGAGCATTGCACATATTTTCAAGCAACAAATGCACTTTATTTGTAAATATGAATTGCCCTACTACGTCTTATAAGCAAACTAAAATTAGACGAGAGCGTTGGTATTAATCAATCAATAACTATAAAGATTTTGAAGCTGGGTATATCTTTCTCTCTTTTTATGTCCCCGCCACGAAGTGGAGAGGGGCATATAGTTTTGCTCTTGTCCGTCCGTGCATACGTACATACGTCCGTACGTACGTCCGTCACACTTTGTAGTACTGTTCTTGTCTCCACAACTCCTCCTACAGTATTCGATACAGGGAGCTGAAACTTGGAACTCAGTTCAGACATGCATTGAACATGTGCATAAAGGAAACAGAACTTTGATTAAGATCTTTATTGCAGAATTATGTCCCCTTGAATAATATACATATTATAACCATATTTCACATTTGAGTACTGTTCTTGTCTCCGCAACTCCTCCTACAGTATTTAATGTAGGGAGTTGAAACTTGCAACACAGTTCAGACATGCATTGAACATGTGCATAAAGGAAACAGAACTTTGATTTAGGTCTTTATTGCAGAATTATGTCCCCTTGAATAACATAAATATTTTGACCATATTTCACATTCGTGATACTGTTCTTGTCTCTGCAACTCCTCCAATTGTATTTGATGTAGGGATTTGAAACTTGTAACACAGTTCAAACATGCATTGAACATGTGCATAAAGGAAACAAAACTTTGATCCAGGTCATTATGGCAGAATTATATCCCCTTGAATGACATGCATATTTTGACCATATTTCACACTTTGTAGTACTGTTCTTGTCTCTGCAACTCCTCCAATAGTATTTGATGTAGGGATTTGAAACTTGCAACACAGTTCAGACATGCATTGAACATGTGCACAAAGAAAACATAACTTTCAGTCAGGTCTTTATCGCAGAATTATGTCCCCTTGAATAACATACATATTTTGACCATATTTCCATAGCTTAAATACAATCTCACCTTTTATCGTCGCTCTAGCGGCCTCATTTATTAACAGATTTTGATATTACGTCACAGCTTTATTGGGTATGACAGAACCTCGAACAACTTTGCGTTTTCAGGTTTGTAGGATGAAGGTCAAGGTCACAGTTGCTATTTTCAGAAAAACTAGGGCATTGCTCCAGTGCTTTCATTTATAGATCGATTTTGATGTAACTTCACATAAATGTTAAGTATAACAATATCTTGAATAAATTACTGTTTCAGCACCACAGGTCCAAGGTCAAGGTCACAGTTGCTATTTTTAGAAAAAAAACTTTATCATTCCTCTACTCCTCTATTCATTGACAATTTTGATGTAACTTCACTCAAATGTTTAGTGTGACAATATCTTGGACAAGTTCGTGATCCAGAATTTCAGGGTAAAGGTCAAGGTCATATTTGCTATTTTAGAAAATATGCTGTCATCCCTCTGGAATGATTTTGGCATAACTTGACACAAATATTTAGCTTGACAATATCTGGGACAAATTTACGTTTCATCATTGTAGGTCCAAGGTCAAGGTCACAGATGCTTTTATAGGTAAATGTAAATCTTTGTCATGGTTCTAGCGCTTTTATTTTTTAACTGATTTTGATAGAACTTCACACATATATTAAGTATGACAATATCTTGGACAAGTAAACCTTTCAGGGTTGTAGTTCCAAGGTCAAGGTCACAGTTGCTATTTTTAAGAAAAACTCAGTCATCCCTCTAGCACCTTTATTTATTGACAGATTTTGATGTAACTTCACATAAATATGTTTTAACACATTACTTTTCTAGTGAGGCATATGGCGGGGGCATTCATTACCTTTAGTGATTGTCTAGTTTTTGTAAGTTTTATGCTTTATTCATGTTTGCAAATAAGAATTGGTTCACCTACTCTTATAAGTAAGCTAAACGGGAATCATTTCCCTTTAGCCAATGAAATGCAACAGCCATAAAAGAATAGGTAAATTTTGTACCTCAGCGCACACATGTGCTTGCTTTTACAGCTTCCTTCTTTAGGAGGGACATGTAACGTAGAACATGTTGTGTTATTACCACCCCTTATTGACCCGTCGGGCTGGGAGACTCATGGAGGCCCGGGCATGGAGGTAGAATCGTCTTATTTCCTTCCAGCAAGTCAATGACCTGCCCACAGCCTATGATATAAACGACAAGGCTCAAAGAGCCAAAATAGTTGGGCTTATCCCTAACCTACAAGGGCCCCGCTTAATCTAGCTGTTTTACCAAGCTGAGCAGAGCTCGCTCGGGTATTACTGGTAAAACTTGAGTCAGATTCGAGTTCTATCTTGGCCGTAGACTTCTATGGAGACTTCCGCCCAATGATGCTTTGTTCGCTGGTTTTGTATAATCTTTAACCGATCCTTCTTGGGGAAGCTGAGATTGCAGTAGCGGAACTGAAAAGGGGGAAGTCTGCCGGAGTTCATAATATACAGCTGAACTCGTTCTAGCTGGCGGGAGACCATGGCTGATGTTTCAACAGAGATTTGTAACAAAATCTGGAGAACAAGAGAATGACCTATCCCATGAACTCGGTCACTGATTATTAAACCCTTTTAATAGGGAAACCTACAGCTCTGCCATAACTACAGAACCATCAGTCTCATCAGTCATCCGAGCAAAGTCATGCTGAAAGTCATATTGAACAGGCTTAAACCCCAAGACGAACAGATAATTGCTGAAGAACAGGCTGGTTTCAGATTCAGAAGGAGCCCCACAGAACAGATCTTCAACCTCAGAATCCTGTGTGTAAAGTACCTCCAGCACCAGCAAAATCTGTACCATGTCTTTATTGATTTAAAAAAAAATCCTTCGATATTGGTATGGGCCACCATGGGGAAGTACAATATCTAGTTTGCATTATTGAGCAGCTCTTCGACAAGGCTACAAGTCCAGACTAGAGGAATGACAGCACGGGAGAACGGTTCATATGAATGGTTTGAGTTATGCAAGGATGCCTCCTGTCACCCACCCTCTTCACTATAAGGTATAAGATGGAGATAGTGCTGAGGAGATAAACTAAAGACAAACTGCGCGAATGACATCCAGAGGGATATCAAGGTAAAACGACAGAAGCTGTGTACCGTAACAAGCTTCAAATACCTTGACGCAGTTGTCTCTGTCAGATGATGGCTCAAAACCGAAGGTTCTCTCTAGGACAGCACAAGCCACCGCAGCTTTAATAAAGCTGGAGAGATAGCAGACTTAGCTACCGGGGATTCAAGGAACTGAAGAACAGTATTCAAAAGAGGACTAGTACTTTAGCGTACACTTTATGGTTTTGTGTGAGAAAAAAAAACATTTCCAATTTGGCTCAGCTAAGAATTTGAAACAGCCGTGAAGTTAAGTTTGACCCAAAACTGAACTTCCTGTGAACAAAGAAAGCCTTATGAGAAAATATTCCTTGCCGAGGCGCATTTTTGATTACCATGATTACAGACAAGCATGTCACACAGTGCAGACATACATCATATTGCCATATATATCTGGGTTCTGTAAGGGCCAAACAACTGTTCGGTTCCAGTCAGTGGGAGCAATTCTTACCTTCTTACCTGTAGTAACTGCACAACGAACGCAGAGTAACAGTGTCTGCAAGAAGAGGGAGAAGAAGAAGAAAAACAGTGAATATGAGCCGCGACGCGAGAAAACCAACAATGTGGCTGTGCGCCCATGGCCGACTCAAATCAACCTGAGCATCTGCCTAGTTTGACCAGACTCTTCTTTAAGTGGTCAGACGGTAGCTAAGGGGCTAAGCTACCTCAATGCGGACAGCGAAGATTCTGATCAGACTGAGCGGATGCCCAGGCTGATCTGAGTCTGCGCTGGGCGCATACCACTTTGTTGGTTTTCTCGTGTCGCGGCTCATATTAAGAATTGCTATGTATGGTGTGACAGTGTCAGAGCAGTTACTTATTGTCTGTTCAGTTGAGCTCGTCTAATATATTAAAGATATATATACATATAATGAACAAGAAAGAAACGCAACATTTCTAAACCACTAATTTGTCTAAGATTCTGGTGAAATTTGATATTAGCGATCACTCGCTTGCAGGCGCGTAGGGCATGCTATTCAAAACTCCGAAGCACTGCATATTTTGTTATTATGTATATTGCCCACCCCCAACCACAACCCCACCCCCATTTTGGGGAGACATATTGTTTTCCCATTATTGTCTGTCCGTCTGTCCGTCACAAATCGTGTCCGCTCAATAACTCTGAAACTCTTTGAGACACTTTCACGAAACTTAGTACTAATATAAATCAACATCAGACAATGTGCAGGGAACAAGAACCGGAACTCTACTTACAATTTTTACAGAATTATGCCCCTTTATAAATTTTAGTATGGAAATGGTGTTCACTCCATACCTCTAGAACCCTTTGAGATATTTTCACAAAACTTGGTACAAATGTAAAACATAATTAGACATTGCGCGGAGAAGAACCATTACTCCATCTACATTTTAACAGAATTATGTTCCTTTGATATTTTTAGTATGGAAATCGTGCCTCTCTATAATTCTAAAACGGCGAAGATATTTTCATGAAACATAGTTTAAATATAAAGCATTATCAGACGATGTGCAGAGAACAAAAACCGTAACTTTACCTACATTTTTACGGAATTATGTCCCTTTGTAATTTTTTGTATAGAAATCGTGTCCACTCAATAACTCTGAAACCCTTTGACGGATATTTTCGCGAGACGTTTCACAAATATAAAGCACGATGAGGCGATGTGCAGAGAACATAACCACAACTCCACCTACATTTATACAAAATTATGCCCCTTTGTGCTTTTTAAAATGAAAACAGTGTCCGCTCTATAACTTTTAAACTATTGCAGATATTTTCATGAAAATTAGTGCAAATACAAAGCATTTTTAGCTGATGTTCAGAGAATAAGAGCTTTAGCTTTACCTTAATATTAGATGAGGAGATGGGAGAAATGGGAGGTGGGAGACATCTGTTTTGGTTTCAAAAACAAATATCCAGTTATTTTAGTACCATCATTTATTATCATAAATAATTTTATTATCGTTGTTATTATTATTATTATTAAAATCATTATAATTCATAATTATTATTAATGTTATCATTAATTTTGTGTTTATATTACCTTTATTATTATCATTATTATCATCATAATCATTAGTAGTAATTTTATAATGAAAATTTAAATATATACATGCACCCTATGAAACTGGTATCTAACTGGGCTGCGACAGCTGAGGGACTTGTGTAGTGCATATTAACGGCAGTCGGCTCCTACTCAGAATCACATTGAATTGGTACCTACAAAAATTTTGTGTTATGTCGAATGTTGCACGGGAGCACGTGCTACATTCGTGCAATGTCCATGCGAAAATATTCTTGAAAGGACCATTAAAACCATGTAATAAAATATCAGGTAAAAAATGAACTCACTATTTAAAGCTTAAGGATGAATGCAGCGCGTAGCTGCTTTAGTTACCCGTATATTTTTGCATAAATATCGATGTCACGTGCTACTAACAGGCATGTTTAAATGAACACAAAACCATGTATTAACAATTGAATGTGATTCACTTGCAATAATGACCGCCTTTGCGGCTTTTCGTATGCAAGATACAGGCCAACACTCTATCAGTACAGCCGCAAGCGGCAAAATATCGATAAAGGATTTGTACAGAAGAGATATACAAATTTGGATATTGTAAAAATGGAAGTGCAGACGACATCGAGTGAAAACTTTGATTGCGAACTGCTGCTAAAGGTTGGACGAAAATTCACGCTAGCTGACCATGGCCTGAAACGAGGATTTTTATAGAAATGCAAATGGTGCGTGTAGGAATCATTAAAGTAATGGCGATGAGGCCGAAAAATAGTGCCCCCCCCCCCCCCACACACACACACACATTTTCTTTATTTTTGTAGCATTGTGGTTGAATTTATGCAATAATAAACATAAACATGGTTTTTCATTGCATTAACATTTGCCAAGTCCCTAGGGGCTGTTGAGAAGTTTGGCCTTCTGTCTCAGTTTTCAACAGCTCCCTTGAGGCCAGGCAAATGTTAATGCATTATAAACCATATTTGAATCCCTATTTTAAAAGCTTCTGCAATATTTTGTATATATTCGGCTCTAAGAAAGCTTGGCTTTTCGCTGGTACTGCTTATTTAGTGCCGTCTAAGCTGTAGATGTCCCTTTCCCATTTGGTGCTCGGGGCGGGATGTGGAATTCCATTGAATCAGTTCCTTATCAGTTTTTTTTTTCTCTCATTTCACTTGTTGAATTCAGCTATAAGATGTTGTTTTTTTTCTTCCAAAGCCATCCAAAAAAATCTAGATCCGTCTTATCCAAAACAATCCTAAATACCTAGATACAAAGCAATTCAAAAAATCTAGATCCATCTTATAAGACAGATCTAGATATTTGGGATTGTTTTGGATAAGACGAATCTAGACTTTTTTATTTGCTTTGGAAGGAAACTCCCGTCTTATAACAAAGAAATACAGTATTGAGCCGCGACACGACAAAACCAACAAAGTGGCATGTGTGCCAGCGAAGACTCGGATCAGCCTGAGCAACCGCTCGGTCTGATCAGAGTCCTCGCTGTGGGCATGGAGATAGCTTAGACCCTTAGCTACCTTTTTAAGTGCACAACGAAGACTCTGACCGGACTGGGGACCAGGCTGATCTGAGTTTTCGCTAGCGCACATGCCACTTTATTGGTTTTGTCGTGTCGCGGCTCAATTTTGCTGTACAGTATGATAATTTTAAGAAAAGTGTGACTGCCTAAAATAGAATATTTAAGCAAAATTGTTCCCATAACTGAAATATGAGTGGCATAATGAGTCTTTCATGACAAAACCTACCTCAACACATTTTTTGCACTATATCTACGCATGCCTAGCTATAGCTTTGGTCTGTCAGGGCACAAACAATTTGCCCAGAAAATAATTACTGAATTTACTAGAGTTTAAAGAGCATACATGTATGGCCAGTGTACTGACATAATAAGGCTGGTCTAATCGTGCACAGTTCATATACGCCTTAAACAGGTTTTAATATGATACACTTTTTTGTTGGTTGGACCGCGAAAAAACTGTCTCATGCCGTTTGCAAATATCAGTTTGCACTGGTTTCATTTTCCTGCTGCGCACCTGCTACGTCTACATAGGGTATGACGGAACGGAACAGACTCTGGTCAAACTAACTGGCTAAATGCGCCAACTCTTGAGATGTTCAAAGTATTCACTGTGTTTACACTGTGTAACAAACATTTTCCTGAGACGAGGTTCACACGAGGAAAAAAAGTTGTCTCTTGAAAATTTCAGTATATTCTGTCAAAATGTTCATTTTGAATTTTAATATTTCTGTTATTTTAAGAATGACGGGAAAACAATGCCTATTTGCTGTTACCATAGTGATATTAATGGGGCTTCTTATATTGATGACGTATCTGGAGGACGGCACCAAACGGTAAGCCATTTGCTAAAATCCCGGTCTTGTTAATTTATCGGAATGGCTATTATAATACCAGTCAGCTGGCACTAGCGATCATATTATACAAGGGGCGTTCGAAAAGTAATGCAAATGACGTAACTTCTCGGTAATCAACATAAAAACAGAACTTCTGATTGCAAAAACACATAAAGCTATGATATGCGTAGGAAAGTCTGCAAACACGGTGTATTTTTTAAAACGGTTGCATTTTTAACTTCTTTGGAAGAGGTATACCCTAAAGACACTGCAGAATTTTAGTTAAGTAGGCCGTAATTTATATATCAACAGTCTTTGATTTTTATTATTTTTGCTACTGAAAGACAATGCCCAGGCAATGCTGCCCTGCTAATATCGCGGAAATTATTTTTAATCTGGGTTCCATATTGGCCCGGGAATATGGATTATGTAGTAGCAAATTCCCCACTTCTACTAAAATTAAATGATTTAGTAATGAAAACAAGTGCATTAGCATTCAAAATCTTGTCAGCAAGAGTATTTACATAGGTCAACGAAAACTTGTCAATAAATTCAAATTAATGCCAGAAACGAAGCCTCTACAAGCTTTCAAAAATGACGGTAACGTATATTTCAGTAACGTCATAAGAATTGCGCATTGCTTTGCAAGGAATAATTCGATAACAGCTGCCACCCTTCTAACTTTTGTATAAATATCACAGTGTCGGAGCGGAAATGTACAGTGTTTGAGATTGTATCGTCTCTTGTGATTCTGTACAGTGAGAATCCGACACTTGGTGTAAAGGATGTCAATATACACGGTAAATAATGTTGGCAATTTTCTCAAGTTATGATTAAAAAGCCAGACTGTTTTGGTCCGTTTGACGCATCAGTAAATTTGGAATACCTCAAGAAGGTAAATGTCATTTATAAAGTGTTCTTAGTGTAATGCACAAGTCTCAATCATCTTTGCATGCAAAAATATGCATGATCGCATCAATGACGAAATGTGTATTTATCGCATTATCGAACAAAATACCGATTGTTTTCATAAGGACCACATTATAGAAACATATATTTGTGAAATAACATCTTCGAAGCGGATCTGCACTGGAGATAAATCCTAAAAATTCTTCATTTTACAGAACACTGCATGTATCGATTGTTGTACAGTGACTTGGTATGCTGTAGTACAGACAACTGCGATTTTCAAGAATTTTTAGGTACAGTCACTTGTATATAGTATCTGCTTCTTTTACCATGTTTACGATAAACCACAGCGCCAGCTGACCTTCAATCACATCGAAAGCAAATATTACCACCACTACAGCCGTATTCGCCTCCTATCTGATGTTGACGACCCTTTGTGGCGTATGTTAGCATCTGGTCCATTCCATATGCATGCGTTTAAACCAAGTTCTTCAAAAACTGTGTATCTCAGTAACCACTCATCAAAAAAACATTCATACTTGGACCAAAGGTACCTTGGAGGGTCAACTTTCATTTCATGACTCCTAGCCCCAGGGTCCTTGCCTGGGTGTGGCTAGCTATCAAAATCTTGGACACCTTAAAAAGTGTGTTTTTTTCTGCTTATCTATTTCAAACACAAATTAATTCCATCTATCATTACGGTGGTACTACCAATTTCCTGCGTACGGATCTGCATTTAACAAAGTTCACTCGGATATTGCGCATGTCACTGGCGTACAAATCGTAACCTTAAAATGTAACGTTTCGACGTCTTTGAGAATCAGTTTATGGCATATCTATGACTTTCAATACGATGCACATTGAAAATTATCAAGCTTAAAATACTATTTTAGTAAAAGGAATCGCTGACATAAAGATAAATGAGCCGAGGCACAATACTCCATACAGTTTCCCCAGTGCGCACCGTTAAGACTCAGACCAGCCTTTGCATCTGCGCAGTCTGATTAGAGTCTTCGCTCGCCACTCCCAGAGAAGGACGATCAGACTGCGCAGAGTCTTCGCTGAGCGCACATGTGAAAATGTAGGAAATGATGTGCCCCGACTCAGAGCCGAGACACGACATTTTCGTTTCGCTTTTGCTTAACGTCCCAGTAAACAATTTTTCAGTCAAGTCGGGACGGAGTCACCACTTCCGGGGTATCACCAGTATCTTTTGGGAGTAAACGTGCCTTGCTCAAGAACACACCACGGCGCCTCGAGTGAGGATCGAACCCCGACCTCTTGCTCCGGAGTCCGAGGCTCTACCACTAGGCCACAACGCTCCCCAAGGCACGAAATTAATCAGTTTTTGCTGGGCGCTCATTGCATAACTACGGATCGTGGGGCTGCCTTATGTAGTCAGCGAAGACTCTGATAAGACTGCACGAATGCACATACTGATCTGAGTCTTCGCTGAGCGTGCATGTGAAATTGAAGGAATTATCGTGTGTCGTGCATGTGTGTGTGTCTTCTGAGAAAGTACACTGTGATACAACGGTACTAGTATTGTAGAGCGAAAGCTATTTTGTCGATGCTTTTACTTGTAGATAGACATTTGACTTCGGCAATGTAATTGGTGTATGACTATTTTATCAACGTGCTTTGTGCATATTTGTTTTTAATTTCCAAAGTACATGCATTGTTGAGCCACAATATGCTACCATACAGAAAACGCTACCGATATAGCATTTTGTGTATCCGTGCCTACACACAATGCTATCTCAAAATTTGGGAACATATTGTGAAGGTATCATATGTGACCCGTCGCGCAAAAAGGGACGAGTTGGGTGTTCTATAGCGAAATTTAGTTTTATGTCTCAGTGAATAAGCAAATCTAAGAGGATTCGGAAAATGTCAAAATTTTGGTGGCTCTTGGCCATTTTGGGGCTCAAATTGTCTGCAGAACGTAGGTACCGTCGTGAATCGTCACAAATGTTTTGATGACGTTGTGTTGACGTCGCAAAGAAAAATCGTTCAGAACTTGTAAATGATAGATAAAGCAAATGTTTGTTTTGTGTGCCGTCCTTGGAAGCTTTGTTTGCTGAATAAATATTCCGAATAATGCTTCTCGGGGACTTCTTCCTGCAGGTATGACAAAGAGATCACACACTGGCATCAAATTAAACAAATAAGCATTTTGATGTATTATCAAGTGGCTTGCACATATATGAGCCGCGACGCGACGAAACCAATACAGTGGTATTTGAGCCACACGAAGACTCAGGTCAGTCTGGACATCCGCCAAGTCTGATCAGAAGCTTCGCTGTGCGCGTAAAGTAAGCTACCTTCATGCCGTTGCACGCGTCGGCGAAGATTGATCAGACTAGGCGTTAGCCCAGGCTGATCTGAGTCTTCGCTAGGCGCACATGCCACTTTGTTGTTATTCTATCCAACTATGCGTGATGGTTTCTGCAATTTTTACGGGCGCTCGTAAAAATAACGGGAAATGGACTGGCAGCTAGTTTCCAGTTATTCTACCGTAAAATCTTCGGATTTTTTTACAAGGTAATGATTAACTGATGGTATTTTCCTTGTTTTTTTGTCCAAAAAGAATGCAATTGCTTGATAGAACCACCTCATTCGGCGACGAGGCGGTTTTAACGAGTAGTAACCATCTATGTTTTGAAACTAAATGAGTAAAATAATGCCGTGTTCACGAAACGTGCAGGACAGTCTGACAGTCTGGTAAACATCCTTGGCCAAAAAATTTTCTAAAATTTCACGCGTACAACATCATTTACCAGTTTTGGTTAGACACTGAATTCTAAAACTTTTTTGCGAACTCGAACAATGCTCCGCTTTTCCCTCTGCAAAGTTGCGTTTTCAATGGTGTTCATAACACAATCTTGTCAACATGGTGCTCGCATTTTCTTCTGTTGTTTTTTTTTTACATGAAATCAGTCCAAATTTCAATGAAAATGCCTGGGAAATTATAGAATGACTGTTTTAAGGAAAATGAGTAGCATGACGTCGTTCCGCAAAATAATAATAATAAAAAAAAAATGGAAAGAGAAAATGAACCAGTTCACGCCTGCTTATTATCTCTTGAAGCACAATAGCGTGTTGTGAATAGAAAATATTGTGGGGATGTCTGGTTGCGCCGAAGGGGACTAGAAACTGGGATGACACAAAGGTAAGTGAACCAGATGAATCGAGATTTATTCTTTTCTAATATCAAGTCTCAAAAATCGGGGAATGTCATGAAAGTAACCCTCTATTCATTCTCATATAGGTGTGAATCGAATTTGAAACCAGATTCTATGTTTAACAGCAGAAATCCGTTTTGTTCTGGAGCAAGGGTAGTAAATATTATGCCATTTTGACGCAATGCGAACAAATTGGATACAGATTCCTGAAGTTGTCCAGCGTAAAGTGGTTCCATCCATCACCATAACTTTAAAAGGGCTTTAATGTTAATGTTCTTTACCGACCAAACTATATTCCTTTACTATTCGTTGCCAAGAAAATGGGCTTTTTGTTGAATTTTATGATTAAGGGGATCGGATGTGCTTAAATAGATAGGTTATGATTGAGGGGAGTGTGAAATATTGGTTTGTTGTTTGTCCCTTTTGAATCATTGTATGTTTCTTGGGCGAGGTGAGGCTTGGCAGGCAGGTGCTCTGGTAACCAGGATTTGGTAGATCGGTTTGTATAGGGTAGGCGATGTGTGTAGGTATCTAATCTCCACCTTCGGAAGTTAGACTCACTTATCTTCTCTACTCTACTATTTCTCTGCTCTACTCTTCTTTACTCTACTTTAGGCGGACAGTGCAGTGCATCACAATGCCGTATAGTAAGCTGTTAATTGTAGTAACGTACTATTAATTTCAGTACTGTACATTGAGGACACCCGAGTAGACCAGGTATCACCGCCACGGGAAACTAACAGGAAGCTATAAATGGGGGAGACACAAAAGTTGCTTCCCTTTACATGAAGTAAACCAAGTTCTAGCCTAAGTGATGACAGTAAACAGACGCGCAATCCTATGCAGCATGAAACTCGTACAATAAAGCTGTTCGGGCCATATAAATATACAAATTAGCTGATACAGGATTAGGATTTCTAATAGTTTGAAGAAAAAAAAAAGAAATAAAGAAAATGAAATTCGAACTTACACGTGACAACTCTATGTCAACAACTCAGCGGACGAAACCGCGCGGCTACCTTACCACATGAGGTAATGGACAGAAAATTAAAATATATAGCTACGAACACACTGTACATCTTTCCTTTTTATGCTATTTTTCTCTTTCTCCTTTCCCCATCATTAACTAAATCTAGGGTCTCTTTATCACCATCTTCTAAGCTTAGGAAACAAGTATCGGAAAGAAAATTTGACTGAAATTGTTGTTCGACTCATATTTTCGCGGCATCAAAACTTCAATACTCTTCCAAGGGACGCAACTTTATTTACGTCAAATATTTGACAGTCTGGCGGGAATAACCCAAAAATAAAGTCCAAAACGATTGACAAAAATGCGGGCACCTGTTTATCGGGCAACTGAAATTAATAAGTCGTGACGTCAACGTTGAAACGTAATTTCTTGAAACAACGTCATCCACCCAACTCGTCCCTTTTCGCGCGACGGGTCACATATATGCACTACACAATATGCTCCATCTAACATGAAAATGAGGGACCAAAATCTATTTCTTATTGTTGTGTTGTTGCGTATTCTTTCTGTCCGCGACAACTGTCTTATATGAGACCAAAATTTCCCCGGCGTCCATTCCGTCCAGCTTCAGATCAGAGGGTTCCGACAAATTTTACCATAATGATTGCAAAACTCATTGTTGGAAAATGAGGGGGGGGGGGATACTTTTTCCTGATAGAGCATATTGTGTATCCTCGAACGACCAGTCAAATAACATATGTACCCTATCTACACAAAAACGCTACCAGAAAGCATTTTGTGTATACTGCCTACACAATATGCTTTTTGGTAGCATTTTGTTTAGGCAGGGACACATAAAATGCTATCTCGGTAGCGTTTTGTGTGTGGTAGCATATTGTGGCTCAACAATGCATGTATGTATGCTTTACGTTCATGGTATCAAAGGCGATAAACCAGTATCTCAAACTGCTCATCAAATGCTGCCATGTAAGTCTCATGAAATCGACGACAGAGGTTCTAAAAGTGTATTCTTTCTGTTGTTGTTGTTGTTGTTGTTGTGTTGTTTCTTTACGTCCACGGTAAACAGCTATGGTCATGTCGGGACGGTCAGTTAAACTAATCACACTATTCCTGAGCAGGCTTAGACCTCCTCAGCGGTTTACCAGTACTAACTGTCCATACATTCACCAGTAACTGACAACTGCCCTTCTTGAATCAGTGGAAGGGGGAAAATGACCGTAGAAAAGATTTCATGATCAATTTCCACGAAAGTATGTGGCCGGACTGGGTATCGAACCTGGTACCTCTGGCTCTTCAGTCAGACGCGCTACCGACTGCGCTACGCGGCCCGGCGTATTCTTTCTGTCCGCGACTACTGTCTTATATGAGACAAAACTGAAGTGGTCAGTAGCTGGAAGAAACAAATGTTGGCGTACCACCAGTAAACTATTCGGGTCCAAACTTGATTAAAGGATTTTTTTTCTGAATTCTGGAAGTAAAAAAATGTGGAAGGGTCGTCGCTGTCGAAATGAAATGCATTAACTCAGCTTGATGAAAAACAACTCGATCCGAGTCACCGTACAAAGATAATAGCGGGTCACTGTACAATTTCCAAGCTGTCTTCTGCAAGTGACTGTACGAATATCAATCGATGAACAATTCAGCATTTCATCACTTTTATTCACCCCAAACATAAAAACCGAGGTACTACCGTTAACCTCAGATATTTTAAAGACCAATACTCATTTGCTGAAAAAATAACAGTTTATTTGTGCCTTGACACGAGAATACACGACCCTTCACATGGACGAAATCGTGTGCTGTTTTGCGTGTTCAAATGATCAAGAACTTGTGTGTGCACAACTTGGGGAAAAACATAAAGCATTCATCCTCAGAAGTTCTTCGTATATTATAAGCAATCCATAGAAATCGCAATAAGCAAGATAATAATGAAATTAAAGAAACCATCGTCATGTTTACTTACTCTCTCCGTGTATCGCTTTACACCAAGTGTCGGATTCTCACTGTACAGAATCACAGGAGACGATACAATCTCAAACACTGTACATTTCCGCTCCGACACTGTGAATATTGTAGGCAACAATGGACAAGCAACTGACAAAGATTTTGTATTTTGCAACGATATTTGACTTGAATGCCCAACACTGTAAAGATTTTACATAATAAATTATGAAATTAGCCCAGTGGTATGACTGGGGCCTAATAAAATGCGTTGTAAGTCAATATGGAAAGGTGTCTTTGTACAACGTTTGGTATCATTGTAAAGACAAAATGTAGTGTTTTTAGCATATGCATAGCATTTGTACCCAGTATTCCCCTAAACAAAGTTATGAGGCCATTTGCATTACTTTTCGAATGCCCCTCGTACATTAAGATCGCTATTGCCAGTTGACTGGTAATGGCGATTTCATTGTAAGACCGTCGACTGGTAATAGCGATTTCACGTTAAGATGGCTTTTGCCTGTCAACTGGCGATAGCGGTTCAAACGCTTTTTTGCTGCTACCCGTTTATGGTTGAAAGGAGCTCGGCCTCTAGCGGGAATCGAGCCCGGGATCGCTAGATCAACCGGCCAGCACTTAAGTACTAAGCTACCGGGGCTTCTATTCAATAACGAAAGCGTCAAATAAATTCGTGATGAGTTTTGGTGAAGATGGTATAAGATCAGAGGCATGTTCAGCAACCTTGGGCTTGGCGGTCGCTGTTGATCGATGTACTGGTTCCCAGTTGTTGAACTAAGTACCAGTACAGAGTGTTCAGCGAGTGGCCTCGTTGTTGAACATACCTGAAAAATGGAGGCATATCCATCCAAGGAAAAACAACTTTTGTGATTTTCAGTGTGATTTCCTTGACGATTCATAAGAATTTGTTCCTCGAGGAGCAAATCCTTGAAAAGCAAATTTATTCCTTTAAGTGAAGGCCCTAATAAAAATGGGAGACAAAATCCTTCATTTTAAGAATTATCTCCCCTGAAAGTGTGTCCCTTCACCTTAGACAAAAATCTTGTTTCTTGGGTGTCATTATCCTATTATGCAACAGTCCAGTAGCCACCCCTGGTTAACTGTGTATATGCAAGGGCTGTTTAACCGAACGAAAAAAAAGCTGTCACGAAACGAAAAAGATGTCACGAAACGAAAAAGAGTCCTAGTTCCCAAACGACATGATCACCCTGGCTAAACAAATGTGTTTAGCCACGATGACCAAGTAGTTTGGGAAATATGACTCTTTTTCGTTTCGTAGCAGCTCTTTTTCGTATCGTTACATCCTTGAAAACATAGTAAACAAAGTGTTGTAATACTGCTATTCCATCAAAGGAAATAACCCATCTCATATAGGTAATGGCATAACAGGCTCATAGAACCATGATAGAGTAGTACCACGTTTTGGCTTACTTTACGTGTCCCTTTAACAGTGTGTTAAAGCTCCAAGAACTGCTATATCAAAATTCCGCATCAACAAGTAAACACCCAGACAATCCACTGCTAGAGTACTCTCTCACAGCATCGACCGAGGGCTACCAGACAGAGGAGGGTTCTAAGACAGTACCAGCCAAGAATTTCCAGACAGAGGAAGGTCCGACGACCCAGTACTTCCTCACGGAGGAAGAGGCACTGAAAGGGAAGCCGCTAACTGATATCAAAGACACTGTGTCAGTAGAACTTTCGACAGTTAGATTAATAGGTAAATAGAATTATTATATTGACAGTTGAAGCAAATGTTTTACAGGGACCTAAAATGGCCCTTCAAGTAGAAGATACTTTTCTTTTACTGCAGCTTAGAACTTCGGATCAATTAAATAAATAAGTTTTGAATAGTCATGTCCTTTGGAAGCAAGGAATACACTAATAAAATTAATATAGCAAAATTGCCTTTAGTCTGTTCATAAGCAGTAATGAAATGTGCGACACCGGCCGCCCCCCTAACATATACCTAATTTACATTATGATGATGCATGGGGAGACTTGTAGCGGATTATTTAGAACCTAAGGGTATTGTCACCACTTGCGGGACGTCACACTGACAGTAAATTTGCAACGAAAAGGACAATATTCTTGCAGTTCCTTGTACTCGTATCGCGTTTGCTTAACTGGAAAAGGGCACGCGTAAGCGCGGGTAAGCACTTTTCAAACTTGTGAATGTCTGATGTGTTATCTAAGTGAGCATGGGTTTGCCGTTCGCGACATATTTCAGTATACTGAGATCTCACCACCTATATATATGCTATAAATAATTAATGAACCCGGACCCTCCTTCCATCGGGAGATAGCACTGCATGGGGTAACTCCCGGGATAGAGACTTTTTGAGCCCCAAACCCTCCCCACTCCCCCCCCCCCCGTTCCCCGCCCCCGCGCGCTCACACACACAGTGCCGGTTTAGGGTTAGTTCACATTTAAAGGCAGTTGAAAATATAAAGGAGAAAATGAGACACAAACTATTAAACATTATATAATGAACGTAGAATATAAGCTTTATACTTAGAATCCGTCAGTCGCGGCGGCGCTGCTCATAATTATGCGATGATTTTCCAATTCTCATAATGATGTCGTCAAATGCGTACCGATGTTTCCCTCGCACCTCAGCGGAACGTAGTACAGGCCGCAGTACATGGCGCTATGCGTGTAGTGTGAAGTGTTGTTGGATGAAGTGTTGTTGTTGTTGATATTCTCGGAACGATGTTCCCTAGAAGGTAATTCAACGGAACATATAGCGTATTCAAAATTTGAATGTATATATTTTTATAAACGGAAGGGGCATTACAGTAATACGTCACGCCTTCAAAAAATATATATTCTGCTATCTATTTCTCAGACAAAAAAAAAATTGTTTTAATTTATATACTTATTGTATTTTTTTAAGTTACATTTTACCATGTTAGTAAAACAAAATTAGCAATAAGACTTGATGAAAATTATAGAAGTAGATAATGCCTCCCGTTGATTCTTCTTTGAGTGGGGAAAGCGGGCCCATAAAAGTACTTTAACCCATCAAAACTCGGATTATTACAGACCTAACAACAAAGTAGTTCTTGTAACTCATTATGGACCCAACAAATACATATTTTAAATTGTTTTCAACTATATACTCTAGTCTGAACAAATTTTATTGTCATAGAAAGATGCGAATGGGTTGGATCACACTGAGTTCTAACAACATTAATTACTGTCTGCCCCAGAAACCTGTACATACAATACTGCTAAGTGACAATGACATCATAAGGCATAGAAGAAATAGTACAGTGTAAACAACAAAATATAGTAAAGTAAAGAATGAGTAAATTAATCAGAACAGAACAGAACAGAACAGAAGTTTATTCAAGACTTAAGCATCTTACAAGCTCATCGTCTAATCATAATATGGAAGAATAAAGAATTATACTTGCTGAAATAATCACAATCTAGTAGGTATCATAATCTTCATATACCTCCGAATGAAAAAGGATCCCGTCAGCGCCACGCATGGCACAATCCACGCCAGCCAGCTCAAGAGCAATCCTTCATATGGTCCATGGCAGTCCGATCATCGGACTGACATGGATCGCTGAAGGACTGCGCCAAAGACGAAAGACAAAGACCGCACTGGCCCCACCATGACCGGCGATGACAGGACCCCTCCACGGCCGAATGTGCAGGATGATAAAGCAGTGTTACTAAACAGAGTAAGATGAAGAAATAGAAAGGATTTAGTTGCTGCCGTGTCCGACTCCCATCTCTCGACCGCACAAATTGCTTGGTAGGCCAAGGCTGTTTCTTTATTCCTGAAATAGAGTTATATACATGTATGTATAATACTTAGTTTGCCCTACTAGTAGACCCCAAAATCCGGTGTCACTGTCAAAAGATAAGGAGCACTTGATATACACAACCGCATTTTGTCCAAAAAAAAAACAGGAAAAAACAAATAAAACTTAACTAAATAGGGGATCTTACATGAGTGCTCATGTATTATTGAATTTATTAAACGAGTTGGGGAAAAGATAAGATGCGAGGCTCTGCCGAGCATCTTATCGTTTTCACCAACGATTTAAATAAATTCAATATTAATAAATTCAATAAAACAGGAGCACCAATGCGAGATTCTATTTATCATATGACACTAAAATCGCATTTTATTAGCAAATTTTGCACTTAAACCTCACGATTTCGCCATTACAAAACGCGACGTTTTATGGACGTCAACGCATAACGTTACGACGTAATTTGCATACTTAATCCACTAGTGGATTATCGTTTTTAATGCATGGCTTTATTACACTCTCAGATGCGACGTCATATGATAAGATGGGATTAAAAGTATGAAACAGGACAATAGTTTAACAAATATCGAAAAAACGCTGCTAATATCTCCCGTTTTCTAGACTTTGAGCACAGAGAGCCGAGTTAGAACTATAGATACTCACTTTTTTACAGATAACAGAACAGTATACAAAGTTGGTGAAGAAATCAAATTGTTTATTACTTTACGTAATGGTTACAACGTTAGCCGGAGTCAAGGCGGAGATCATCTTCGAGTCAGAATCTTCAATGACCAGTCAAAAGCTTACGCAGCAGGTCACGTGCTTGATCACAACAATGGTTCCTACACAGCTGTTGTACGTGCAATATGGCCTGGAAAGCAAACTATATCACTAGCGCTTGTGTACAGACGGGAAACCATACGGGCGATCTACTACATCAGACGAAAGGTATCTTAACCTTCAAAGCACCAAGAAAGGAAAAGAGTTAAATTTGTAAACAGCATAGATCCACATGGACGGCTATTTACGGTCTACACTGTTTGCCCTCTAGTCTTTTATCTATCATTATGATATAGCTGTGACTAAACATTTTATTTTTTGCTGTGAATACTAGCACTCTGTCATACATTAATTCAAATGTTTCTCTCGTTTGTAATTATCGAAAACAGACACAGATCTTTTTTGGACGAAGATCTACTTTTGATTTCTACTTTCGGTTTAATACTTAAATTGCAGTATAGATAGATAGATAGATAGATAGATAGATAGATAGATAAAAAATTATTTAGGTTGTGAGCATCGGTGGTTCAGTGGTAGAATGCTCATCTGCCATGCTGGCGGCCCGAGTTCGAATCCCGGCAGCTGCAAGTTGTTTATTTTTCTTTAAACGTTCCCCGTTTCATTTTTTATCTAATCTTCTTTTTTTTGAGTTTCAAATTAGACAGCCCAATTTTGAGATAGGTCATGGTCGCTACCCAGTGTCAAAATTACGATTGTGGGTGCCTACCTACATAGCTCACGTGAGTCATATTCAGGAATGTTATTGTCAACTCTTCAACTAGAGACATACTACAAAACACACTTCCATTTAATCTGCGACGATTATCTTCTTTTTTTAGATTTTTCTTGTTTTCAATTTAGAAAGTCTTGACCCTGAGCACAATCAATGCGAAATTTGATATCCGTAGGTAGAAGCGTCTGGGAAAAGAAGTCATTTGAATACGTACTTTTTTCGGATAGACTATGGGCAAAAAGTATTCACATATGCAAACCCTAGATTTTATCTCGGCGAATAAAAACAAATTCAGGCGAATGGGTACACTTTTAGGGGAAGTAACGTTGCAGTTTGAATTTCTTCCTTCCTTCTCAACTGGGGCCAAATCCTATAGGATAGAGCTTCCCCGTCTGAGAGTCAGTTATGTCCTTTGAGGGAAGAGCCCATTTCAGAAGGGCTATGTCGTCCTGGGGCCGTATTCATAAAATGACTTAAGTGGTTGCTATGCTGTTGCTAAGGGTGAATTTCTAGAACGGAGATTCCCTACAACAATGAAATTTGCTCTGGAGGAACAGTCTGAACAAGACTGTTCCTCCAGAGCAAATTTCATAGTTGTAGGAAATCTCCTTCATAGAAATTGAGCCTTAGCAACAGCATAGCAACGACTTAAGTCGTTTCATAAATACGGCTCCAGCGGTTAACAGGAATCCAAAGAAGGTGTTTCTATTTGCAAAAACCGCAGTAAAGCCTATAAACTGCAAGCTAATTGTTTCTTCTAGCTTCCAGGGACCAGAATTATAGTTGCTGGTTTTTCTTATAAGACATATGAAGAGGCCACTCACTGTCATCCTAATAGAAGCTGGCTCACAAATTACACCAACATTTGTAATTTTACGCTAATGAATGGTGGGGCATCGTGGTACTGCGGAAAACCGAAAAATCCATTGCTTCTATGTGAGGACTGGACATATGTCAAACTGGAAACTCCTTATCCAAAACTTCCACTAACCAAAGTTGAGGACCAGCTTTTAGGGTAAGAAGTATTGTATGTATTTTTTTTCCGAAGTCCTTTTTAGCTCACCTGAGCCTTTAGGCTCAGGGTGAGCTATTGTGATCACCAAGTGTCCGTCGTCCGTTGTGCGTCGTCCGTCGTGCGTCGTGCGTCGTCAACAATTTGCTTTAAATGACATCTTCTCTGAAACCGCTGGGCCTAGGGCTCTGATATTTGGTATGAAGCATTGTCTAGTGGACCTCTCCCAAGTTTGTTCAAATGGTGGCCCCAGGATCCAAAATGGCCCTGGGGCAGGGGGTCTTGGGTTCGAAACTAAAATATACTTAAAAATCTTCTTCTCCAGAACCGCTAGGCTCAGATGCTTGAAATTTGGTATGTAACATTGCCTTGTGGTCCTCTACCAAGTTTGTTCAAATGGTGGCCCCAGGGTCCAAAATGGCCCTGGGGCAGGGGGTCTTGGGTTTGAAACTAAAAGATACTTAAAAATCTTCTTCTCCAGAACTGCTTTGCTCAGAGGCTTGAAATTTGGTATGAAGCATTGTCTAGTGGTCCTCTACCAAGTTTGTTCAAATGGTGGCCACAGGGTCCAAAATGGCCCTGGGGCAGGGGGTCTTGGATTCGAAACTAAAAAATACTTAGAAATCTTCTTCTCCAGAACTGCTTGGCCCAGATGCTTGAAATTTGGTATGGAACATTGCCTAGTGGTCCTCTACCAAGTTTGTTCAAATGGTGGCCCCAGGGTCAAAAATGGCCCTGCGGCAAGGGGTCTTGGGTTTGAAACTAAAAGATACTTCAAAATTTTCTTCTCCAGAACTGCTTGGTTCAGAGGCTTGAAATTTGGTATGAAGCATTGTCTAGTGGTGCTCTACCAAGTTTGTTCATATGGTGGCCCCAGGGTCCAAAATGGCCATGGGGCAGGGGGTCTTGGGTTCGAAACTTAAAAATACTTAAAAATCTTCTTCTCCAGAACTGCTTAGCTCAGATGCTTGAAATTTGGTATGGAACATTGCCTAGTGGTCCTTTACCAAGTTTGTTTAAATGGTGGCCCCAGGGTTCAAATTGGCCCTGGGGCAGGGGGTCTTGGGTTTCGGAACTAAATTTTTTTTAAAAATTATCTACTTCAGAACCGCAAGGCTCAGCTGCTTGAAATTTGGTATGTAGCTTTGTCTAGTGGTCCTCTACCAAATTTCTTCAAATGGTGGCCCCAGGGTCCAAAATGGCTCTGGGGCAGGGGTTCTTTGGTTTGAAACTTAAAAAAATACTTAAACATCTTCTTCACCAGAACTGCTTGCCTCAGATGCTTGAAATTAGGTATGTTACATTGCCTAGTGGTCCTCTACCAAGTTTGTTCAAATGGTGGCCCCAGGGTCCAAAATGGCCCCGGGGCAGGGAGTCCCAGGTTTGAACCATAGAAATACATAGAAAAATTTTAAAAAATCATCTACTTAAGAACCGCAAGGCTCAGATGCTTGACATTTGGTATGTAGCTTTGCCTAGTGGTCTTTTACCAAGTTTATTCAAATGATGACCTCAGGGTCTACAATGGCCCCACCCTAGGGGGTCCTGGGTTTGAACCATAGAAAAATATTCAAAAATCTTCTTCTTCAGAACCACTTTGCTCAGATGCTTGAAATTTAGTATGTAGCATTGCCTAGTGGTCCTTTACCAAAATTATTCAAATGATGGCCACAGGGTCCAAAATGGCCCTGCCCCAGGGGGTCCAGGGTTTGAACCATAGCAATACATAGAAAATATTCAAAAATCTTCTTCAAAACCATTTGAAAGTGGTTGCAAACTATCAGGTTTGTTAAATGATGACCCTTGTTTGACCTTTAACGTTTTTGGTCAGGTGAGCGATTTAGGGCCTCTTGGCCCTCTTGTTTTAATAAACCGCCATTTTTACAACTGAAAACAACCTCAAAGGTAACGGTACAGGTTTTCCCAAAGCGACCGTTGGAGCAGTTTGGGTTGTAAGCCAACTGTAACTTGAGCAAGGAGCACATCTCTCTCATGTCGCTGTATTTACCTTTCAGGACAAGTTTGGCTTTTGAATAAGCTTGATAGCTATGCATCTATAAGATATAAAGTGCAGAGTAGAGAACTGGCAGCATTATCAGTAGATTTTATCGCATATTTGGACATTGTTTAAACTCGAGTAAGTGACGCACTTTATGCAGAATTCTGTTTCAGTTCTCGTAGCGGCGTTCCCTGAGTGGCTCAGCGGTACGTAACCATAGTTGCAGACACCTGGCGCCGAGCTTTATACATTGGCAGCTTTTGCTTCAGATATATGACGGCTTTTATAGTAAGGGTCTCAGTGCTGTCTTGCAACTGTTACTCCATGATTAACTTTGCTGCCGAGTGACAGGTTTTATAAAGTAACGTAGGGTCTGATGACAGCCCCTTGAGAAGTGTCCTACACCACGACCTTGCAAGATGTTTTCTTTGTTAAGTCAGCAACACTATCTGATTCCTACTTTAGTTCAGTGTGCTATATTTTCAAGTATCACTCAGTGTTTGTGAGACGAGCTTTACATGTAGAGTATAGTGGCAGCTGTTCGTGAGCCGCGACACGAGAAAACCAACAATGTGGTTGTGCGCCTAGCGCAGACTCAGATCAGCCTGGCCATCTACCCGAATCCCGGCAGCTGCAAGTTGTTTATTTTTCTTTAAACGTTCCCCGTTTCATTTTTTATCTAATCTTCTTTTTTTGAGTTTCAAATTAGACAGCCCAATTTTGAGATAGGTCATGGTCGCTACCCAGTGTCAAAATTACGATTGTGGGTGCCTACCTACATAGCTCACGTGAGTCATATTCAGGAATGTTATTGTCAACTCTTCAACTAGAGACATACTACAAAACACACTTCCATTTAATCTGCGACGATTATCTTCTTTTTTTAGATTTTTCTTGTTTTCAATTTAGAAAGTCTTGACCCTGATCACAATCAATGCGAAATTTGATATCCGTAGGTAGAAGTGACGCACTTTATGCAGAATTCTGTTTCAGTTCTCGTAGCGGCGTTCCCTGAGTGGCTCAGCGGTACGTAACCATAGTTGCAGACACCTGGCGCCGAGCTTTATACATTGGCAGCTTTTGCTTCAGATATATGACGGCTTTTATAGTAAGGGTCTCAGTGCTGTCTTGCAACTGTTACTCCATGATTAACTTTGCTGCCGAGTGACAGGTTTTATAAAGTAACGTAGGGTCTGATGACAGCCCCTTGAGAAGTGTCCTACACCACGACCTTGCAAGATGTTTTCTTTGTTAAGTCAGCAACACTATCTGATTCCTACTTTAGTTCAGTGTGCTATATTTTCAAGTATCACTCAGTGTTTGTGAGACGAGCTTTACATGTAGAGTATAGTGGCAGCTGTTCATGAGCCGCGACACGAGAAAACCAACAATGTGGTTGTGCGCCTAGCGCAGACTCAGATCAGCCTGGCCATCCACCCGAATCCCGGCAGCTGCAAGTTGTTTATTTTTCTTTAAACGTTCCCCGTTTCATTTTTTATCTAATCTTCTTTTTTTGAGTTTCAAATTAGACAGCCCAATTTTGAGATAGGTCATGGTCGCTACCCAGTGTCAAAATTACGATTGTGGGTGCCTACCTACATAGCTCACGTGAGTCATATTCAGGAATGTTATTGTCAACTCTTCAACTAGAGACATACTACAAAACACACTTCCATTTAATCTGCGACGATTATCTTCTTTTTTTAGATTTTTCTTGTTTTCAATTTAGAAAGTCTTGACCCTGATCACAATCAATGCGAAATTTGATATCCGTAGGTAGAAGTGACGCACTTTATGCAGAATTCTGTTTCAGTTCTCGTAGCGGCGTTCCCTGAGTGGCTCAGCGGTACGTAACCATAGTTGCAGATACCTGGCGCCGAGCTTAATACATTGGCAGCTTTTGCTTCAGATATATGACGGCTTTTATAGTAAGGGTCTCAGTGCTGTCTTGCAACTGTTACTCCATGATTAACTTTGCTGCCGAGTGACAGGTTTTATAAAGTAACGTAGGGTCTGATGACAGCCCCTTGAGAAGTGTCCTACACCACGACCTTGCAAGATGTTTTCTTTGTTAAGTCAGCAACACTATCTGATTCCTACTTTAGTTCAGTGTGCTATATTTTCAAGTATCACTCAGTGTTTGTGAGACGAGCTTTACATGTAGAGTATAGTGGCAGCTGTTCATGAGCCGCGACACGAGAAAACCAACAATGTGGTTGTGCGCCTAGCGCAGACTCAGATCAGCCTGGCCATCCACCCAGTCTGATCAGACTCTTCGCTGAGCGCTTAAAGGGTAGCTAAGGGTCTAAGCTTCCTTCATGCGGACAGCGAAGACTCTGATCAGACTGGGCGGGCGCCAAGGCTGATCTGAGTCTGCGCTGGGTGCACAACCACTTTGTTGGTTTTGTCGTGTTGCGGCGTCATGTAGAGTATAGTGGCAGCTGTTCATATATTAGCATTTGTATATGAGCTCTGCTGTATGGAAACAGCTGTTATTATGTGAGATATGTATTCTGATGAGAGAATTATTCTCTGCTGCTGATGACTGTAAGGTGACCTATACTGTCTGTTTACTGCTTTTGTTAGCTGTCTCATATGATTGAGTTAGTCAAACGCTCTTCTCGGATAACACAGCTTATAAGCACTCTTCAATATTGTCCATTAAACATTAGAGCAATTCTCTTCCTAATGCCCGCATTGTTTGATGGCGACTAACTTGAGGCTTCTTTGGTCATATTCGTGACCAGTTTGGCATCTTCTGGCGTGGACAATAGCGGGACCTAAGACTGTGGCTGTGGTGGCTGTTTTCGTTAAGTGGTTCTGTTAAGTCGTGTATTTCTTAGGTCCGTGCCTTAAAGGTTCTCCGAAACCGTGACAACCCGACTTAAGCAAGGCGTAGACTGCACCTGAATGCACCGGGGGACAGCGGAATCTATGAGGATCATCCAAAAAGTTCTGTCACTGGCTTAATATCTCGAAAACGAAAGATGAGATTCAGCTAAAATAAAAATCATTCAGAAGCCCTGTTTTTTTTTAACACAAAGCTGTAAAAAACTGATCCTTGTATCAATGACATAATATTCACAACCTGCTTTAAAAGAAAGGTACCCTCACCCTACTGGCAAATTAGCAGATGCAACTCCGACAATGTCCAGCTAATGGATGCACATTATCGCTGCCTTGAGCCTACGATATCTCAGGTACTAATAAACACAACGAAAAAATCTCCAAGTTATTCTGTCCATTTTAAAGATTTTACATTACGTAATTTCAACATTATGCAAACAACGCCATACAAAAATCGACTAGGTCATGTTCTAAGTACCAAAGCTTCATAAATGTATAACATTTCAAATGCTGAAGCATATCTTTACTGCAGCAGATCATGGAAATGTGATCTCAATCCTTTTTTTTTAAGTTCCCTAAAATTAAGGCACAGTGGGTCCTTGAAAATCACGTGCCTGTGTACTTCAACATATTTCTGTGACACCATAGATATCAATCGTTTGCATCGCATATATTAGACAGAAGTCTCTGTTTTTTATGTAGTGCCCCACAGAATGCAACTGACAGCAGCCCTGAAAATTTCAGAACCCTGCTATATGTAGTTGACGAGATATGCAGCATGAATCACAAGACAGCAGAAAAACAAAAATCATGAAATAGGCCAGTGTCAAACACAAGGTCTGTATTTGAGCTTAAAACTCAAATAAATGGCATTTTCACCATGTACCTGATATCAGCATAAAGATAAAAGGTTGTTCTTTTGATTGTTGCAAATCGTGGTAAGCTAACACGTCTAGTTATGAGTCCAGTGACAGAACTTTTTGGACGATCCTCGTAAAGAGGACTGTGCCTACCTTTATTTAGTGGGCTAGATTTTTCTGCAAATGTCCTCTTTAGGTAAGCGGTACTGTCTAGTGATAACTGTTACTTTCACACGATAATGTGTAATGTAAGCTACACTGTCTTGCATTAGCGCTATGAAATGTAATGGCAGTTATTAGCTTGTACTGTTTCGCCTCCGTAATGCTATATACACCCTGGGAGAACCTTGCAGCTGGGTGCACCAAACTATAGGAGCGAGTGTCCGCTTTTGCGAAGCCCTATCAAGAAAACTGCGTACAGTCGTGTATGATTTGCTTATGCCAATCTGATATCTTTATCCTTTAGGGAATGAACAACAAGTATTCTTGTTTATTGGGCGTCATAAATACAACAGTAAGTGATGTCGGATTTTCATTAAAAGGAAATACCCGGTCTTACATAGATAATGACTATATAACTCTGTGAGGATGCAACATCTTTGCAAGCCAAGGGTAATGTTCACTTTGTTCACCGACGGCCTATCCGTAAATCGAGGTTCCCACTGAGCAATTTATTGCATGTGAGTAATTTCTATCTTCATCAAATTATTCGTAACAAAACATTTTACGCATAACAGGCATGGATAGAAAACGTATCGTGTTTACCGTGAACAATTACCGTCAATATTTCACCAAGCGTTGTTTTTGAAGGATTGTGCGAAGTGGTGGGAAAACTATGTTTTGCAAGGGCTCCTCTGATTGGTCAAAAGAAATAACATGATCCAAGGGTAACAACTTGCAGCAGCCAAAAGACGGCGCTGCGGGAACTCCGATATGCGAATAGGCGCCCTTGGCTTGCGAAGATGGAGTACATAGACTGAAAAAAAAGTTTTTGTAGGGTGTTCACGATTTGTCTGTTGGCACGGCTGACGTTCTTTTTTTTTTCTTTAATAGGATCAAAAGGAGTATGTTCCCAGATATATCTATTGATATTACAGGTATTTCAAATCCGCGTCTCT
Organism: Ctena decussata; assembly: GCA_963989385.1. Taxonomy (NCBI): domain Eukaryota; kingdom Metazoa; phylum Mollusca; class Bivalvia; order Lucinida; family Lucinidae; genus Ctena; species Ctena decussata. The sequence goes on from OZ022509.1 coordinate 61,820,523, forward strand.
TAATACCTATTCGACTCTCTCTCTCTCTCTCTCTCTCTCTCTCTCTCTCTCTCGCTCATGTGTGTGTGCGGGCGTGCGTGCATGCGTTCGTGCTTGTATACGTCATTTTCAATCATGGTTCATCCAGATCACGACAATATCATCTTAATGAGATAGCAAGCTTCCTGATGACTAGCTCAGTGGTAGAGGTCCGCTTTGGGAACGGAAGGTCGTGATTTCGAATCCCGACCGCACCAAACCAAAGGCATACAAATAGTACTAGGAGCTCTCTAGGCTGACGCTCGCCTATAAAGGGTTGTCCTAAGCAGATAAAGTTGTCATAAGGCAGGTATAAATTGATACTGGATACCTTGTTTGTCGCAATGAAAGCTCTACAGAGCTTATGTTGTCTGTTTCTAATATGCGACGATAATCTTTAAAAAAATAAAGCTTCTTTACATGTGTCTCATGAAAAGACACTTTGAAAGTGTCTTTTCAAGCAACGCTAATCAGAGTCTTTTCGTGCCTTCAAGGTGTCTATTCATGCAACGCCAATCAGGTGTCTTTTCATGCGACGTCATTCATCAGGACAAGACAACTTATTACATGCACGAACTGAGATAACTAAGCCCTCCCAGTCTAATCGATCAGTCTTCTTTTTTGCGCATATACGTAGAATCTATGAATCCTATGAAATTGAAAAGGGATAAAAGATTCAAATCAGTCTGCACAATTATGCAGGCTGATTTGAGTTTTTACATTATGCACATCTGGGGCCGTATTCATAAAATGACTTAAGTGGTTGCTATGCTGTTGCTAAGGCTAAATTTCTTTGAAGGAGATTCCCTACAACTATGAAATTTGCTCTGGAGGAACAGTCTTACAAAGACTGTTCCTCCAGACCAAATTTCATAGTTGTAGGGAATCTCTTTTATAGATATTTAGCCTTAGCAACCGCATAGCAACGACTTAAGTGGCTTTATGAATACGGCCCCAGAATTCTTACAAAAAACTCTTATTGACCGAAGGAGCTGACAGTAGCAACAACTCTCTTAGTAGCCCCTTGAGTTAAACTGACCCTCTTCCAGATTGATCAGATAAACCTCAACCGTAACTAAATATAGCAAAAGCATGAAAATGTTAACATCTTAGGAACCACTCAGCATTAGTTTGACCAATTTGGCCAAATTGTGTCATAATAATTCTTTCAGACAGCGCTTTTAAATTCACACACACACACACACACACACACATACACACACACACACAGGTTTCTGCTTCTAACAGAGATAAAATTAAGAATCACAACATTTACAATATGTTTAATATTTAATGGATTTGACCAAATTTGTGTCAGAATGATTCATCAGTATAGCTGTTTAAACTTTATAAAACTGTAAAAAAAAAAAAAACGCCATTTCTATATTATGCACATTATGTAGAAATTATTATAGGGAGTAGGCTTCCTGTAAGAAAAGCAAAACACAAACAAACGATTTCTGATAAATCTTACCATTTTCAAAGATCGCGTGAAAAGAAACAGATGGACAGTTGAGCCGCGACGCGAGAAAACCAACAATGTGGTCGTGCGCCCAGCGCAGACTCAGATCAGCATGGGCATCTGCCCAGTCTGATCAGAGTCTTTGCTGTCCGCATGGAGGTAGCTCAGGCCCATAGTTACACTTTAAGCGCTTAGCGAAGAGTCTAGTCAGGCTGGGTGGATGCCCAGGCTGATCTGAATCTGCAGTTGGCGCACAACCACATTGTTGGTTTTGTCGTGTCGCGGCTCAGTTATGATTCCTATTTCAGGACCCATGGCTGATCGCAGGAACCTGCCAGCATGTTCTAGCTATCCGAAGGAAGAGCTATGGAAAATCACTCAGCCAACTGGTTACTTTTACAAGGACGTCTGGTATCTGCACCATTGCAATGGAACTTCTACAAAAGACTTTAAACGTTGCTTGCGCGACACTCATCTAATAATCAGCGGTGATTCAACGACTCGACAGTGGTATACTTACCTTTTACCGTATCTCTCATGTGAGCCTACAACTGAAGCTTGGACGAAATCAACATGGCATAAGAGGTCTGCTTGTCGCATACCTTCAACAAATTTTACAATGGAGTGGCTTCCACATGGTCAGCCATTCGCTGTAGGTAACGGCTTTGAGGTCAATCGATATACCCTTAACGCTGAATCAAACCAGATCGACGAGATAAAAAGTGACGTTAAAGTTGTTTACGTAATACACATGTTTATGCACAAGTTAGCGTATCATTACAGTGTGTTTACCGACAGAATGCGACGAGTCAGCAGAAGCATTAAGCTCCTATTAGAAAGAAATAAACATGCAAAAGTGCTAATAAAAGGACCACATACATATACTTTCACTCCAGCTGGTGTTCAGCGACTTAGTGATTATTTCGGATATTTGTATCGTGATATCATGTATGAAGAGTTTAAAGGGTTACATGATAAAATTATCTACATGGACCAGAAGGATATGACAATTGCAAAAGCTGTAGAGCCGAACCATCCTCCGCCTAAAGTTGTGGAGCAAACAGTCTATCAAATGTTGAATTATATATGTGATTGAAATATGTCGTCCGAGGAAGCAAAAAGGAAGTCAGAAAAGTTGTCTCCCTTTAACCAAAAGAAAAAGTCAGAAAAAATCATATCCCTGTAATAAAAACGACGAGAAATGAGCCGCGACACGAGAAAATCAACAAAGTGGTTGTGCGCCCAGCGCACTCAGATCACCCTGGGCATTCGCCAAGTCTGATGCGCACGACCACTTTGTTGGTTTTCTCGTGTCGCGGCTTAAATATTCATTTTAAAATAATGCGCCTATTGAGCCAATGGGAAATTAGAGTGAGTGATTCTGCTACGAATCACTGTATTGTTGTTGTTCCTATTTCTCAAAACGATGTTCCCCAGAAGGCTCAACGAAACGTATCTATAGTTGCACACTTTTGACACCGACTCAGGCTATGAACCACTGTTTTTTGTTGTTGTTGTTTTTTGTTGTTGTTATTTTTGTTTTTGTTTTTAGAGTGAAGCTAACAGCTATACATCTTGTCGTATCTATTTGGCTGTTAATGATTTTTCCATCTCCAGAAGGACGCCAAAGATCTTAATCAGTATTCATGGAAATTCTGCAATAACATGTTTTTTTGTTTGTTTGTTTTTTTGTTTGTTGTTTTTTTTTTTTCTTTTTTTTTTTCCTTTATTTAATTCCTAAATTATCCCAAACAGCTAGATCCATTTTGTAAGACGGAGCTAGATTTTTGGGATTGTTTTGGGAAGAGAAAACCGCTGTCTTTTAACTGAAGAAACACGGTATCTAAATGCATTGCTTTCTAAGAGATCGGCAATGAGTTTCCGGTGGTCACCACCGGAAACTCATTGCCGATCTCATAGAAAGCAGACTTCAGCTGGTGATAAGTGCCGGGTAGCAGCCGTGTCTTATAACTTAAAAAAATATTTAATTTGTAGTTCGGTCTATTTTAGAACTTTGGGGTTTACCTTCATATATCAAAACAGGTTTGTAAAACTTCATTCCACTGTTTAAAGTTTAATAATATCTGTAAATTTTTTAGCGAGATGCTTCACAGTTTGAAAAGTTTTCGACAAAGAAAGACATTGTTCCAAGAAGTTTGAAAATTGAAAAACCCACCATCTCAATGCCCTTAAAGATGGTTGATTTAGGAGAGAAATTATTTTCCAGAAAAAAGTTAATGTTAAGAACTTATAGTATTGTATATTGTGTGTAATATTTAGTGACATTATTGTCAGTATTGTGAAAACATATGTTGTTATCAATGATGTTACTTTGTTATCAAATATAAGATTGTATTATTATTAATGATTATTGACATGGCGTTGCTTGTAAATATTAAAATGGATTATTGATTAGTAATCAGATGTAACTACAAGTTACAGCTATTATTGATATATTTGAGATATCTAATGTTTGAGATATTTGAAATCTCGAATATTTGAGATATCCATTACAATTATAGTATTGAATTCAGTTAACAAATGATAGAATTAACTTCTTGGATGATAAAGACAAATTACATATTATTATTTAAGATATTAGTGTTTGTGGTTATCTATTACCATTTATTTATAAACTGGAATGAATAATTTTCTTTTTTATATCCTTTAGGATCACTAATGTGAAGGGGTACAATTTCATAGAAAGCAACCTTGTCATTTTTTATATTTGCCTCCCGTGTCAGTGGGACAATCTCTTTTAGGAAAGAATTTCGTTAAGTGTAGACTCTATTTACTAGAGTTTCGTCCTCCACGAAAGCACACAGGGAGTTCTGAACACCGATCGGCTGATTCCATGAATCACGGAATTGGCCGAGCGGTGTTCCGAATGCAAAAAATGTGTCTCACTTTGACATAAAGGGTGGACACCCATGGAAATGTACCTATGCAACTTAAGCACACTCCGGTAACTTCTGAAAATATATTATCGGCAAAGTTTATAGATTTCCATATCAGCAGAGTAAAAAAAACTAATTCCTGCAAGGGTTCGGTAGGCAAATCGCTTAGGGAATAATTGTTCTTAAATTTAAATTTGGGGAGATAAATCGTCGGCTTTATGGTCGCAAATTTGGTTTTACGGCGACGCGTCAGTAGAGCCGTAAAACCAAATTCGAGACCATAAAACAGACATTCTAATGCACTTACAAATATAACGCGACGTCTGATTGGATAACGTCAAAAATTTGCGACAGTATATTCTGCGATATACTGTCGCAAACCCGACGTCATTAAGTAACGTCGCTTCTCATTGGCTGACGTTTGGTTTTTACGCTGCTCACGGCGCTTGAAATGGGTGCAAAATAGTACATTATGAAGGGTGAAAATGTGGAAAAGTGCATTAGAATGGGGAAAACTGTATTGAAAATTGTCATTTGGGGAGGTAACTCATCGGTTTTATGGTCGCAAATTGCGTTTTACGGCTCCGCTGGCGCGTCGCCGTAAAACGAAATTTCCGACCATAAAACCGATTATTTACCTCCCCAAATGACAATTTTCAAGACAGTTATCCCCTAAATTTACCTTGCCAAATGACAATTCTCCATACAGTTATCCCCACCATGTTTATCTTTCAAAGTGTTCTACATTGAACTCAAAGCAAGCAAGTGGGATAGGATGAAAAGATTTTTCATCAAGAGATATCAGGGTGATAGAAGCAATAGGTAGTTTGTCTGTATAAGTTTTCTCTATCATTTGCTGAACGCAATGTTTTAGCTGTGAGAAATCAGGCAGGATTTTTTCGTTTGTTCTATCTATCTATCTATCTATTGATACTGCAACACCCCCTCGCGAGGATTACGTGCAGGACTGGATGCGCGCCAATGCAAATTAGTAAGACAGTGAGAAAAAAGGCTAGAAATAAAGTGTGAAAGTGTTAGTTGATTAAAAGAGTGTGAAAAAAGAGTTAAAACAGGTCAAAAACAGTGTATGTCATATTTACGGCATTAGGTGGTCAAGTGACCGAACTGCTACACTGAACTGATCAAGTGTAGGCAGTGTAACAATGTTTTCAGGTAGTCTGTTCCATTGCACAACAGCCAATGGATAAAAGGAGTACTTGTAGAAATTTGAAGATGTATGGATTTGGCGCAGGGCGAGGGGGTGGCTATGTCTGGTCAATCTGGTAGGCTGCTGAAAGTATGGTGGCAACTGAATAGCCACTAGGCCATTAATAACCTTATATAGCATGGTCAGTCTTGCGTCTGCCCTTCTCTGTTCTAGTGACCGCCAGCCTAGGGTTGACTGCATGGCTGACACACTGTCATAAGTTGAGTACTTACTTTGTGTCCACCTGATGGCTCGTCTTTGTACCATTTCAACTTTATTTACACCCTGTTTGGTATAAGGGCTCCAAATAGTGGAAGCATACTCGATTTGGGGTCTGACGAGGGCTTTATATGCAGCCTCACGTACACCTGGGTGTTTTGTCCGTATATTCCTTTTTAGGAAACCAAGGGTGCGGTTTGCGTTTGAGGTAACTCTATTTATATGCGGACTGAAATTTAAATTGGTAGAAATGTCAACACCCAGGTATCTGGCGGTATCAGTAGAGGCAAGAATCTCATTATGCAGGGTGTATGTGGTGTCTATGGGATTGCGAGCCCTAGTAATGTGCAAAACCTGGCATTTACCCGGGTTGAATTCCATATCCCATTGTTTTTCCCATTGTTGGAGGTGGTCTAGGTCATTTTGTAGAATGGCTGAGTCCTTTCAACAAAACGAAAAATCCTGCCTGATTTCTTTATTCATTGTTTCTTAATTGTTTCTTTATGTGTAAACTGTCTATTCTGTTTACCAGTAAAATCCAGGGGTCGCAAGTTCGATCCCCCGCTTCTCCGGTCTTTCGGATGAGACTTTAAACCGAGGTCTCGTCTCCATATGACCTCGTTGTTGGTGGGACGTTACAGTACAGACATCGTTTTTCTTTGCAACGAAAACCCTTGCAAAACGCCAGCAAAACACCCGTCAAACCATGCGTTTGATTGTCGTTTTAAACGCCGTTTCTGAATCAACCAATCAAATAAGCGTTTCTTCAAACGAAAAACGCTCAGGAACGTTCTAAAATATCAAAAACGCTTTGACATTTTTAAACCAATGAAATCGTCGTTTGGCGGAAACGCTGTCATGGTTACCATCACAGACAAAGCGTTTGTGACCGTTTGTGGAGATGGCCAATGAAAACGATTCATTTTCGGAAACGCTGTTGTAAGCGTTTTGAAAAATTAATCGAACATGCCCCAAGTATTCGTCCCGTACTGTCTAAATAAAAATAAATAAATAAAATCACTTAAATAAATAAATAAATAAATAAAAATAAATAAAATGAAACCACCTATTTATTTATTGATTTTATCGCCCCTATATCTTTCGGTTGCAAGTAAGCGCCATAGCGTACTGAGATACCGAATCAAATGGAACTTTTAAAGTTAAGTGATTAATTTATGGGGAAAATAAGCTACTGTAACATAGGGGAGACCGGGGATAGTTGATGCACGGGGCAAGTTGATGCAGTGGCAATAAAAAGACAATGACGTCGTTATGGACGTCAGAAATGACGAGTTAAGACAGTAATTGACTGCCGCCATCTTTTCCTGAAGTTTTGCGGAATTTGGACGATAAATGAGAATTTGGTGAAGAAAAGTTCATTTTTGACACATCTAAGTAATTTACAGGTATTTCGCAATTTTTCGTTTAGCGCGCATTTGTTTCTGGTTGTTCATAATTCATTTATGCACACAGGTAGACAAATATTTAATCTTCAAAATCATACACTCTTCTGAAGGAAAACATTGTGTAATAGTTGTCTACCTTGTTGAATGTCACGTGGGGTATGGTTGGGGCAAGTTGATGCAATGAGCATGGGGCAAGTTGATGCACCATAAAATCCTATTGGACTGCATGAGCTGTTCACAATATTTGGATGGGCTTGATCTCTAACTGATGTAGGACTATTAAGCATTTCAGATTTGTAGTATCTCTTTTATTATATTTAAAAAAATACATACAACAACATTCCAGCGATGTCACAGCAATGCCAACAATTTACATGTGCGCACAGTGAACACTCGATACAGCCTGCACATCCGCGCAGTCTGATCAGACTCTTTGCTGTGCGCTCTATGGATATCTAAGGTCCCATACCTTTTTTGTAGGGCAAGCGAAGACTCTGATCCGACTATGCTGATGCACAGGCTGGTCTGAGTCTTCGCTGGACGCATATGTAAATTGTACGAATTGCTGGGAGGCCGGCTCATTTAATATAGCAACTATAACAATGAAATGATATTTTCCTGTTTAAAATGTTCTTAAGTTTCATAAATAAAATTATAGAATATTTTGATATTTTATAGTTCAATTACTCATATACAAACATTCCTTCTAGAGATATTTCGCTTGAGATAACTTCAATGGCTAAATAATTTTGATAAATCGCGGCATCTAACTATAAAGAAAGCAGGAATATCCCCATTTGTCCATAGAAACGGTCAATTTCCCGTAGTATCCGTTGCATGGGCTTGAAAAGGCAAGAAACAATGTCTGCATCAACTTGCCCCAAGCATTGCATCAACATGCCCCACTACTGGGGCAAGTTGATGCAGTTGACTTGCCAAAGAAATCTACTTAAACGGAGGGAAAATATACCAAAATTCAAAGATTACTATTTGATTTTAAATGCAGAAAAGGTAGATCTTTTAGTATATGAAAAGATGATCAAAATTGGCCAGTCCAGTCACGAGATATATCAAAACGTCTAAAAAGTGCATCAACTATCCCCGGTCTCCCCTACTTTTGGCATGGGAATGGTGAAAGTGTAGTATATTTTAACTTTTTTCAAATATATTGCCCGTCAAAGAGAATTGGATGTTGTTTATATTTTTGTAAACCCAAGGAATGCTTTGAAATTTCCGCCAGTCAGATAGTCGTTTGTGCAAACGTTTTGTAGAGACAGCCAATGAAAATGTGACTTTTGAAACGCTGCTGTAAGCACAGTGGTAATATAACTCGAGGGGGGGGGGAGGAGGGGCCTTTGAGCAATGTGATTTAATTTCCATTTTCGCCCCACTCAGTATTAATGCAATACTAAATTAACTAAAAAAATACCGCGAACATTGTACAATCGGATGACCGTATACGGTATCCAGTATTATACCGGAGGCAGAGAGAGGGGAGTGGGTCTAAAAGCGCCATCGGTAGCTTAGTAGCATGAGTTGTCTCACGACAAGCTATAGATCTACCTCTGCCGCACATGTTCAAATCAGTGGGAACCGAAATCAGTTATGTGTGCATCAAATTAGCGCTGGCGCGTATTCGTTCCCTTCCATGTGTTCACAGAGTATTTACCGGCCTTTATATGCAGCTTAGAACTACTTAAAAATCAGAATTGTTTACAGGTGATAATCCAAAGGAAATCATTCATCTGGAACTGTGATCGGGGAAACTAGTGGCTAGCCCTTATAAGAGACCCTCCTCACACACACTTTCTTCCACCATAGAACAGTCTTCTAATGATCGAATTTCATTTTCTTTAATCCAGACAGCCTATGGCTACTTGAGCATGGGATTTTATTATAAGTTTCATGATTTTATCAGATTAACAGCACTCATTATTTATAATCTCTAGAACACCAACTTTTTCTTGTTAGGGGTGAGTGCAACAGTCTTCGGTATTTAGGTTTCCTGCGCCAACTTTGTAATCGAGTGACCCCTGGCCTAAAATTCACGTGAATTCTGATTTTAATGAAAATCGTATTGAATGAATGTGTAAATGGTGCATGGGACTGAGGAACATAAACTAAAGGCAATATCCTGTTATCGTCCACATGTGGACGATAATTTCCGACCGATTTTTTTTAACAAACCCTTCAAATCATTTGGATTCGTTGATCAGTGTCATAAGACGCTTGATTTCTAAAAATAGGTTACTGTCAGCGCAAGGAAACGCACTTTTTTTTCAATGATACCCCAAGAAATAGTGTTCAATTCTGTTTCAATTATTTAGTTTTTGTCTTAGTTGAAGTATTACCTCCTCTGAATAAGGGCTCTATTATGAACAATGTTGGCAAAGTGTCTATTAAAAAAAATCGTCGGTTATGTACTCACGTTATCGTCCACTGGACAATAATTCTTATATGAAAATTTAATTATTACCATAGACATTATTGTCCACGTGGACGATAATGCCTACTGAAATTGGTAGATTTTCTATACGAATTATTGTCCAGTGGACAATAACAGGAGTATATATATAGAAAGAAGAAACTTTTTCTAACAATCATTGTATGCTACTCAAGGGAAAGTATTCCCTGGGAATAGGGTTTCCTGAGGGGGGAGAGAAAAAAAATGGGGCATGGAATCATTTGGGGTTAATACAAGTATCTTTAATTTTAGAGTGGACTATTATTCACTAATTACATAATTCATCCTATAGACATTATTGTCCACGTGGACGATAATTTCTACTGAAATTGGTAGTTTTTTCTATAAGAATTATTGTCCAGTGGACAATAACAGGAGTATATATATAGAGAAGAAACTTTTTCTAACAATCATTGTATGCTACTCAAGGGAAAGTATTCCCTGGAAATAGGGTTTCCTGAGGGGGGAGAGAAAAAAAATGGGGCATGGAATCATTTGGGGTTAATACAAGTGTCTTTAATTTTAGAGTGGACTATTATTCACTATTAACCTAATTTATCTTATAGACATTATTGTCCACGTGGACGATAATGGCTACTGGAATGAGTACTTTTTCATATTAGAATTATTGTCCAGTGGACGATAACGTGAGTACATAACCGACGATTTTTTAAACACTCGTGATGTGGTTTTGGTCTAAAAAGACAAGGGCGTATCAATGTACCATCACTATTTTCACATAGTATTGGTATGTTTATGAAGTCAATATAAAAGTATTTCCAAGTGGACAATAACAGGAGTATATATATAGAAACGAAACTTTTTTATTCTAACAATCATTATATGCTACTCAAGGGAAAGTATTCCCTGGGAATAGGGTTTCCTGAGGGGGGAGAGAAAAAAACTGGGGCATGGAATCATTTGGGGTTAATACAAGTGTCTTAAATTTATTCACTATTAACATAATTTATCCTATAGACATTATTGTCCACGTGGACGATAATGTGTACTGGAATTAGTAGTTTTTCCTATAAGAATTATTGTCCAATGGACGATAACAGGAGTATATATATAGAGAAGAAACTTTTTCTAACAATCACTGTATGCTACTCAAGGGAAAGTATTCCCTGGGAATAGGATTTCCTGAGGGGGGGGGGGAGAGAAAAAAAATTGGGCATGGAATCATTTGGGGTTAATACAAGTGTCTTAAATTTATTCACTATTAACATAATTTATCCTATAGACATTATTGTCCACGTGGACGATAATGTCTACTGGAATTAGTAGTTTTCCCTATAAGAATTATTGTCCAGTGAACGATAACAGGAGTATATATATAGAGAAGAAACTTTTTCTAACAATCATTGTATGCTACTCAAGGGAAAGTATTCCCTGGGAATAGGGTTTCCTGAGGGGGGAGAGAAAAAAATGGGGCATGGAATCATTTGGGGTTAATACAAGTGTCTTTAATTTTAGAGTGGACTATTATTCACTATTAACATAATTTATCCTATAGACATTATTGTCCACGTGGACGATAATTTCTACTAAATTGGTAGTTTTTTCTATAAGAATTATTGTCCAGTGGACAATAACAGGAGTATATATATAGAGAAGAAACTTTTTCTAACAATCATTGTATGCTACTCAAGGGAAAGTATTCCCTGGGAATAGGGTTTCCTGAGGGGGGAGAGAAAAAAATGGGGCATGGAATCATTTGGGGTTAATACAAGTGTCTTAAATTTTAGAGTGGACTATTATTCACCATTAGCATAATTTATCCTATAGACATTATTGTCCACGTGGACGATAATGTCTACTGGAATTAGTAGTTTTTCCTATAAGAATTATTGTCCAGTGGACGATAACGTGAGTACATAACCGACGATTTTTTTAAACATTCGTAATACGCTTCTTGTCGGAAAGAATATTTTGTTAAATGAATGATCACTATTTTTTATGTAATTATATAGGCATATTTATCTTGTCAGTATAAAAATATTTTCTAGTGTTAGATTAAACCATCTCCAGACCGGCGATCATTAACCACGACCGGGTCGAGAGTCATTAGGGTTAGGGTTAAGGGTAGGGATAGCTTATCCTTATTTGCGCATTTTAAATTTCGTTAGGGACGTGGTTAATGCCACTCGGTTATGGTTGGACTTATTATTAGGGTTAGTGGTAGTATATATAACCCTAGTAAGGGCTAACTAGCCCCAACCCTAACCCTAATGACTTTCGTTCTGTAGGTGGTTAATGCCACTTGGTTAGGTTGGACTGAGTTCGAGTTAGGGGTAGGGTTACGGTTAACTAACCCTACCCCTAACCCTAACCCTAACCCTAATGACTTTCGTTCTGGACGTGGTTAATGCCACTCGGTTCGGGTTGGACTTGGAGTTCGAGTTAGGGTTAGGGGTAGGGGTAGTTAACCCTAACCCTACCCTAATACTAAGTGTTACGCCGAAGGTTTTACACACGGTCGACACGGGTGTAGAGCCTTATGCGTCGCCAGGACGGCGGAGGGTGACTTCCGGTTAAAGGGTTATCTACCAGTGTATTTCACTAACAAGGAAACTCTAACAACGTTAGAATTTTTTGAAGTTTATATATATATAATGTAAATTTTATATACAACAATACAATTTACAACTGTCACAATTACAATAATATACAACACATATTAGTTCATGTCGCTGGCCCAAGTAAGGTGTTTGTTTCAAATCTGTAATCGATTTGCGTACAATACGCAAATAGATTACCGTCTGACGTCAACACCGTACTCGGCTCAGCGCCATGAACTAAAGGAAAACACAAAGAACAAAAAAACGTTAGTTTGAGCTCATACAAAAAAAACAAGGCCTTATGTTGGTAGACTTCACTTTGTCGTTCCCTGGATCATGTCATGGGCCAGTCCATATATCATGAGGAACACCAACTTATAATTACACGTGCACGATTATATACTGGTCGCTCCCTGGATCGCACCAGGGACCAGTCTATATATATTAACACACCTTAGTGGACGAACACTGTCCCACACTTGATGTGACCTTCAGATCTTATCACAGAATCTGGCAAAACTGTGCTAACCACTTCCGCCTACGTTTTGTGCTTCCCGCCTCTGCTTAGGAACCATGCACAAACGGCGTTGTAACTGCCTCTACCCGGGTTGGTATTAACCTGGAGACGTTTATCGAATCTCCAGGTGAGACGTGGCTCTAAGTCCTAACAGCTGACTGCCGGACTTGATGTGCCTAAAAATAACGAACTTACACTTAATACATTGTAACTACATAATAACAATACGTAAGACTTGGGCCTGTCTTGGAAATACCATACAACGCCCTCGGCGAATGCCGAGCATAACGTGCACACGCCAGCCGTGTCACTAGACACGACTCGCGCTCACGATGTAAAGCTAAAAGTGTGCTTACCACTTCCGCCAATGAAGAAACGTAGATCCTACCACGCATGTGCGTCGAAGGATCTGACGTCAAACATTGTCAAGAAGTATACTGACGTCAACAGGCATTACCATGACATACCCCACATAAAACATGAATAATCTAAACAATGACTTATTTACATTAAATTGATTGACCAAAATCTAACTCGCATATGTATTAATTCATTTCTTTAAACTAAGCGTAATACCATTTGCCATAGAATATAATAGCTGAATAAGCGTTTCTCACACATTTGGGATCATAACGTTTGATCTGACATCATGACATGAATGATGTTATACCATATGACGCCGTCTAATGAAGGCAAATCAAACGCATGATGACCAAATGTTACCATTATAACTTATGGAAAAAACCCTTAATGCGGTGCATGCTATGGCGTCAATTGACGTCACGAGTATATAAATTAGTTCCATTACAAATCAATCTACTTCTATAGGCCACGTATACGTGAAACTAATATAAAAAGTGCTGACGTCGCAATAACATGAATGCAACTGACGTCACATGAATAACATGAATGCAATTGACGTCACATGAATAACATGAATACAACTGACGTCACTGGACGTCAAATAGACGCGCACCAGTGAAACTAATGTAAAAAGTGCTGACGTCGCAATAACATGAATGCAACTGACGTCACATGAATAACATGAATGCAACTGACGTCACTGGACGTCAAATAGACGCACACCATTGCAACCAACATCAGTGATATAAACTATTTCCGTAATTTACAAAACTTCCTAATATACAAATACCATGCGCAGCATGGTCAGTATAAACAAAATTGGTCGACATTTGCACAGCCTGATCACTGTCAACAAAATCAAATCAGTCGACACATATAATCATACCATATCAATCAGAAGTCACATTTTTCATTCTTAGCCAAACTATTCTAAATAAATATAATAAGATCTTACCGTTCTGGTCTAAACTCAGAATCTGGGCACACAACAATATAACGTCCTCAGTATAAGAATTAAACAGCCACGTCTAACTTTTCAATAAAAGATAGGCGTATAAATAGTATGCGTCTCACATTTAAATCATGGGACTCGAATATAAGCGTGCAGGTACTCACATTAAAATCATGCAACACGCTGTCCACAATCAAAAGACTCGTGCAGGTATTCACCTTAAAATCATGCAATACGCTGTCCACGAGAGGTATTCACAAACAACCCATGCATAACGTAGTCACAATTTCCGTAAACGTTTTATTACCACAGTTACCCTAAAAACTGTAGCCTTACTGATTGAAAGGATTAAAATAATCTCGACGACATAGTGGACGATTAGATCCATTTCGTAACATAGGTTTCCCCTTAGGGAGAAAAAAACATAACATGTTTCTTTTCTGAAATAGTACGAAATGCGATCGAATCGTAGGCTATGTCAAAACTGGAAAACTAGCTATATACACAACAACGGTGCGATGCATAACGTGGCCAAACTATCTACTAAGGTAGTCCGCCCCCAAATTATCTTGGCCGCGGATAGCAACGATCCTGAATCTGTACGGCTGTAATTTCATGGCCCAACGCATGATTCGGGGATTGAGCACCTTAGCTGTCTGCATATAAGACAAAGGTTTGTGGTCAGTTTCAAGTAGGAACTCCGCCCCATACAGGTACTTACGAAATTTCTCAACACCCCAGATAATACCCAAACATTCCTTCTCAATTACAGAGTAGTTCTTTTCCCGAGGTAACAATTTCTTGCTAGCATAAGCAATCGGCAAACGACCTTCACCTTCGAACTCCTGAAGCAAAATAGCTCCAAGACCAACGTCTGAAGCGTCTGTTCGAAGTACAAACGGGTTACCTTCTTGAAAAACAGGTAAGCGAAGAATAGGACTAGACGTGAGCCTACTCTTCAGGGTTTGAAATGCCCTTTCATGCTGATCTTGCCAATCTTTGATAGAATTAGGTCTATCCCGTTTAGTTAAATCAGTCAGAGGAGAAGCTATGGATGAGAAATTTGGTATAAAACGACGGTAAAACCCAGCTAATCCCAGGAAAGATTTAATTTGTCTTTTCGTACATGGACGAGGAGCATCTCTGATAGCCTGTATCTTGTCCTCTTGCGGTCGTACCGTCTGTCCGACGATATTGTGACCAAGGCACTCGATACTGCCATATCCGATCATGCATTTAGATGGTTTTGCCGTCAATTTGGCCGACCTGAGCCGATCTAACACTTGACGTAATGACGTCACATGATCCTTCCACGTTTCAGTAAATATCCACATGTCATCAACAAAGCTGTCAACATTTGGGAGATTGGACAATATGATTCTCATTAACCTACAAAAAGATGCTCCCTAATTGACCAAACCGAAGGGCATAGTTTTAAACTGGAATAAACCTTTAGGCGTTTCAAATGCCGTCAAAGGTTTAGACCTTTCAGTAAGACTGACTTGCCAATAACCCTTACTCAGGTCCATCTTTGTAAAGAATTTATGTCCCGACATTTTATTGATAACCTCCTCCATATTTGGCATAGGTTCTGCATCGAATTCCGTCACTTTGTTAAGCTTCCGGAAGTCGATACAGAATCTAACTGATCCGTCTTTCTTCGGAACTAAGACAACAGGAGATGAATACGGTGAAATCGACGGCTCGATTACCCCTAAATCCAACATATCCTGTATCTCCGTCTCCATGACGTTACGCGTCTTATACGGGATAGAATAACCCTTCGTCCGTATGGGTTCTGACGTGAGTAGTTTGATATCGTGCTGTATTTGATCAGTTCGACCGGGTAAACTTGATAGTACATCCGGGTACTGTTTAATCAACGCTTCAACCTCCATACGTTGTTCTGACGTTAACGTATCTGAAATACTGACGTCGTTATAAGTTTCCGGCTCTTTAGCTGTCGAAAAGCACAATCATCAAGAGAAAATCCATCACTACCATCGTCATCAACCGACTCTGTAGTCTCAGTCGACAATAAACAATGTGACGGCACAGTACGACGTTCGACATACTGTTTCAGCATATTAGCATGATATGTACTCACGACACCATTGACGTCGATTTTATAGTCCATTCTATTCACCACCTCTACTACTTCATATGGACCCTTCCACTGCAATAACAGTTTATTACTGTCAGTTGGCAGTAATAACAGTACTTTATCTCCCACGTTAAATTTACGCGACCTAGCGCGTTTGTCATAATAAGCCTTTTGCTTTACTTGTACTTTCCCTAAATTATCATGTGCTAACTTACACGTCTGCTCTAACCGTTCTCTCAACTCAATTACGTACTGGTACGTAGACAGAACCTGCTCATCCTGTACCTCTTCGGACCATAATTCACGTAATATTGCCATTGGGCCCTTAACGTTACGTCCGTATAACAATTCGAACGGAGAAAACCCTAATGACTCTTGCGGAACCTCCCTTATTGCAAACAGTAGTGCTGGGAGATATTTATCCCAGTCTTTTGGACGTTCTGCGCACATCCTACGTAGCATTTGCTTCAACGTCGCGTGAAAACGCTCTACAAGACCGTTACAGATAGGATGATACGGCGTCGTGGTTAACTGCTGGAGTCATAACAGCCTGCTTACTTCTTTCATAACTTCAGCAGTAAACTGACTTCCGCAATCTGTTAACATTTCATCAGGTATGCCAACTCTACTAAACATCTCAACTAACGCTTCGGCTACGCGTTCCGTCTCAATGCCGGGTAACGCTACCGCCTCGGGATATCTCGTCGCATAGTCTATCATTGTTAAAATATAGCGGGATTTCCTGTCAGAACGAGGTTCTATCGGTCCAACTATATCAACAGCGACTCGTTTAAATGGTGTGTCAATCTGTGGCAACTTTCCTAAAGGTACCTTAGTGACACGACCTTTTTTAATAGTCCTTTGACATATGTCACAAGATTTACAAAACCTTGCCACATCACCACAAACTCCAGGCCAAAAGAACTCAGTTAACACTCTATCCATAGTTTTCTTTATGCCCAAATGACCTGACATCAAGGTTTCGTGCGCCAATCTTAACACCTTTTCACGAAAACCTTCAGGGATAATAAGTTGCAAAGTGACCTTGTTTCCCTTAGTAAACTGCCTATACAATAATTCTTTCTTTCGGATAAACTTAGTTTCACCCCGGTTCAATCCACGACTAATAGTCACATTCCCAGATTCCACTCTTTGCCTTATGCCATTCAATTTAGGGTCAACAACTTGGGCCTGCTTCAATGCCTCCTTATCACTAGCAATAATTTGATCAGGAACTTTAAGTTTCTTATAGACCTCTTCACCTTGCTTAGCTTGTGACCTAGTCACTGCCGCCGTTGCAAAATGGGACATATCGGGAAGTTTTGACCCGTCAATATTTCCAATAACCAGGTCATACAATGTATCTTCCATGCACAATGCCTCAGTTTTTCCTGTGAAAAATGGACAATCTATGTCAACCATTGCTAAGGGATACCTTTGGGTAGATTCATCAATCAAAGTTACATCAGATTCTCTACCAAGTAACTGATCATTAGAAACCAAGTTTCTACGAACGACACACCCAGTACAACCTGTGTCCCTTAAAACTACAACTGTTTTACCATTAACCGTACCCTGCGCTGTTGGTAATCGCGACCTTAAAAAGTAACAGACACCTTCCCTATCCACGTTATTATTGATTAATGGACTTTCTTCCTTACTCTTATAGAGACCTTCAATTTCATGAGACCTATTCATTGTAGTTTTACAAAAGCTCATTTGATGTCCGCCACCCCGACCACGTCCGCGGGAATAACCCCGACCACGGCCACGATCTGAATTACTACCCTTCGTCTGTACAGTATCGCTCTTACTCTGTGATCTTTGTGTCTCATCTTTCGGTGCATAACTACTCCCCTTACTTCCGCTATACCCGCTTGCACTTGCACCTACCTCCGCACTATATGCTTGCTTCCTATCGGGATTCTTAAAACATTTATATGTTAAATGTCCCTTACCACAAATACTACATTTTATCTCTGGCTTCGCACTCGGCTTATTATCAGATCTACTCTGAGTTACGCCCTTACTATCACGCTGCCCCTTATTAACACAAGCGTAGACACCGCCACGTGCTTCTGCAAATAAATCTGCTTCCCTAGCCATCTCACCTAGATTCGTGAATGTTTTCGGTTTCAAATGAACATATAGTTCTTTACTACAGGATTCTAAAAACTGATCTCTAGCGAAAAAATCGCAAACAGCTTCGTAAGACTGGTCTACTTTCGCCATTTTTAACCATTTATTAAGATACGACCTAAGTCTACTACTAAACTGAATAAAAGTTTCGGACTTTTCAGGCCTATCATAGCGAAATTTCTTCCTAAAACCGCGTTCAGTCATATCGAAATTCTTTAACAACGCATCTTTCAACTTGTCATAATCTGCTGCATCATCTACAGACAATCTATCATAAACATCAAGCGCGCGACCTTTAAGTAATGCGCTTAAATATGCAGCCCAAACGTTTTTATTCCATTTATTCGCCGTCGCGTATTTCTCAAACCTTGATAAGTAACTATCCATTTTGTCCTTACTTTCATCAAAATACGGTAACTTGGGATCTCGCGCATGCGCTAGCTTTTCAGCCTTCTGTTTTTCTAATTCAACTCTAAACGTTACCTTCTGCAAATCTATCTGATTCTTTAACTCGCGTTGCTGCAATTCAAAACTATACTTCAACTTTTCTAACTCAACTTCGCTCGACAACTTCGCTTCCTTATCGCTTTCGACTTGAGACAACTTAGCTTCCCTATCTTTCTCGGCTTGCCGCTCTATGCTTTCAATTCGCGCCATCTCGATTTCCCTATCCGCCGCAATCTTAGCTAGTTCTACTTCCCTATCTTTCTCGGCTTGCGCGATCCTAGCTAACTCAATTTCCCTATCTTTCTCGGCTTGCGCGATCCTAGCTAACTCAATTTCCCGGTCTTTATCGGCCTGCGCAAGCTTTTCTTTCTCCGCCGCGATCTTCTCTTTATCAAGTTCCCTTACCGCGTGCCTTTCTGCCCTTTCAGTCTCTTGCTGTTGCTTTACAAATTCCTGCAATGCCTCCCCTTCATAACCTAACTCCCTTCCCGTCTTAACTAACTGATCCATGACGCTTAACGTAATGCTCACGTTAACTTAACTGAAACCGACGTTCACTTATTGTCACACACGTTAACTAAAACGTTAACAATAATAATAACGAACTAATCCAACTAAAACGTTGATTAATTAGTATACTCGCGATCTGGACGTAGCCATTAAAGTTACGTTCATAACAGACCGGAAATGACGTCATAAACTGACGTTGACTTTGCCGAGAATTACTTTTCACTATTAGATGACGTAATTAGATGACGTAAATAACCCACATTACAATTACGCCCAACTTGATCTAGCGTATCGGATATACAAACGTAACGTATGTAACGCAACGTATTAACACTGACACGACAACTGTACGTCTTACATTACAAAACCTTATAAGATACCAACGGTAAATCAAACTTAAGATTCTGCTATTAGGTTTAATTCATTGTAACGATACTATAGTACGTTACGAGTAACCTACGTTACTAAATCAGGACATAAAATGGACCTCAGTAACGGTTACGACACAACGTACAAAACGTTTAAGTTAATAAACTTACAGATTGTCATGCAACAGCAGTGCCAAGGTACTCAAACGGACCTTAAAACTAAATATGTATCATCCGTGCCAAGACAATTCAGGTCTATATACCTCAGATTCCCCACTCAGATATGCAACCTGTTACATTCTATCACAAATTAATGCATGGGCTATCGCACTTCATCACGCAGGGAATAAGGATAGTTGACCTTAATTGAGTGTAGGTTACATTTACAAAGAATTTAGTGGCAAAATTGCTCCCCTAAAATTCACAGCCTTACGTCGCCTTAGAAAAGAACAATCAGAAAGTCAATAATAATAAAAAAAAATGTCTGACAAAATTGTGCCTAGATTCTGTATATATTGTCAATGTGTTACTGTGGCAGATATTAACCGGAAATCAAATCCCACTTCTGACACCATGTTACGCCGAAGGTTTTACACACGGTCGACACGGGTGTAGAGCCTTATGCGTCGCCAGGACGGCGGAGGGTGACTTCCGGTTAAAGGGTTATCTACCAGTGTATTTCACTAACAAGGAAACTCTAACAACGTTAGAATTTTTTGAAGTTTATCTATATATAATGTAAATTTTATATACAACAATACAATTTACAACTGTCACAATTACAATAATATACAACACATATTAGTTCATGTCGCTGGCCCAAGTAAGGTGTTTGTTTCAAATCTGTAATCGATTTGCGTACAATACGCAAATAGATTACCGTCTGACGTCAACACCGTACTCGGCTCAGCGCCATGAACTAAAGGAAAACACAAAGAACAAAAAAACGTTAGTTTGAGCTCATACAAAAAAAACAAGGCCTTATGTTGGTAGACTTCACTTTGTCGTTCCCTGGATCATGTCATGGGCCAGTCCATATATCATGAGGAACACCAACTTATAATTACACGTGCACGATTATATACTGGTCGCTCCCTGGATCGTACCAGGGACCAGTCTATATATATTAACACACCTTTGTGGACGAACACTGTCCCACACTTGATGTGACCTTCAGATCTTATCACAGAATCTGGCAAAACTGTGCTAACCACTTCCGCCTACGATTTGTGCTTCCCGCCTCTGCTTAGGAACCATGCACAAACGGCGTTGTAACTGCCTCTACCCGGGTTGGTATTAACCTGGAGACGTTTATCGAATCTCCAGGTGAGACGTGGCTCTAAGTCCTAACAGCTGACTGCCGGACTTGATGTGCCTAAAAATAACGAACTTACACTTAATACATTGTAACTACATAATAACAATACGTAAGACTTGGGCCTGTCTTGGAAATACCATACAACGCCCTCGGCGAATGCCGAGCATAACGTGCACACGCCAGCCGTGTCACTAGACACGACTCGCGCTCACGATGTAAAGCTAAAAGTGTGCTTACCACTTCCGCCTATGAAGAAACGTAGATCCTACCACGCATGTGCGTCGAAGGATCTGACGTCAAACATTGTCAAGAAGTATACTGACGTCAACAGGCATTACCATGACATACCCCACATAAAACATGAATAATCTAAACAATGACTTATTTACATTAAATTGATTGACCAAAATCTAACTCGCATATGTATTAATTCATTTCTTTAAACTAAGCGTAATACCATTTGCCATAGAATATAATAGCTGAATAAGCGTTTCTCACACATTTGGGATCATAACGTTTGATCTGACATCATGACATCAATGATGTTATACCATATGACGCCGTCTAATGAAGGCAAATCAAACGCATGATGACCAAATGTTACCATTATAACTTATGGAAAAAACCCTTAATGCGGTGCATGCTATGGCGTCAATTGACGTCACGAGTATATAAATTAGTTCCATTACAAATCAATCTACTTCTATAGGCCACGTATACGTGAAACTAATATAAAAAGTGCTGACGTCGCAATAACATGAATGCAACTGACGTCACATGAATAACATGAATGCAACTGACGTCACATGAATAACATGAATACAACTGACGTCACTGGACGTCAAATAGACGCGCACCAGTGAAACTTATGTAAAAAGTGCTGACGTCGCAATAACATGAATGCAACTGACGTCACATGAATAACATGAATGCAACTGACGTCACTGGACGTCAAATAGACGCACACCATTGCAACCAACATCAGTGATATAAACTATTTCCGTAATTTACAAAACTTCCTAATATACAAATACCATGCGCAGCATGGTCAGTATAAACAAAATTGGTCGACATATGCACAGCCTGATCACTGTCAACAAAATCAAATCAGTCGACACATATAATCATACCATATCAATCAGAAGTCACATTTTTCATTCTTAGCCAAACTATTCTAAATAAATATAATAAGATCTTACCGTTCTGGTCTAAACTCAGAATCTGGGCACACAACAATATAACGTCCTCAGTATAAGAATTAAACAGCCACGTCTAACTTTTCAATAAAAGATAGGCGTATAAATAGTATGCGTCTCACATTTAAATCATGGGACTCGAATATAAGCGTGCAGGTACTCACATTAAAATCATGCAACACGCTGTCCACAATCAAAAGACTCGTGCAGGTATTCACCTTAAAATCATGCAATACGCTGTCCACGAGAGGTATTCACAAACAACCCATGCATAACGTAGTCACAATTTCCGTAAACGTTTTATTACCACAGTTACCCTAAAAACTGTAGCCTTACTGATTGAAAGGATTTAAATAATCTCGACGACATAGTGGACGATTAGATCCATTTCGTAACACTAAGTCCAACCCTAACCGAGTGGCATTAACCACGTCCAGAACGAAAGTCATTAGGGTTAGGGTCAGTAACTAACCCTAACCCTAAGCCTAACCCTAATGACTTTCGTTCTGGACGTGGTTAATGCCACTCGGTTAGGGTTGGACTTGGAGTTCGAGTTAGGGTTAGGGTTAGTTACTAACCCTAACCCTATTGACTTTCGTTCTGGATGTGGTTAATGCCACTCGGTTAGGGTTGGACTTAGTATCAGGGTTAGGGGAAGGGTTACGGTAACCTAATGATACAATGATTATTGTCCCGTGGATGATAACAGGAGTATATAGAGAGAGAGAAGAAATTTTTTTCTAACAATCATTATGCTACTCAAGGGAAAGTATTCCCTGGGAATAGGGTTTCCTGAGGGGGGAGAGAGAAAAAATGGGGCATGGAATCATTTGGGGTTAATACAAGTGTCTCTATTTTAAAGTGGACTATAATTACTATTAGCATAATTTTATCCTATAGACATTATTGTCCACGTGGACGATAATGTCTACTGAAATTGGTAGTTTTTCTATAAGAATTATTGTCCAGTGGACAATAACAGGAGTATATATATAGAGAAGAAATTTTTTCTAACAATCATTGTATGCTACTCAAGGGAAAGATTTCCCTGGGAAAAGGGTTTCCTTTGGGGGCAATGCTATAGGAAAATGGGGCTTGGAATGTTTTGGGGTAGACAAGTTTCTTAGAATATCCAGTTTATGTGTAAAATTTCCTTTAGACATTATTGTCCACGTGGACGATAATGTCTAGTGGAATAATTAGGTTTTCCTATAAGAATTATTGTCCAGTGGACGATAACGTGAGTACATAACCGACGATTTTTTAAACACTCATGATGGGGCATAATGTGCCTGTGACTGGACAAAATGTTCGTTAGAATATATAAATAGTTAGTTTTTTATGGAACTCGATTTAATACTTTTTATACATAATTTATAGGAACAACAATATCTAGATCTATATCTACTCAAATTAATAAATGCGCTGACGGTAATCTATTTTTAAAAAGCAAGCATCTAATGACACTGATCAACAAATCTAAATAATCTGAAGGGTTTTTGGTTTTTAAAAATCAGCCAGAAATTATCGTCCACAAGTGGACGATAACAGGATATTGCCAAACTAAATATAAAGTGCATCATTTTGAACTAAATTATTTGAGTCAAATTTCATAGATATTGTCACATTATTTCAATACAGGCGATCTGTGGATGCTCACCAGTTGTCGCTTAGGGACTACTCTCTTGTTGAGGCACTCCAGCAAGTGGTTTTTCGAAGTTTATACTTAAAGGATAAAGAAACAGCAAATTCCACTTACATGGTTCAGTTTGCTACCATTTCTCGTAGTCAGATTTGTCCAGTAGAGTTTTTGAAATTCATTGGCATGCTCTCAAGCTTGGAAAGTAATCTCTTGCAATGTATTTTTTCCAGTTTCATAATGGCCGCCTCAAGATAACCCATTATTGCTGTAGGGGTGGCATGTTTTAAGCATATTCTTGAAAATTACCATTTCATATAAAATTAACATGAAATCATTTCAGAAGAATTTATGCTTATATCTTATAGCAGTTATTTTCATAAGTAATATCTTTTTGGAAAACAAAAAGATGCATAAGTGTAGCTGACACTGCAAACAACCCTTTGCTGAAATGGTCATATTCCAAAACAGATCAGGTGATTAATGATGACATCATTTCTGTTGTGATGTCACAATGGGTGGTTCCCAGCTTTATTAAAATTAAAATGAATCTCATCAAAGGCAGGAAACCAGAAGGAATACTTTTACTATTGGAAAACCCACCTCAAAACAAAAAATGATAAAAATAGACAAAAGAGGTCATGCAATATGCTGCAAGTCAGTATTTAGCTACGAGAAATGGTTTTGGGTATGTTCAACCTAAAATTTTGATATTTAAGCATCTTTAAAGAAAAAAGTTCCACTAAAAACCACTTGCTGGAGTGCCTCAACAAGAGAGTAGATGTCGAACTAGAGAACTTTATGCAGTTTATCATTCCTTGCCTTCATCACTACATCAGTTTGAGTTGGAATACAAAACCAGATGATGACAGTTAAATATACAGGGGCCTCTTTTTGTAACGGCTCAAGAAATTTGTTCCTTGTCTACTAAGGAAACTCGAGTGACATGTAATCTGCATGGTCCACATAGCATACCGTGGCTGGCAGTACTATGAGGGATCAGGGTACAGCTTAATGGCCTTGGTACCGATTAACAACACCCTTGTGGGTAAGAGGTCAGAGCGCCATTATTCGCGAACTAACCAAACAGCACAGATGTTACATTATACCGGGTCGGAAAAACAACAGACCTGAATAAAAGGTGGAATCACTGGCGCTTGAACAACAAATGTTGTGAAAATACTCCTATGTATTCTATAATATACACTATGGTCAGGATCGCCGCAAATGCTTGGCAGTTTTTGAATGATTCATATCACAATTAATATTCAACACCAAAATTTAATACTCAGCCGTTTGTTAAGACTGATGCTCTTACCTGCTTACGTGTCTCTGCATCCAATAATTACGACTAAACGGCACTGGTTAGAAGAAAATACAATCTTTTATCGGCAATTCATTTTTTCCTGGAATCAATCGGGTAGCCATATGGCTGTCTGGTACCCCGTCTTATTTGCGAGTTCTTTTGGGGTTAAGAACAGTACTCAAGTGGTCGTGTTGTTGTTGTTGTAACATTCTATTTGATTCTATTCTATTAGTTGTTGTTGGGGCTCTACTGGTTTTTCCGCTTTTTCTCAAGTTGAATTTTTATTTAGGCATTACCAATATATAATTTGTATATTTTACGGCTTCTGTCTTCCGATTGTTTCAATCAAATTAATGTATTCAACGGTGATACCCTTTATTAGCCTAGTACCTTCGCTCTCGCCAAATTCCGTCGCATGCATTGGGAGGGTACTGTATTTTACCCATCGGAAGCCAGGGACCAAGTTTATCAGGAAATGGACAGCTGTTGGATTTCAGGAAGAAATGAATATTGCCGATAAAAGATCGTATTTTCTCCTAGCCAGCGCCGTTTCCACGTAATTATCAGATGCAGAGACACGTAAGAGCATCAGTCCTAACAAACGGCTGAGTGTTAAATTTTGGTGTTGAATATCGTGATACGAATCGTTCAAAAATTGCCAAGCGTTGGCAGCGATCCTGACCATAGAGTATATTATAGAATACATAGGAGTATTTTCACAACATTTGTTGTTCAAGCCCCAGTGGGTGGAAATCTCTTGTATTTAATAGGTGAATAAATGTTGTCTTTGGCATTTTATGTTCATGGCAATATTATCTAAACAGTAGTGGGCTTTCCAAATCTAGAACATTTATGGGGTGTTACTTACATCCCTCAATTTTTCAGACATAAGGGGTGCAGTTATCAATCAAAATTATCCATACAGTATTTGCGTCAATGCAAACTTATCAATATTCAGTATATTATTGTCGCACCTGCTTTAGCAAGGTGCGATATAGGCGTCCGGTTTTCTGTGCGTCCGGCAGGCCGTCCGTCTGTTCACAATTTACGACGACCCTAGCATTTTAGTCCTTTCAAAAGACTTATTCTCTAAAACCACTGCATCCATGGTTCTCAAATTTCAAATGCAGCATGATCAGACAGCAGGGCTTCAGAATGGTAAATTCAGGCGAGTCTAGAATCCAAGATGGCTGCTTTTACTAAAAATAACAAAACCAATAAAATCAATGTTTTCTCCAGAACCGCTCTGTATATTGACTGAAATTATGTATGAAGCATAAGTGTGACCTTGGTATTCAGAATTATCAAAACGAAAAAAATCTATTGCGGAATTAGGTCACAGTGACCTTATGTCGACTGTTGAATTATTCACGTCGACCCTAGCATTTTAAGTCCATTCAAATGACTTATTCTCTGAAACTATTGCATCCATGGTTCTCAAACTTCACATGCAGCATGATCAGACAGCAGGGCTTCAGAATGGTAAAATTCAGGCGGGTCGAGAACCCAAGTTGGCTGGCGTTACTAAAAATAGCAAAACCAATAAAATCAACTTTTTAGCTCACCTGAGCATGAAGTGCTCAAGGTGAGCTATTGTGATCGGTCTTTGTCTGTCGTCCGGCGTCCGTCGTTCGTCCGTCGTCAACTTTTGCTTTAAACGACTTCTTCTCCAAAACTGCTGGACAGATTTTGAAATGATTTCACAGAAATGTTCCTTGGGGGACTCTTTACCAAAATTGCTAAGACGGTTCCGCTCCACTGAACAATATGGCCGCCAGAGCTAAAAATAGAAAAAACCTTTAAACGACTTCTCCTCCAAAACTGCTGGGCAGATTTTGAAATAATTTCACAGAAATGTTCCTTAGGAGGCCTTTTACCAAAATTGCTCAAACGGTTCCGCTCCGCTGAACAAAATGGCCGCCAGAGCTAAAAATAGAAAAACCTTTAAACGACTTCTCCTCCAAAACTGCTGGGCAGATTTTGATGTATTTTCACAGAAATGTTTCTTAGGAGACCCTCTACCAAATTTGCTAAAACGGTTCCGCCCTGCTGAACAAAATGGCCGCCAGAGCTAAAAATAGAAAAAACCTTTAAATAACTTCGCCTCCAAAAGTGCTGGACGGATTTTGAAATAATTTCATAGAACTGATCCTTAGGAGGCCCTTAACCAAAATTGCTCAAACGGTTCCGCTCCGCTGAACAATATGGCCGCCAGAGCTAAAAATAGAAAAACCTTTAAACGGCTTTTCCTCCAATATTGCTGGGCAGATTATGAAATAATTTCACAGAAATGTTTCTTAGGAGACCCTCTACCAAAATTGCTAAAACGAGTCAGTTCGGCTGAACAAAAAAGTTCGGCTGAACAAAATGGCCGCCAGAGCTAAAAATAGAAAAACCTTTAAACGACTTCGCCTCCAAAACTGCTTGGCAGATTTTGAAATAATTTCACAGAAACGTTTCTACGGAGGCCCTTAACCAAAATTTCTCAAATGGTTCCGCTCCGCTGAACAATATGGCCGTCAGAGCTAAAAATAGAAAAACCTTTAAACAATTTCTCCTCCAAAACTACTGGGCAGATTTTAAAATAATTTCACAGAAATGTTTCTTAGGACACCCTCTACCAAAATTGCTAAAACGGTTCCACTTCACTGAACAAAATGGCCGCCAGAGCTAAAAATAGAAAAACCTTTAAACGACTTTGCCTCCAAAACTGATGGGCAGATTTTGAAATAATTTCACAGAAATGTTCCTTAAGACACCCTCTACCGAAATTTCTCAAACGGTTCCGCTCCGCTGAATAAAATGGCCGCCAGAGCTAAAAATAGAAAAAACCTTGAAACGACTTCGCCTCCAAAACTGCTGGGAAGATTTTGAAATAATTTCACAGAAATGTTCCCTAGGAGTCCTGCTACCAGAATTGCTCTACCGGTTCCACTCGGCTGAACAATATGGCCGCCAGAGGAAAAACCTTTAAACGACTTCTCCTCCAAAACTGCTGGGAAGATTTTAAAATAATTTCACAGAAATGTTCCTTAGGAGACCCTCTACCAAAATTGCTAAAATGGTTCAGCTCTGCTGAACAAAATGGCCACCAGAGCTAAATATAGAAAAACCTTTAAACGACACCTCCTCTCAAGCCAATGGCTCGATTTCAAAATAATTTCACAGAAGTGTTAACTGTTTGACTCATGGTTCTAAACAAAAATTGCTGAAACGGTTCCACTCTGCTGTACAAAATGGCCGCCAGAGCTAACCAGAGGACCATTGGTCCTGTAGCTCACCTGAGTCCATTCATCCTTAGCACTCAAGAGTAAGAAACACTACAGTAAATTGTACAATTTGGCCTAATTTCAACTTTGACTGAGTTGTTATGCTTGTCCTAGTTAATATATTCAAGTTTGATGAAGTTACAATAAAAAAAACATGTCTGTAAAACTTTTGCCTAAATATTGCAGTAACACAGAAATAAATGCCAATTTGCGCTTTTCCCAATACAAGTCTATGGAAACTTTAAAATGCCATAGCAATGAAACCATGCGGGCAACAATAATAAAAAACAATATTCACGTAGTGGCTAATGCCATGAACATGTATGCAAAGAATCAGCTTCATCCCCCTATATGGTTTTTGAGGAAAAGATTTTTGAATATTTTTCGAAAATATTTCCTTAATATTGCTATGGCAACAAATCAAATTTGGCAAGTTGGACAAAATTAATACGAATCATAGAGGACTACTCAAGCAACATTTCTGTAGATAAAAAATCCAAAATAACTACAGGGAGATGGCAAAATTGCAGCTTTCTATTTTTCCCATTATATTTCAATGGAAACTATAAGTCGCCATACCAACCTCACTGCTGAAGCAATTGCCACAAAAAACAGTAATTCTATACAGACTTGTACAAAGATCTGTTCTGTAAAGTTTGAGCTTTATTGGCCACAAAGCTTCTGCAAAAATGATATTTTAATATTTTTTCTATTTTTAACCATTCGGTTGCAATGGCAATCAGCCAAATAGTGCAATTTGCATAAATTCAATATGGCTGGTTGGGGCCTACTCCAGGAATAGTTCTATAAAAGTTTTGTCCAAATATCTGCAGTCACATAGCAATAAAAGCAAATTTTAAATTTTCCCATCATAAGTCAATGGCAACTTCAAGTTGCCATAGCAGCCAAACTGCTGGAGCAATTGCCAAGAAAAATAGCATTTTTATATAGGGTAGTACCAAGATCCTTTCTGTGAAGTTTTAGCTTTATTAGTTGCACAGTTTCTGAGGAGATGATTTTTGAATATCTTTTCTATTTTTAACCATTCGGTTGCCATGGCAACCAGACAAATTGTGCAATTTATTTAAATGTCACGTGGTTGATAGAGGACTATTCAAGGAACATTTCTGTAAAAGTTTTGTCAAAATATCTGCAGTGACATAGCAATAAATGCAAATTTTCAATTTTCCCATTATAAGTCAATGGCAACTTTAAGTTGCCATAGCAATCGAACTGCTGGAGCAATTGCCAAGAAAAACAGTATTTTTATAGAGGGCAGTACCAAGATCCTTCCTATGAAGTTTGAGCTTTATTGGTTGCATAGTTTCTGAGGAGATGATTTTTGAATATTTTTTCTATTTTTAACCATTTGGTTGCCATGGCAACCAGCCAACTTGTGCAATTTACATAAATTTCTCGTGGTTGATAGAGGACTACTCAATGAACATTTCTGTAAAAGTTTTGTTTAAATATCTGCAGTGACATAGCAATAAATGCAAATTTTCAATTTTTCCGATACAAGTCAATGGAAACTTTAAGTTGCCATAGCAACCAAAGTTCTGAAGCAATTTGGATAAAAAAACAGTATTATTGGTCCCCCCTACCTATAGATGCTATATATAAAATTTGGTAACAATGGGCCTTGTAGTTTCAGAGGAGATGTCGTTTGAAAATGTTGACGGACGACGGACGGACGGACGACGGACGACGGACGACGGATGCCTGCCTATACTATAAGCTCACCTGTGAGCCTTCGGCTCAGGTGAGCTAAAAATAGAAATAAATCTTAGAACGAATCAGAGGGCACAGTTACGATCCAATCATCATGAAACATGGTCAGAAAGTTTATCTGAATGAAATCTAGACCAACTTTGATACTGGGTCATGTGGGGTCAAAAACTAGGTCACTAGGTCAAATCTTAGAAAAACGTTGTGTACTCTCTTTAGGGCACAGTTATGATATAATCTACATGAAACTTTGTCAGAATGTTTATTTTTATGAAATCTAGACCTGATTTGAATCTGGGCCATGTCTGGTCAAAAACTAGGTCACTAGGTCAGTTCTTAGAAAAACCATGTGAAGGCTTTAGAGGACACAGTTTTGTTCTAATCTTCATGAGACTTAGTCAAAATGTTTTTCTCCTACAAATCTGGACCAAGGGTGCAACTTGGTCATGTCGGGTCAAAAACTAGGTCAAACCTTAGAAAAGCATTGTTTACGCTCTAGAGGGCACAGTTTTGATCCGATATTCATGAACTTTTGCAGAATGTTTATATCCAAGAAATCTAGACCAGGTTTGAAACTGGGTCATGTGGGGTCAAAAACAAGGTCATTAGATTAAATCTTATAAAAACCTAAGGTACACAATAAAGGGTTCATTTTCCATTGAATCTTTGTGAAACTCTGTCTG
Source organism: Ctena decussata (assembly GCA_963989385.1). NCBI lineage: Eukaryota > Metazoa > Mollusca > Bivalvia > Lucinida > Lucinidae > Ctena > Ctena decussata. The sequence goes on from OZ022509.1 coordinate 61,851,296, forward strand.
TTGGAGGTATGGATGTTTCTGAGGTTAAGTTCACAGGATACTCAGGTGAGCGATCCAGGGCCATCACGGCCCTCTTGTTCTCCAGAACTGATTCACATATTTGGCTGAAATTTTGTGTGAAGCATAAGTGGGACCTTGGTATTCAGAATTATCAAAATGAAAAAAATCTGTAGCGGAATTAGGTCACAGTGACCTTATGTCAACCCTAGAATAATTTACGTTGACCCTAGCATTTGAAACCACTGCATCCATGGTTCTCAAATTTCACATGCAACATGATTAGGCTGCAGGGCTTCTGCATAGTTAAATTCAGGCGGTCGAGAATCAAAGATGGTCGCCATTACTAAAAATAGCAAAACCAATAAAATCAACTTTTTCTCCCGAACCACTCTGTATATTTGACTGAAATTTTATATGAAGCATAAGTTGAGCCTTGGTATTCAGAATTATCAAAACGAAAAACATCTGTATCGGAATTAGGTCACAGTGACCTTACGTCAGCCCTAGAATAATTTATGTTGATCCTAGCATTTAAGTCCATTTGAATGACTTATTCTGTGAAACCATTGCATCCATGGTTCTCAAATTTCACATGCAGCATGATCAGTCTGCAGGGCTTCAGAATGATAAAGTTCAGCAAGTTTTTTCTCCAGAAGCACTTGGTATAATCATTGAGTTCTTCATGTGAAGGCACACAGCAGGTGCGAAGTCTGCGGAATTCTTGTTTGATATTTTCAGCAAGTACAGAAATTAATGATCTGCATGTTTTTCATCAAGCTGCTTGCAGCCAGTGAGATCGACAGTTTCCTTTAGATATGAGGTTGGCGCATTCATCTGTTTGTGGGTCCGTCTCTCTGTACAACACTTCCTTGATTTTAAAGACCTTAGCACCTTAAAACTTAATCGCTACCTTATAACAAAAAAATTCTGATTGGCTTTCACAAAACTAGGTCACTGTGACCTACTTTCGCTTAATAGTACCACATTTTTAGCTCACCTGAGCCATAGGCTCAGGGTGAGCTATTGTGATCACCCAGTGTCCGTCGTCCGTCGTGCGGCGTCAACAATTTGCTTTAAATGACATCTTCTCTGAAGCCGCGAAGCCTAGGGCTTTGATATTTGGTATGAAGCATTGTCTAGTGGACCTCTACCAAGTTTGTTCAAATGGTGGCCCCAGGGTCCAAAATGGCCCTGGGGCAGGGCCATTTTGGACCCTGGGGCAGGGGGTCTTGGGTTCGAAACTAAAAAATACTTAAAAATCTTCTTCTCCAGAACTGCTTGGCCCAGATGCTTGAAATTTGGTATATAGCATTACCTAGTGGTCCTCTATCACGTTTGTTCAAATGGTGGCCCCAGGGTCCAAAATGGCCCTGGGGCAGGGGGTCTTGGGTTCAAAACTAAAAAAATACTTAAAAATCTTCTTCTCCAGAACTGCATGGCTCAGATGCTTGAAATTTGGTATGTAGCACTGCTTAGTGGTCCTCTACCAAGTTTTTTCAAATGGTGGCCCCAGGGTCCAAAATGACTCAGGGCAGGGAGACGTCCCAGGTCTGAACCATAGAAATACATAGTAAACAATAAAAAATCTTCTATTTCAGAACCACTTGGCTCAGATGCTTGAAATTTGGTATGTAGCATCGCCTAATGGTCCTTTACCAAGTTTGTTCAAATGTTGGCCCCAGGGTCCAAAATGGCTCCGCACCAGGGAGTCCTGGGTTTGAACCATAGAAATACATAGAAAAATATATAAAAATGTTCTTCGGAACAGCAAGGCTCAGATGCTTGAAATTTAATATGTAGCAGTGCCTAATAGTCCTTTACCAAGTTTGTTCAAATGGTGGCCCCAGGGTCCAAAATGGCCCCTTGGCAGGGAGTCCAAGGTTTGAACCTTAGAAATGCAAAGAAAAATATTCAAAAATCTTCTTTTTCAGAACCGCAAGGCTTAGATGCTTGAAATTTGGTATGATGCATTGCCTAGTACTTAGTCCTTTACTAAGTTTGTTCAAATGGTGGCCGCAGGGTTTAAAATGGCCCCGCGGCAGGGACTCCTAGGTTTGAACCATAGAAATACATAGAAAAATATTCAGAATCTTCTTCTTCAGAACCGCTTGGCATAGACGCTTGAAATTTGGTATGTACATTGCCTAGTAGTCCTTTACCAATTTTGTTCAAATGGTGGCCCCAGGGTCCAAAATGGCCCTTCGGCAGGGAGTCCTAGGTTTGAACCATAGAAATACATAGGAAAAATATTCAAAAATCTTCTACTTCAGAACCACTTGGCATAGTAGCTTGAAATTTGGTATGTAGCATTGCCTTGGGGTCTTTTACCAAGTTTGTTCAAATGATGACCCCAGGGTCTAAAATAGCTCCACCCCAGATGGTCCTGGGTTTGAACCATAGAAATACGTAGAAAAATATTCAAAAATATTCTTTTTCTTCAGAAGCAATTGGCTCAGGTGCTTGAAATTTAATATGTAGCATTGCCTTGTAGACCTTTATCAAGTATGTTCAAATGATGGCCCCAGTGTCCAAAATGACCCTACAGCCCGGAGTCCTGAGTTTGAACCTTAGAATTACATAGAAAAATATTCAAAAATCTTCTGTTTCAGAACCACTTGGCTCAGATGCTTTAGATTTGGTATGATGCATTGCCTGGTGGACTCCAACAAAGTTTGTGTAAATGGTGGCCCTGGGATCCAAAATGGCCTTGGGGGGTCTTTGGTTCGAAATTAAAATATACTTAAAAATCTTCTTCTCTAGAACCCCTTAGTGCAGATGCTTGAACTTTGATATGTTGCATTGCCTCGTTGTCCTTTACCAAGTTTGTTCAAATGATGGCGCCAGGGTCTAAAGTGGCCCTGCCTTAGGGGGTCCTGGGTTTGAACCGTAGAAGTACATAGAAAAATATTAAAAAATCTTCTTAATCAGAACCATTTGGAAATTGTTGCAAACTAACAGGTTTGTTCAAATGATGACCCTAGTTTGACCTTTAACCTTTTTGCTCGGGTGAGCGATTCAGGGCCTCTTGGCCCTCTTGTTAGTTTTAAGGTCAGCTCCAAAATCTCGCTTTCATAAGCCCCAGAAATTTGAAATTCTTCAGTGCTTGCACCTTATCACACCAGGTCACCCCCCAACACAACTAGGTCTCTGTGACATAATAATTAAGTACCACATTATTAGCCTTCGAGGTCAGCCCTATATCTCGCCTTTCATAGGCCCAAAATGCACCTTACTACTCCAGGTCACATACCGACGCAACTAGGTCACTGTGACTATCTTCTTTGAGAAAGTACCGTGTACCGCTTTTTTAGTTTTGGAGGTCAGCACCATATCTCCCTTTTCTTAGCCTCCAGACCTTTAAAATTCTATCAGTGAATGCACTTTACCACTCCAGTTACCCCTGACGTTGTGTCAGGTCACGTACTGTGACCTACAGTACCACAATAAAGTTTTCAAGGCCAGCCCAATATCTCGCTTTTTAGGGACAGGTCATTTATTATTCAGTATGTGTGTGTGTGTGTGTGGGGGGGGGGGGGGGGGGGGGGGGGGGAGGGGGTGCTGGCTACATTTCCATATGACTGATATGAGTCACCAAAATTTTCCTGACCCCCCCCCCCCCCCCCCTCCCAGTCTCACCGGAATTTTTTTCCGACCCCCCAGATAGGTGACAAAATTTTTTTGTTATGAACCCCACTCCCCCACCCACCACCATCCCAGATCCCCAGCTACCCTTCACACACACACACCATATTTCATATTTTATGTCAGACTGTCTTCAATCAAATGAACATTTTCTTACTCTGACAGGTTGATAATCATGCAGATTAATGGTCTTTAAATTTTGTCAGCATATTTTTGCACTTTTGCTTATGGCCATCTAGAAATCTGTTGTTGAATGTTCAATAAAAGTGTTAAAAATAGTAATGAAGAGAGGGGTCTGGGGGAACAGCCCCCAGAAGCCACAGTAGGTTTGCTGATGACAAGGCAACTGGAGAGCTGATATCACAAACGCAGACATTTATTTAATCAAGAACAAAATCATAGACAGTTGTATACTGTTCTACTTGCAAATCTTATTTGGACATGATATGGCCCAGTTTTTTGTGTCATTTCCATACATGTAAATGTCTTTAAGTTTGAGTTTGAGTTTGCAAGAATAGAAGTAATGGGAGGGGGGGTCTGGGGGGCAAAGCCCCCTCTCCCCAGAAGCTGAGCCAATCTTTAAAAATGAAGACTGATGGAAGAATTCTGACCCCAGCACCCAATATGCCAAATAAAATGACCCCCCCCCCCCCCTCCCCTTGCTCCAAGGCTTTTTCATCCCCCCCTCCCCCATAGTACATCACCAAAAAATAATCTGACCCCCCCCCTCCCTAAATGTACCCGGCCCCCACCTGATAATAAATGACTCGTCCCTTATATAGGCCTCAGACCTTGAAACTTGCTTTATTCTTTTCCTACAAAAAATCTAAAGAATCTGGGAATATCGTGCAACCTTCTGTTCATTTTCACCGCAGAAATCTGCTTTGTCCTGGAGCAAGGGTAGTCAATTTTTTGCCATTTTGACGGCATGCAAACATATTGAATACACAGACCGAAAGTTATTGAGTATAAATGGCTCCATCCATCACCATAACTTAAAAGGGCTATAAGGTTGATAAATGTTTTTTACCAATCAAACTATAATTATGTCACAGGTCAGTTTTGTTTTGTTCGATTCTCCTAACAATGTTCCCAAAGTGGCTCAGCGTACCAGTAGTACGTAATTATAGTTGCACGCACTTGGCGCAGTGTGTCCATCCAAAAGTGCAGTTTTGGATTTTATTTTACTTGATAAATAAAAGTCATTCTAGGAAAAATTGGTAATTCATTCATGCTAATTCTTGAATACCGTAATGAACCCAAAAATTTTGGACACCCGAAACTCACACAATTATTGTTTCAAAATTCTTAAAAAGTAATGCATCCAAATGATGCTCAATGAATAGCAAACATTGTAGATCCTGATTAAACTGCTCCTTCAGGATCATTTTGATTTGGGTCTACATTGTTTGCACAGATCTGTCTGTCCGAATATTTAGGGCAGGGCCTCACAAATCCATTGTCCGGCTGCCCGGGACAAGTTAAATTTTTCCTTACTTGCCCAGAAAAATACTTACGCTATATAGGGAAAACTGAAAAAAATTCAGCATTTTGTAGCAGTACCGGACAAGTAGATCAAATTTTGATTTGTCAGGCCCTGCTTAGGGTCATTACGGTAGCTTAAAAGAGGATTCACCAGTATAGAAAACAGAATGTGCAGTTAGCTTGAATGTTAGATCTAGTATTATTATTTTTTGCAGGTTTGTGCCATTATGGAGAAAAGGAAAGCTAGTACACATGAGCTGGTCTCTCAACAGAACATGACTCTGACGGCAGCTAGTATAGGAGTTCAGACCTACAAGGATGGAATTTCTCAAGCATAAATCTAAAGCTGGAAAAAGTACAAGAATAAAAAAGAAAATGTGGAAAAGTGCTGAAAAAATGATTTTTTTTGGTTGAAAAGTTTATGTATGCACTGTTTAGTACTCATGTACTACCGTAAAAATTCTTAATATTGGGACACCAAAAATAATTACCATAATTGTCCTAAAATTGGAACAGATTGGTTTTACAGTGCAGTATTGTGTCCAAAAATGCAAATGGGATGGCAAATAGTGTAAATCCTAATCAGACTTCTCCTCAAGAAGCAGTCTGATCTGGGTTTGCACTGTTTGCTCAGACCGAACTGTCCCAATATATAGAGGTTTACAATATTTCACATCATACTTGAAGACAATGTGTAACTGGATTCAAACTTCAGGAGTGGAAGGTCATCAGTATTTCAAAATTCTACTAATTCAAAGAGTAGGCTCCTTAACTTTTTGTATCCAATCTTTTCATCAGAGTTTTGAACTTCAGGAAAGCAGGAAAGATCTTTGTGATAATGTTTGTTGCTAATAGACAATTAAAAGACGTACACTCCCTTGTGACAGGCATTGCACATGGGCATTCTTCGTATCTTACAGACACAATTTTCTAGTTTCAAATTAAGAATGTATGGGTACAACCTTTTGTTTTCCCTTCTTTTTTACAAAGATGAACAACTTGTGTGACTTCCTATTTGCTTCCCTCATGTTTTTCCACCATTTTTACAATGGGAAACAACCAATGTGACTTCCTGTTGGCTTCCCTCATTTCTCCTCCATTTTTTTAAAAACTTGACTACTGTTTGCTTCCTGGGATGATGGCCTTTCAAATTGTAGTCTACTTGTTTAGAAAAGAATTTGCTCCTAGGGAAGCAAATTCTTGCCTACAGAGAGTTGACTCCCATTCAGAAAGGAGATGAAATGAAAAGGACAGAGTCGCTTCCCCTGAGAGGGTACCCATTCACCTTAATTCATTTATGTGAGTGTGTGTGATATGATTATGAGTTTCATGGCACATCAGCACAAAAAGGCCATCTCACACTAAATCAAATGATTTGAGAAACAATTACATGTGCGTATGTTAGTCTTTAAAACATCTGGCTCTTGATTACCAGAATTACACTAGTTCTTATACTTGTGTTAAACTTTACCTGTATATTTCATGTTGATTCTTATATGCTCGTTCGAAAAACAGGACATATTACATTATGGCACTGGGGTCCTTCCCTCTGTCCGGGTTAACTTTTTGTCCCCCGCCTTTTCGAAGAAAAGCGGAGGGACATAGTTTTCGGCATTTCGTCCTTCCGTCTTTCCGTCCCCCTAAAGTAGTAGGTACCTTGTGTGCGCAACTCCTCCTACAGTTTTATGCCGATTCTTTCGAAACTTTGCAGATGTTTTTGTCATGGTCTGAACTAGCAGAAAGTGAGATGTAGCTGTTGCTTTTCCAGCAACAGTGGTGTAAAGGTTTGTCACATTTTCTGGTTTAGCTCTGTTTTGTGACGCTGAGCAGAAAGGCGAGACAGAGCAGTTTGCGGAATTCTTGTTCTTAATAGTGGTCGACAAAATAGTAAATCTAAACAGCTGCACTTGTTTGGAGAATGAGTTATGCTTTAAATGTTGAGTGAGCACTTTCAGATTTACAGGTAAATCTCAGCAACACAGCTTAAAGGGGACCACAGTTAAATGTAGTTTCATTTGAAAGATAGGGGTAGCAGGAGATCAAGCCATAGCCAAGTGGCTGTACTGGCAGTGGCCCACAGTGTATCTTAGGCATCTGCGCCTTTCCCTATGTTATCCTTCCCTGAATAAAAAAAGGTACCTGGTATTGCTGGGTTGAAAGAAATTTCCAATCAATGGATGGCCCAACAGGGATTCAAACCCTGGACATTCTGCACCATAACCGAGATTCCCAGACCATTTGACTACGGCAGCCGGTGATTAGCAGACTTGCTCATAAAACATCACACTACCCCCTCTCATTAAATGTTGGGAGAACATCTATGTAGAAGAAGGGGTGGATGACGCCATTTTACATCATTTTCTAAAGTATTGCAGGACAATGGGAGGGTGATACTGAATGCCTTGGGCAGTACAGAACCCTCTTTTTGGTTGAAAAGATATCCATCTCTAGAAGGAATCGAACCCGGATTGATCGCTCAGCAGGCAAGTACATATGCCACTGAGCTATTAGGCTCCTAAATAAATGCAGAACTGATTGTTGAAAAATAAAGCAAACATTGAATGACTTTTCCCACTGACTGTCTTAATTAAAATGAAGAATATGAACTGATAAAAAGCATAGCTTGTCATCTGATCCTATATTAAATGTATTTATGTATATATGAGCCACGACACGACAAAACAAAGTGGAATGTGTGCCACGAGAACTCAGATCAGCATTACATCCGACCAATCTGATCAGAGTCTTTGCTGTCTGCATAAAGCTAGCTTTGACCCTTAGCTAACCTTTAAGCACACAGCGAAACCTATGATCAGACTGGGCGGATGTCCAGACTAAATTAATGACCAGAGTCTTCGCCAAGCGCCCGTTTGAAAAACGGGACGTATTATGTTATGGCGCTGGCATCCGTCCATCCGTCCGTCTGTCGTAAACTTTTTCGTTTCCGGATAACTCCTCCAACAGTTTACATCCGATCAAGCTGAAACTTGGTATATAATAAGACTATGAGGTGGACCAGCCCATATTATTTCGAGGTTATGCTCCAATGATTTTTAACGGAGTTACAGCCCTTTACTTAGAATTTTTGGGGTGTTTATTTCCGGATAACTACTCCTACAGTTTTCATCCAATTAAGCTGAAACTTTGTATATAGTAAGACTACTATGTGGAGTAGCGCATATTATACGGAAATTTTGCTCCAATGATATTTAGCGGAGTTACAGCCCTTTGAAAAAAGTTGTCTATGGCAGTTTGTATGGCAATTCTTTAGCATTCCATAACTTGGTTACTCTTTGGAATATCATGATGAAACTTTATAATAATGTATATGAGGCTAAGACAACATGTCTCATACAAGAATGGTTACTCTCCTTTACTTAGTTTTTGAATTACATGTACCTCCCTTTGATTATTTTGTTAGACTATATTTGTATACCTCATATCTAACTAACCCTTAGGACTATTGTGATGAAACTTAATAATAATGTTTATTAGGTTTACATGATAGGCCCCATACAAGAACAATTGCCTCCCCTTACTTTTTTTTGGAGTAACTTCCCTTTGAATATTTTCTAAGGCTATTCTTGTGCAAGCTGTAAGTAAGCAACCATACAGAATATTTTGATTAAAATTTATAGCAATGTGTATTAGGTTGAGGCTGTGTGTCTTAAATATATAAGAATTATTGCTCCCCCTTCCTTATTTATGGAGTTACAAGGCTTTATTAGCCGAAACTACGTAGTCTGGCCCATGTTCCTATTTCTGTATGTATTCTCTGGTCTTGAAGGAACTTTCTATATTTTAATTACATCGGTTTGATTAATTTCTGTGACTATTCTTGGGCAAGTCATTACTAGGGTAACGGTATGGAGTGTCTTGGCGAAACTTTATAGCAATGTGTATTAGGTTGAGACAGTATGTCTAATTAAGAATAATTGCTTTCCCTTCTTTATTTTCTTTGTTGAGTTATATCTCTTTGATTACTCATGAAGGCTTTTCTTTTTAGAACCCTAATGTTTGGAATATCTTGATAAACTTAATTGCAATGTAGACAAGGATGAAATGGTGCAAACAATCAGAAAGGGGCGTATATTGCCCCGCTTGCGGAGCTCTTGTTTGTTGCTTTTGTGGTGTCGCAGCTCATATTATGTTTCAATGCCTTGAATCAACTACTGTTTAAACCAAAAACCACCGCTGCATAGCACAGTTCGTATTAGTTCGTCTGACTCATGAGCCAGAGGTCCCGGGTTTGATACCCTGGCAGGCCACATACTTCCATTTCTTCTGCTGATTTAAGGGAAGTTGTCAATTACTGGTGGAAGTATGTGCACTTAGTACTGGTAAACCGGTTGTAAAGTAACATAGAAGTGATATGAGAATGGCCTTGGGATGTGCTCTCAAAGACGGAAGAGTGTGGTAAGAATCAGGTTCAGGAATAAAAACAAAAAATGAAAAAAAAATCATGACAAATCTGGCACAGAGAGTACTTCGTGGAAAGCTCCCCAAGGGCACATGTCGTCGGAATGACGTCATACTGACGTCGATGCGACGTCACAACGTCGCATCAACGTCAGTACGACGTCATTTCAACGTCATGTGTCTGCTGGGTCTTCTGTACTCATCTGATTTTTCTTCTCCAAGACTTGTGATCGAAAAAAAAATTATTTCACGGAAATAGGTATATGTATCAGGTGGGTAAACGGAAACAGCGTCTTGCTAATTTAGGTGTGCATATATCTGACACAATTAATCTGCGTATATGTGTTGCATCGAAGCATGAACAAAAAAATCGGCTGGACAGGACAGAAAAACGACGAATCTGGCACTGAGCGTACTTCGGTAAAAGCTCCACTGGACTCCTGTTTTCTTCTCCAAGACTGTTGTGAACGAAAAAAATAATCCTATTTCGTGGATAAAGGTGCATGTATCGGGTATGTTAACGGAATCAGCGTGTTGCCAATCAATCTGCGCATGTGTATTTGTTGAAATACGAAGAAAAACATCGGACAAAATGCAGTTGCATCAATGGCGTGGTCGAAACCTTGGCAGTTTCTTGTTTCTTGTTTCTATATCTTCACCTCCATCGTTGGAGAACCATACAATACTTGTATGTGTAACACATTATAATCTTCTTTAGTAAAAGTCAACTTAACTATTTACAGTTCTTAAAATTGTGGAGGGCGATAAAATAATAATAATATCCATCACCATCATCATAAGCTGTATATACACAGTTCACTATACATTTCTGACATATACATCTGTACTTCGTTTCCATAACTTCATGTATCACTTTGGTAGCCCGGCCAGTAAGTTATATCTTGTCACATGCAACGCATAGATAAGACGTCTATTATGAAATTCCAAATTCGATAGATCCTGTACTTTATATCTACTCCTCTTGACGGTATCATTCAATAAAAATGAGCAATCTATAATTATCCTTATTTTTGTTTCCGTATCCAAGTGAATAAAACTTTTTCCAGTCAAATTCACATATGCCACACCAACACAGTTGAGGATTGGATTTCTAGTACTCTCGAGTGCAGAACACTCCAGCAGATAATGCATAACAGTTTCACTGCCTTTATTACAAAGAAGACATGTAGGGTCGATTTGAGTATTGTTAAATTTCTGTCTATTGGATTGTAGGATATATGCACCACACTGCAATTTCAACTTTGCCGGCAGGCGGATAACATCACGAGAAGAATGTATGTTAATTTTCAGTAAGGGATGTATACTTCCAGGCTTATAACTGTCAGTATTCAGATATTTCAAACTACTATAATACGGGACCAATGACTGTACTTCCTTCTGCCAGTATTTCTCTATAGCTTTATTGACAGTAGTCTTCCACTTCAATTTAGGTACTGGATTTTCTAAATAAGTCTGAATATCTTCTAAATTATATTTCCATAATGTCTTTTTCACTTCCATAAACCAACTATTACTGGTTACAGACTTCACAGTAGTTTGACGAACAGCTAATTTCTTTTCTACAGATGAGTCATCTTGGAGACTAACATTATTAAACAATGACAGTACTTTTTTATCAATTTGTGCTTCTACAGGTAAGAATCCTGAGATGATATACACTGCAGGATCTGGGGTATTCATAGACAGCGATAGAATTTGTTTAAGCATTTTCTTTTGATATATCTCCAATTTCTTGACGAGAGTCTTGTTAGGCAAGATTAGTTCCAATCCATATAACAGAATGGGTGTAACATATGTCTTGACTAGATGTAGATTAGTTTCGGGATCGAGCCCATTATGTCCATGCATTCCACTTGCCATAAGGCTATAAGCAACTCTCCTAGATTTTTTCAGATTTTCTTCAACGTTAATTTCACAGGTTTTGGTGAGAGTAGTTGCACGACGAATTCCAAGATGAGTCGCAGTTTCTACAGATTTCATTTCCTTACCACTCATTAGCAAAGGCTCTACACGGCTAACATCACTCTTTGTATCTCTGTGTTTGACTGTCAAAACCACACTCTTATCGGGTTGTAAAAGGTATCTTTCCATCCTTGAAAAGTCCACTGCAGCATTTGTCAAAACCTGGCTCTCCCTATAGTTGTTCGTATTGATAGTTAAATCGTCTGCACATCCACTAATGTTGCATACAATGTTGCCAACACTCGCACCTAGGCCTGAGTGTTGTATTCTATCCAGAAGGGGATTCAAATACAGCTTGTACAAATCCGCGCTGAGTATTCCGCCCTGCCTTACTCCCTGATTAACACTAAAGAAGCCCGAATGTTGACCGCACCATTTTACCACACTAGTGGCTTGCTGATGTAAACTACTTATGAGAGACCAATGCCTGTCTTGAACACCAGCCTGGAAGAGACGTCTCAGTAAATGCTCGTGATTCACGACGTCAAATGCTGATTTTGCGTCCAGTAGAACCAGATATGCCGTACACTTGTTATCCTTACTCTCACGTAAGAATTCTTCAACAATCAGACCTGCGTTTAGAGGAGATGCCTTCCGCGTAAAGCCTCTTTGATATGGGTTTTGAACACCGTCACAAGTAGGTCTAATCCTCTCTTTTATTAATATTTCAATGATTTTACATATTACAGGTAGCACTGTTATTCCTCTGTAATTTGCTGACTCATTTTTGTTACCTTTCTTTTTAAACACCGGAGTTAATAGTCCAATCTTTAATAATTCTGGAATATCAGAGTTCATGAAAATCTGATTCAATATCTGCAGAAGATAATTCTCAGCGACCTTTCCCGCATGAAGTATATGTTCTACGGTCATTCCATATATATATCTGGCGATTTTCCTGTATTCATTGATCTGATAGCTGTATGAAGCTCCTCTTCTGTTACCAGAGGAATATCTTGGTCCTTTACTAGTTCACTAATAATACTAACTTCATAAGTATTTAACTGATGATAACTAGAATCATAATTTTCATCCTCTTTTTCTACTGCTAATTATTCAAAATGTTGTCTAAATCCATCTAAGATTCCTTGATCTCCAGAAAATTTACTATTTCCAACATGTAAGTCATTTATATAGGTATTTCCGTTATTCCGCTGTTTCTGGACCAGTTTATGGAAAGTTTTAGCATCATATCCTCTAACAGACATTATCTCAGTTTTTTCTTGTTCTGTACGTTTAGCCACCTCAATTCTACATGCACGTCTAAATTCCTTTTTACATGCCTTTCTACGCATCAATATTAGATTATTAGAGTCCTTTGGCTTATCAGCTGCTAACCATTGCTTGTTAATAGCCCTTAAATCCTGTAATGCTCTACTTATGCTAGGTGTCCACACCTTTAACTTAGGTTTGTTGGTACCTTTCCTCCCTTTTTTTGTAGATTGCACTGCAGAATCTATGAGTATGTCTGAAAATTTCTGTATGGACGACTCAAGATTACACTTGATCTCTATATTCCCCTTATCTTTTAGATTCGACACTTTCTGCTGAATTAAAGTTTGATAGTAATCTTTATCAGTTTTGCTCCACTTAATCTTCTGAATACTTTTATCCTTATTTGTTCTTGTTTCACAAGGTGCGGCTTTTTGAAAAGTACATTGTACTGTCATTTGTATAGGTAGATGATCTGACGTATTACTGTCAATATCCTTCATTACCCTTTTCCTCGATACACTGTATCTGCCCTGGGATTGGTATAGGAAATAATCTATCTCTGAGCATTCCTGTCCAGCAGTATTTATAAATGTTTTATTTTCTACACAATATTCTAACTTAAACTCCTGAATAAAGTCTAATAGGTACTGTTTTCTTCTATTTTTCACATCTGATTTCGACAAGTCTTCGTTAAGATCCCCACCAATAATTAATGTATGGGTCTCTTGAAATTTTTGAAATATTTCCTGTAGTTGGTCGATAGACTCCTGATACTCCAAAGTACTATCTTTACTCCCTGTTGAAGGCAGGTAAGCTGAGATCAACAAAATTTTCTCTCCATTCTCCAGAGCAAACTCAATGCATTGAAGTCTTTCTCCGCCATCTGATAATGACCTAATGTTACCATCTAACCCTTTTTCCATAAAATTGCCACCCCCCCCATATCCACGCGGCATCTGCACCGGCTGGATAGGATTATTTAAGTCCACCCCCTTGCCTACATAGCACACATTCTGGTCAATTTCTCCAAGCATTGGTATCTGACACTCATACAGCCAATGTTCTTGTAAAAGTATAATTTCGTTTGATTTAAAAATCTCTAAAATTGCCGTAGCGGAGGTTTTTACATTTTTGCAATTAAAAGAAACAATATTTAAACACATTTTACTGTTCTGTTTAGAACTTCCTATATTCTCTAAGTCATGTTTGTCAGATTCCGAGCCTGCCACAAAAAATGCTGATTATCTATATATGATGAGGCAGTTGCTGGGGTACCTCTGTTACCTGCCGATAACTCCGACTGCCTGTTTACGGGTAGTTCAGTTTCCATTAGATTAGTTTGACTTGGCACACCTTTTCCTTTTTGCGTAGAATATGGTTTTCTAAAACTATGATCTTGACTTTGTATTTTTAACTTTTTCCCATACTGTGTAGTTTGTTTTGTGTTCTTACCACATGAGTTTATATGACAGTTTGCCACAAGGTGATTCGTAGGTGAATGATGATTTTGTTCCTGCACTATTATTGGTTGATGAGGTACAGAGTTATACTGCAATGTTTGATACTGTAATGGATATCCGGTCACTCGTGCCACCTCCATGTCACTGACCCTCGAGGTCACACTAAGATTTTGCTGCTCCCTTCTATTACTTGAAGTATATGTATCTTCAGTTAGGTCAATTAGTTCTATTTGATCTTGATCAAATGGATTTTTAGGTTGTTCAACTTGTTTAATTTCTTGTTTGCCATTATTATTGATCTCTTTATCATTACTAGTGGTACCACTCTGAAGACAACCTTTGTCAAAAGCTTCTTCCATTTTTTTCAATTGTACGTCTATTTGATTCAACACAAAGCTTGTCACTCTATTATTAATTTGTTGTACTTGAGTTTGTACATTATCTTGAGATGGAGATGTGAAAGTTTTTTCAGTTATGTTACCATTGAGTTTACTGTTATCGTACACTGTTTGTTCTAACGCCTCAATTTTCCTCTTTAGGGTTCTGACTGTTTGTTCAAGTTCTTGGTTACGAGCTTCAAGTTTCATAGTATACGTTTCTATCCTTGTCTTATCTTTAGAATTGTCATTTAACTGCTTTTCTCTAAATAAGAGATCTTTTTCAATTTTCCTAAGTTTTAACTCCTTTTGTTTCAGTTCATTACTTGTTTCCAGGCTTTTTAATGGACTAGTTTGTACCCAAGTGCTTTGAAATACTACCCTCTTGGTTGTTTCGGTAAATTCAATACCGGATTCACTCTGCGTATTGGGATTATCATTACCATAATTATATGTTAACTGATTCTGCGAACCCAAATCATTCTGAATGCTATTTTCTATCTGAGTCACTTCATATTGTTCATCATTAGACTCACAATTTAAGCACGAGCCCTCTCTTTGAGACATACAACCCTTGTGGCACTGCATACTACATCGCCCACAAGCATCAGCATCTTCCATGCAGTGCGAGTTGGATGCACTACATGAAACAACAACAAAAATAATTATAATAGTGCTGTCACATAAGCAAGGTGTAGCAGGTAGCAAGTTAATGATTTTTATTTCCGTGAGGTAAAGGTTTAAAGAAAGAATGCTATGAAAAAATAATATATAGCCTGCTGAAGACGCAAAAAACAGGATTTCGAAAGCAGGCTGTGCTCGATTAGCTCGTATAACAATATCCAATCCGATTGGCTGTAGACGAAACGGCGTTTCCGCAAACGCCGTTTTCGTTTTGAAAATTTGCGCATGCGCAAACGATGTTTTCTGCAGGTTTAGTTACGGCTTTTGATTGGTTAGTGACACAAACGCCGTTTCTAAATGAAAACGAAACAAAACGGTGCAAACGAAAACGCCAAAACATCGTTTAGCAAACGGTTCAGAAACGTCGCATAAACACACCCCAAACGCGAAAACGGCAAAGAAAAACGATGTCTGTACTGTAAACCCGAGTTCACTCACTCACTCACTACCAGTAAAAACGTATTTGTCAGGAAATAATATTAGTTTAAGTTGGAAAACCAATAGCCAGACTTTGAGTATCAGTTATTTTATCATTGTCTTTTGGCTGGTCAAAAGTAAGAAGGAAAATGCTCAGGAACTGACACAATTCAATCCCAGATCCAACGCAAGACATCAGGTGGGAAAGAAACACAAAATAAGTCACCACCAAAGACAACACCAGCGACTGCCATGTCAACAGCCATTTCCCATGTAAGTGGTCAACGGGCTAGCCTGAATATCACAAACAATATATCAATAACAGACAAAGCAACTAACAACACATAAAACAACCAAGAAGAACCAAAACTGAGTTGATGAAATATATAATATATATATATATAGGAATCGGAGTACTTCGTCATTTCTCCATAGTCCATCACAACTTTTTGACGCAAGTTTTATGACATGTTATCAAGTGGCGGTGAACACATAAAACAACCAAGAAGAACCAAAACTGAGTTGATGAAATATATAATAAACGTCTATTTAGAAATCGGCGTACTTGGTCATTTCTCCATAGTTCACCAGAACTTTTGACTCAAGTTTTATGACATGTTATCAAGTGGCGTTGACAGGTATACATGAATATAAACTGCCTCATGATTTAGCCAAGCGAGATTCACAGATTTATTTCAAAACAATTTTCGCTAATTTTGTGATACGTATGAAGCATTCTTTTTATCAAAACTGCTATATAAAAAAGCGGGACAATCAGTTGATAGTTTGATACCGGTGATTTTCTTTTACCTCCACTCTTAAAAGGAGCCGCGACAAGAGAAAACCAACAATGTGGTTTTGCGCCCAGCTTTGACTCAGATCAGCCTGGGCATCCGCCCAGTCTGATCAGAGTCTTCGCTGTCCGCATGCCAACCGAGAGACGAACACAGGTAGAAAGTCAAAGAGTCAAAGACAAAAGCATTGGGATACAAAACGACTGACAATTTTTAATGAACGTAAGTCACTATTTCTTAACCGTAAAATCTACAGTATTTTTTTACAGTGTACCCAGTGTAAAAATAACGGCTGCGGGTGCTACCGACATAGCTTACTTGAGTCATATTCAAGAAAGTTAATGTCAACTCTTCACCTAGAGACATGTTACAAAACACACTTTCATTTAATCTGCGGCGATTATTATTTTTTTAGAGATTTTTCTTTCTTTTATTTAGGGCAGGATGCGAAAACTAAATGTAGAGGGTATAAAACTTGAGTACATTCTCAAACGCAAAATAAAGCACACTGATTGGCTCGGAAACAGACATTCAGTGTACTTTATTTTGAGTTCGAGATTATTCTGAAGTTTTATAACCTCGGACCCTGATGATTGCCTCAGTCTCATTTACATTTTTAGTCATCACAGTTTTTATCATTATTATTCAAGCCGCAAGACGACAAAACCAAAAAAGTGGCATGTGCGCCATGCGAAGACTCAGATCAGGCTGGACATCTGCTCAGTCTGGTCAGAGTCTTTGCAATGTGGTGGCTAGGGTGGTGCGATAGTGCTGTGTATATCTTCCAGTGCCGGGGAGTCCTACTGATTTGGAAGATTGTAGGACAAGAACTTACTGGTCTTGCAGTAGCTCCTCTCCTGTGCGGCTGGGGGTTGTTTGGACATTTTTTCTCTCGTCTATCATTTCTCTTCTTTCTCCCTCTCTATGGGAGACGGCCCGATATAGACTGAAATACTGTATCAAAGGGCCGTTCAATCAATCAATAAATTAATGATGGGTGCTAGGGGTCTAAGTTGGCTCTACAAAGACAGCGAAGACTCTGATCAGACTGTGCGGCAGTCCAAGCTGATCAGAGTCTTCGCTGGGCGCACATGCCACTTTGTTGGGTTTGTAGCGTCACAGCTCTTTTTACTTATTTATTATTTATTATTTACTAAATTATTTATTTATTTATCCGTTTATTTATTTTAAGATTTTGTTCTACTGTATTAAATGTTTTACTGATGTGAAGTTCCTACATCCGACTGAAGACTCAAGTGTCATGTACATGTTTAAAGATTAACTTGTGTTAATATCAATTGAGTCTAAATGATAGGGGGGAGAGTCTGGTAACTTCGGACAGCGGGTAAAATCGGACAGTGACATTGTTTCCTTTATAAATCAGTTGTTTGGTACTAAAACAAAAATACCTGGCCAAACAGTAGAAATGCTGATGAGACGGCTCATTATGTGCCGTCTCATCTGGATTTTCAATGTTTGCAATGGTATGTCCGAATTTACCCGCCTGTCCGAAGTTATCGGACTCTCCCCTAGAGAGAATAGGCCTGGAAAGTGACAGCAGCTCTAAAATGCGTAGAACGCCTATTTCGCTCCCAACTTCGATATTAATTCGGTTGTGGATTTAAATGGCAAATTAGAGTACAGTAAAAATTTAAAACCTTATGGGTCAATAGCAGCAGACGTGTTAAGAGGATTAATTTCTATACACGCTTACTCTAATTTCATATTGAGTTGCTTCCCTTCAGCTATTCCACAGATATTGTAGTGTCGCGTAAATGTTGTTTTATGGTGTGTGTGTGTGTGTGTGTGTGTGTGTGTGTGTGTGTGTGTGTGTGTGTGGCAGAGACACACTGAAGTCTAGTGGTCGGAGTGCTTGGGTATTGCTGGGTATTGCGCGTAGGAATGCGGAATCGAATGCAGGCCGCGCGCTGAAAACTTGAGTGCAAAAAAAAAAGATTTTATTCTAATGAAAAGATTTCTGTTAACTATCTGAAAAGATAAAACCTATGTCTGATCACGACCATATTTTGGCGAACAATCACAGAAGACGTTGGGAACAGTGGGAAGGGGATGGAAAGGGAGGGGTCAACCATAGAACGTTGGCCAAATCTAAGCGTCTGAAATAGCAATTTTACAGATAAAAGGACAGAAAAAGAACTACGTGTCACCCTTCAAATTCAAATCCATTGGTTTATTGCTCTACATGTAATGTTCCAAATTAAAGTTTACCACTTTTGTCATTGTTTATTGGCTTAAACTTTTTGTACATTATTTGAGCCGCGACATGACAAAACCAACAATGTGGTTGTCCGCCCAGCGCAGACCCAGATCAGCCTGGGTAACCACGCAGTTTGATCAGACTCTATGTTAAATGCTCAAAGGGTAGCTAAGGGTCTAAGCTACCTCCATGCGGACAGCGAAGACTATGATCAGACTGGGCGGATGCTCAGGCTGATCTGAGTTTACGCTTTGCGCACAACCACTTTGTTGGTTTTCTCGTGTCGCATAGTCTCTTCGGCACTGCTGGAAAAGAGCTAACCTCTTTATTTTTCGCTTGTCTTGCTTTGCTTTGTATGCCTTTTTTTTTTTTTTTTTTTTTTTGCCTTTCCCATTTGCTGTTTGGAGCTAAATGTTGAAAGCGATTATTTGGATTCCTAATTATTGCCGTCTTGCAGTTCTTTAAAAATGTTGATGTTAATCTAATGATTATTTGAGCCACTAAACGAAAACCAACAAAGTGGTATGTGCGCCCAGCGAAGACTCAGATCAGCCTGGGCATTTGCCCAGTCTGATCAGAGTCTTGCCTTTTGCTTAATAGGTAGCTAAGGTTTTACGATAGCTCCACGCGGATAGCAAAAACTTTGATCACAAACGCACCGACATCCGTGCCATCGAGAGTATTTGAATAACTTCACGTGAGCATTCAATACAATAGATGTAAAATAAATATTATTTACAAAGACTTTGAACAGACTGGGGCGGATGCCAAGGCTGATATGTGTATTTGCTGGGTGCATATGCCACATTGTTGGCTTTGTTGTGTCGCGGCTCATTTTATAAGATTCTTCTAGATTAAGAGAATTCCAAAATTTACAGGTAATCCCGATCCTAAAGTGGACTAAATTTGTCTTGCTAAATTGTTCTGATATGTTGCATTTCTTTAAAAGATAACATTCTCGTTATAGCAATGTTCTTGACAGTTATTGGCCGAAGAGACTGACCGAACTAAACAATAACTTATTCCACCGGTGCATAGAGACTCATTAGCGTAGAGTCTTGTTTTATGAAACCTAACAGTTTATATGAAGCTTAAAATCTAGAAATAGAATTTTTCCATTGACGTCAATGGTGACGTCACCAAAAACTTGGCATAAGTCATGGCAAACCACATTCAAAATACTAGAGTTCAAATTCATGTGCCGTCAATAAAAATTAAATGAGATATGAGCCGCGACACGACAAAACCAACAATGTGGTTGTGCGCCCAGCACAGACTCAGATCAGCCTGGGCATCCGCCCAGTCTGATCAGTGTCTTCGCTGTCCGCATGGAGGTAGCTTAGAGCCATAGCTACCCTTTGCACACTTAACAAAGAGTCTGGTCAAATTTGGCGGATGCCCAGGCTTATCTGAGTCTGCGCTTGGCGCACAACCACTTTGTTGGTTTTGTCGTGTCGCGGCTCATATATTTTTATTGCCACAGTTATGAAGATTTCCAAAAATGTTTATTTCACTCGCATAAGCAGACGCAACGTGAACAATTTTACAGCATTTTTGATAATACATTAAAGTCTGTATACATCTAGGTACAACCTCCCAGAATCCCCTTTAGTCAAGATTACTATTTTTTAGAAACACCAATTATACTAAATTGCCTCTAAAACCATATTGTGACTTTCAAGGTGTAATTTTATAATTTTTATGCTAAATTTGCAGCAGCAGCTAATGTTTGGCGATACAGCCTGTCATTTTGGACACTTATTCACGGTTTGTTTAAAGAATCATTTTGATGGCCTTGCTGCTTAAGATTGTTCCAAAGTGGAGTTGTTAACCGGGGTTTAAGAATTTTTTCCACAAAATAGATGAGTAAATGCTCCTGAGGAGCGGCGTATGGAAGCATAAACTGACGTAAATCTATGTATTTTTTTCTTCTTCAAAGTTGTCATTTTTGCATCATTATACTGTATTTGTTTTAGTACTAAGATTTTTTGTTGCTTTGTAAATTTGTTCACTTGCTAAGGAATTGCAAACTTTAGATGGATATTCTTTCAACCGCAAGAAGTCAAGTGTACATTATCAACATTATTATTATGATTATCATTATTATTATCATTATTATTTTTATTTTTGGAATATTCTCTTTGTTCTTGAATTTTTTTTATTCTGAATGTAAATGCTTTATTTCTGGTTTTATATTCACTTTTAGAATCTCTCTCTCTCTCTCTCTCTCTCCCTCTCTCTCTCTCTCTCTCTCTCTCTCTCTCTCTCTCTCTCTCTCTTATGTGTCCTTCGCTCCTATCATTATTAATTTTTGCCATTTCTTTTTCAGTATATATTATCTGAAGATTTTGTCACTTCGATCTCATTTCTTTTCTTTTTCTTTTCTTTTCTAAGTTTTTTCCTCTCTGATTCTAAGAATACTGTCTTAGTAGAGACAAATTTCCTTGTGTGCTTTGTCTAATTAGAAATACATTATACCTCTACTGTTTATGCCTGTCAGTTTCGGTATCTCGGAACTATTTTCTAAACATTTTCTTGTGGGATAATATTCCTTCGCATTTATCATTTCGACCAAAAACATGGCAAAACGGCATTCGTAGCACGCTGTATGTTTATTTTGTCATTTCTTTGATGTCATTTATGTTTGCTGGTAATACAGAAATACGTTATATCTCCTGTTAGCACTTTAAGCACCAGCGACGAAAATAGCATAATTTGCAAACAGCGTAGATCCTGATGAAGCGGCTCATAATGAGCCGCCTCATGAGGATCTATACTGTTTGCCCTCTAGTATTTGAATTCTCAATATGAAATGTCTTGGACAAGGCATTTTTTTTAATTTTTGCAGACGTAAATTTTATCGTCTGCTTTTTGGTGCTTAAAGACTTAATATAAATGTACCTTTACCGAATTTAACGCACCAGACGCGCGTTTCTGTATTTAACTTCTTCAATGTCGCTTAAGCCTAAAAGTTTGAAAGAAAAACGGTAATGTGTAGGTATCGGCAGGGACCGAACATCCTTTTTCCAGCCACACTTAAAGACGCATTTCGTAAGACACAGCAGCTGCAGATATCAGGTAAGAGACGCCTTCATATTAATTTTGCGAGCGCAGGAATCATAGAATGGCGTAAATTAGGGGTAGTCAATCGTCGGTTTTATTGTCGGAACTTTGTTTTACGGCGACGCGCCATCGGAGCCGTAAAACGCAATTTGGGACCACAAAACCGACGATTTAATGGCAATTTTCAATACAGTTATACCCATTATAATGCACTTTTTCATACGTTCATTTTTGAAAGGGTACTTCATTCAGGGCAATCAAGATTTTTAACAGCACAAAAGCAGACGTCAGCCAATGAAAAGAGTCATTTTCAAAAATAGCTTTTTGCTTAAGCCGGTACTAGGGGGCGTGACCAGTGTCGCACATTTCATTACTAGTCATGAACAGACTCAATTGATCTGAGTCTGCTATTTTCGTTTCTATGGTTTATTCCGTGCTTCCCCAGGATATTATTACATATTTTGAACTTTTGCCTGATGCTCTGAAATAACAAAATGGAGAGGTAAGCATAGCCAGCAGAAGTGTAACCAATTTGCGGCCTGCCTATGATATTGACACTATTCTGAAGAAGAGCAGAAACTTGAAGCCCTAGTTGAAAGTCTCGACAAAACCTGTAAAGGTGTAACACACAGATTGTGCTGAGAAGACAAAAGTAATGACAAACAGCAACGATGGCATCTAGAGGGAGATCAAGAAAAAAAAGGACAGAAACTGGGCACTGTAACAACACTAAATACCATGAAACAAATGTAACAGATGATGAAAAACTGAAGCCAGTTTGAAAATATAACAACACATCTGAGCCGCGACACGAGAAAACCAACAATGTGGTCGTGCGCCCAGCGCAGACTCAGATCAGCCTGGGCAGCCGCCCAGTTTCACCAAACTCTTCGTTAATTGCTCAAAGGATAGCTAAGGGTCTAAGCTACCTTCATGCGGACAGCGGAGACTCTGATCAGACTGGGCGGATGCCCAGGCTGATCTGAGTCTGCGCTGGGCGCACAACCACATTGTTGGTTTTGTCGTGTCGCGGCTCATCTGTTGGATCAAAGATAAAGCTGCAGCGTCCTCCATGTCTTATCTATATTTTTCTATCCCTACGAGTCGTGGAACTTGACAGCTGAGTTAGAGAAAATACTGCAGGCCTTTGAGGTGAGATGCTACCGAAAGTTACTGAACATCTCTTATAAGAACCGCGTTACTAAGGAAAATGTTCGCAGAGAGAATCAAGCAGTCAGTGGAGATTATGACGAACTCCTGGCCTTGGTCAAGGAACGTGAACTGAGGTGGTTTAGCCACATCTTAAGTTTTTTTCTAGTTTGGCAAATACAATTCTACAGGGCGCAGTGCAAGGAAAAGTAAGAAGAAGCAGTCAAAGAAGTGGAAGAAAATATTAAATAGTGGAATGGACTTTGCTTGCACAACTAGGGCAGCTGAAGACAGAAAAAGGTGGAAAGATTGTTGCAAAGTCATGTGCAGTGCCCCAACGACATTACAAGGATATAAGACTAGACTAGACTAGAAAGGTAAAATTACATGCAATACATTAGCTAAGGAATGATCGACGGTAAGAACAGCAGACCCGCTTTGACCAGTAATGGCATGCGAAACATTGGTCATGATTCCTAGCACTTGATTGAGCATAACTCGACAGTAATTCCTTACGACCAAAAGCAATTGAATCTACACTATGATGAGGCACGAAAAGGCGTTTTGATGCCCCCACACAGTATTTAACACAAACTGTACCCAGCAGGTACGCAACTTGAATCAAAATTGAACCAACTTTGATTCAAAATTGATTCAATGTTGATTTAACTTTATGTGCCCAATGGGTAGTGACGATAAATCAATTCTCAGACTGGAAGGTTAGATCCGTTGAACAAGTTTAGGTAAATATGGCCTATTTCAGGGGAGGCAACTCTGAAAATTTCATTTTTGCCTCCTGTCTTAACGGGGATCGGCTCTTATAGAAAATGTTTGCTCCCCAAGGATCAAATTCTTTCCTCAAGAGTAGACCCTTTTTGTAAGGTCTTCCTTGTTAAGGAATACAATTAAGAATACACAAAATCTTACTCCCCTTTTGGGCACCGGGAACCAATTCCTATAGGAAACCGCGTAATTCAAAAAGGTGCAGGGAAGCTCGGGACTATTAATGTCACATGGTGCTCTTTGATTGGTTAATAATGCTGATGAGGTTGAAAGTGATGTTTTAGTGACACGTAGAAATCAGTTTTGTTTGATATTATGGATATTGTAAAGAAATTAGAATTTTTGATTTGGTCTGTGGAGCCAAAATTAATGACAGGTGATTTTTAGCAAATCTTCTGCGCTTTTCTGCGGGATAGGTAGTTGCTGGCTATCAAAATCCTGTAGAGGTAGAAGGTGCAGGGTAAGGTCTTGTTGTTCTTATTTCATCTTCTTGATCAACATTTTAGCTTGAAATTAGAGCAAATCTGGATAGTGAAGTAACAGTGTATAAAGGGAGGCACACTGTCACAGGCAGTAGGGGTCACTATAGAAGTCTATGGGAGAAACAATTAGTTCACGCTGCCCTTTTGTAAAATCGAGAAAATCAAGGTGGTGCTATACAATTTAAGTCAAGGGGGATAATTTGGTGTTTACAACTGAGAGTTGCTGAGCACTTGTAAGTGATCGGTGCCATAAAAAACACAGTGGTAATAAATATGAAGAAATAATCAACAGTGTAATTATCAGCAGGATTCCGGCAAAGTCCTTACATTCTTCTGTAACAAACACATTTGACCCACGACACGAGAAAACCAACTATGTGGTTGTGCGTCCAGCGCAGACTCAGATCAGCCTGGGCATCCGCCCAGTCTGATCAGAGTCTTCGCTGTCCGCATGGAGGTAGCTTAGACACTTAGCTACCCTTTGAGCACTTAACAAAGGGTCTGATCACACTGAGCGGATGCCCAGGCTGATCCGAGTCTGCGCAGGACGCACAACCACATTGTTGGTTTTGTCGTGTCGCGGCTCATTTGTCTTTTCGGAGTAATAAAAATATAACTATCATACATCTGGCTCCTACGTTGATTATTGGTACCGTATTTACACGGCTGTAAGACGGAGGTTTTCCTTGCCAAAACAATTCCAAAAATCTAGATCCGTCTTATAAGGCGAATTTAAAAATCTAGATCTAAATTTTATAGCATATTGCAGAAAACCCATTTAGATATTTGGGTCATCCTAGAGATGCTGAGTTCTATATCGAAATATATACGGTCTAACACATGGGAAACACATGGTCAAAAGGCCCCGCGCTCGTGATATGATCTACTTTACAACTGACCTCCAAACAGTGAATTATTACTCAACAATTCACTGCTGCAGCTGATCTATTTCTTAAACCTTATAAGGTCGTATGGGTACCACACATGACTTCGACACGATTCCTTTCCACCTTGTCCTGTTTTCAGCTGCCCTAGTTGAGCTGGCAAAGTCCATTTCTGTCCACTCGTTAATATTGTCCTCCCATCTCTTCTTCTGTCTACCTCTTCTACGTCCTTGTACGAGATATAGAGGATCTTACATGAGTGCTCATGTATTATTGAATTTATTAAACGAGTTGGGGAAAAAGATAAGATGCGAGGTTTTCCCCAACGAGTTTAATAAATTCAGTAATACAGGAGCACGAATGCAAGATTCTGTTTATCATATGACACTAAAATCGCATTTTATCAGCAGAATTTGCACTAAAACGTCCCGATTTCGCCATTAGAAAACGCGACGTTTTATGGACGTCAACGTATAACGTTACGACGTAATTTGCATATTTAATCCACTAGTGGATTATCGCATTTAATGCATGGCTTTATTACACTCTCAGATGCGACGTCATATGATAATTTAAATTAACCGTCAGTAGCGTCTCGTCTCAAAGGCCTGCGTTCTTTCCTATAACTCTGCTGTCAAGATCCACGATCCACAGACCACAGGGTATAATCGATTCCGCCAATTTTCGCTTCCTGCAGAGACTGTCCGTCATTTTTGGCTTCCGCCGAGACTGTCCGCGATCTCTTGCTTCCTGCAGAGACTACTGTCCTCGAAAAATGGCTTCCTGCCGAGACTGTCCGCGTGATTTTGCTTCCTGCCGAGAGCCTCGGCAGGAAGCAGAATCACGTTGACAGTCTCTGCAGGAAGCCATTTATCATGTACAGAAGTCTCGGCAGGAAGCAAGAGTTCGCCGACAGTCTCGGCGGAAGCCAAATATGATGTACAGTCGCTGCAGGAAGCGAAAATTAGCGAAATCGATTATACCCTGTGCAGACATACAGAAATATGATAATGACAAGGGAGCACATAAGATTTATCTTTGATCCAAACTTTATGTTGATATCTCTCCAAATTGGCTTCAACTTTGTAAGAGCTGAAATGGCCCGTGCAATCCTTCAAAGAAGCTCCTGTTTAGAGCCATCACCTGAGACAACTGTTCCAAGGTATTCGAAGCTTGTTACGGTACCCGTCTTCTGCTCTTTTACCTTGATATCCCTTTGGATGCCATTAGCGCTGTTTGTCATCACTTTGGTCTTCTTAGCACTTATCTCTATATTATACCTTGTGCAGGTTTTGTCGAGACTTTCAACTAGGCTCTGTAATTGTTGCTTTTTCCAAGCTTGAGCGTCTGTGTTATCAGCAAACCGCAGATTGGTAATATTTCTGCCGCCTATGCTAACCTTCCCGTCATGTTCTTCCAGACAATCAGACATGATCTGTTCGAGAAAAATGTTGAAGATGTTGGGTGACAAAAGACATTCTTGCCTTACTCCAACTGTTGTTCTGAACCATTCTCCCATGCTGCTGTTCATCAGGATTGCACTTGTAGTCTTGTCGTAGAGCTGCTCAATGGTGCGAACTAGATATGCATTGATATTGTACTTAGATATTCAGTGCGAGGAGATCGAAAACCAACAGTAAGAGAGCATACCAGCTGGTGAAGAATCTAACTTCAGAGAAACGTTGTAGGTCCACAGCTTTTCAGGACAGGTTTGGGAAATGCCTTACATAGGAACAAGAGATTCTCAGCAGATTGACAGAATATTGTTCAGAACTATACAACTATGAGAGTTACGGTGACAATGCGATTCTGGACTGCAATCAGCCTCAAGAAGAAGATCAGCAAACCGATTCTTCGTGAGGAACGAAGTTGAGATTGCAGTAGCACCGAAGAAGGGGGAGCCTGCCGGAGTGGATAATATACCAGCAGAACTTGTTCAAGCTGGCGGGGAGACCATTATTGATGTTTTAACAGAGATCTGTAATAGGATCTGGAGAACGGGGTTAGTTTAAGCAGCTATTGTCCCTTCATTTCAAGGCGGAAGGATACATGTACACGATGAAAGCCACTTCCCAAAAACTGCTTCTGGTAGCGTAGACTTACAGATAGAATGTGGCATTAAAAACCAAAGTTGAAAGCTTATAATAAGGTTAAAAAGAAACTAAGAAGTCAGGGTTCGAGATTATAAAACTTGAGAATAATCTCAAATCAAAATAAAGCCCACTGATTGGCTGCTTCCGAGCATGTGCTCGGAAGCAGCCAATCAGTGTGCTTTATTTTGTGTTTGAGAATGTACTCAAGTTTTATAACCTCTGGGCCTGATCTTCGCCCGTTGAATGAAGGGGGTTTTGTTAGCTAATGTCAAGAGCATAAACTATATTTATACATGTACATGTATTGCAGACATATAAAGATACTCTTTATTGTCAGTATTAAATTATTGTTGAGGGTCACTAATGGGAATTTAATAGCAAGTCCTGGCTAATTTATTTATTTATATATCGAGGACCTTATACGAGTGGTCATCTCATGTGAAATTTATTAAACGAGCCTTCGGCGAGTTTCATAAATTTTATATGAAATGACCACGAGTGTAAGATTCTGTTTATCATATGACCCTTTAAAATGGGATTTTAACGCCTTCAAACTGAACCTTATTTCAATAAGAAAACGCATTGTTGACATGGACGTAGTTATTGACGTTACGTTATGCGCCAAAGTGTTATTACGCATGTGGTCATACGATATTAATGACACGATATTATCCACTGAATAACAGTGACATAATATGATAAATTTATTTATTTATTTATTTATTTCGAAAATGAATTCTTCTCCGGTCACTCGGATGAGACTTTAAACCGAGGTTTCGTCTCCATATGACCTCGCTGTTGGTGGGACGTTAAACCCGAGTTCACTCACTCACTCCCTCGGAAATGAATACTAATACTAGACGTAGCGCACACGTGCATAAAATGTCAGGCGTATGGCAGTATGAAGAGAGATTTTTTTCTTTTTACTCTTGTCACATCCTTCATTGTTGCCAAAGATTACTCTGAGACAAATTTTGAAGTGCATGCTCCTCCAAAAAAAATAAAAGGAGGCAACTTTTGTTTTTCCCGTTACAAAGTGAGGGCTACTCTTATATTGAGAAGGGGTGCAATAATAAAAATGGCAGAGTTATTTCCCCTGAAAGTATACCCTATTCAGATTAAAACTGCATGATGATAATTATTTATGCTGCGAAATACAATATCTCCAGATAAAAACAAACGCTTCAGTAAATAACTAGATTGTGAATCCCATTCCCATTCTGTTTGGCGCTCA
The DNA here is from genome assembly GCA_963989385.1 of Ctena decussata. Classification (NCBI taxonomy): domain Eukaryota; kingdom Metazoa; phylum Mollusca; class Bivalvia; order Lucinida; family Lucinidae; genus Ctena; species Ctena decussata. Next base: position 61,879,678 of record OZ022509.1, read on the forward strand.
CGGTCGCAGATATTAAACTTGGGGTGTAAATTTATCAAATTATGAAACAAAGAGAGGTGTTTTGTCAAATAATAATTATAGTGTTGGTAAAAATATACTGATTTTGTTTATTATGGTGGCTGGTTTGTGCCATTTCGTCTTTTCGTCTTTTCGCCGCGAAAAGACGCCACGCGAAAAGACGAAAAGACGAAAAGACGCCATGCGAAAAGACGAAAAGACGAAAAAACGCCATGCGAAAAGACGAAAAGACGAAATAACGCCAGGCGAAAAGACGAAACCCGCCACGCGAAAAGACGAAATTGCAGCGCGAAAAGACGAAAAAACGCCATGCGAAAAGACGCGATTTGAAACTCTTAAATTGTCGTCTTTTCGCGTGGCGTCTTTTCGTCTTTTCGCGTGGCGTCTTTTCGTCTTTTCGTCTTTTCGCATGGCGTTATTTCGTCTTTTCGTCTTTTCGCGTGGCGTTATTTCGTCTTTTCGTCTTTTCGCGTGGCGTTATTTCGTCTTTTCGCATGGCGTCTTTTCGTCTTTTCGCGCCGAAAAAACGAAAAGACGCCATGCGAAAAGACGAAAAGACGAAATAACGCCACGCGAAAAGACGAAATAACGCCATGCGAAAAGACGAAAAGACGAAAAGACGCCAGGCGAAAAGACGAAAAGACGAAATAACGACACACAAATACCCTTTCATTGATAACTGTATTGATTCCTAATACTAAGACTGATTTGTCTGAGTAAACAATATAGACTCATATCAGACTACTGCAAACGCAGCTACAGAAGCAGTCTGATCACAGAATTTGCCACTGAAATGCTTTTTTATATATCTTTTTGACAGCTAAAAATTGTAAGGATAGAGTATAAAATTAACGTGGGGTCGGCAACATTTTGGGTCACTATGGTACCGTTTAGATTGAATAACAAATTTGTGCCTTGTTGACTGAGATCAAACACAGATTTAATCAAGATAATCAGTATCTAGCAGCAGTATTATGAAAATTAGGATGGATTTATTTTATCCGACAGAAAAATAAAAGTTGTTAAAAGTGAAAAGGATAGCTAAAAGTATTAGTATGGGGTCGGCAATAATTACAGTTATTGATTAAAATAATCTGGGCCATGTTGACTTAAAAATTAGCAGACGCAAATTTACTCATTCAGGAGCATAGGCAGACCTATTACGTTGTTGTAGCAAGCATTTTTGAGAATTACAGTCAAACCTGTCTTAAGGGGTCACCCAAGGGAAGGACAAAAAGTGGCTACTTAAGACAGATGATCCCATAATACATTTCATTTACACTGTATTTTGGTTCAAAGGACCAAGGTGGCTGCTCAAGACAGGTGATCCCTTAATAGAGGTAACCACATAAGCAGGTTTGACTGTATAGCTGAATGTATACACCTCCAAGAAAGATCTCTCTAATATTGAACATTGTGTCCCCTTCTGTCATATTTACAAAGGGGGTCAACTTTTGTGACATTCTATTTGCTTTCCAAGATAGGGAAGTGAAGCAAACAGAAAAAATAGATTCTTAAATAGGTCTACTTTTAAAGGAAAGAATTTACTCCTAGAGGACCAAATTCTACTTTCAAGAGCTGACCCTCCTTAAAAAAGGATGCAAAAAATGCAAAATTGCTTCCCCTGAGAGTAATCCCGTTCACCTTAAGCACAGATGCAAATATGTTGAAACCTGTGTCTCCATGCATCCTACGTAAAAATAACCGTTTTTTTTTTTAATTTTTATTAAGTTTGAACAAGTAGATTTTCATATCTCGAGCTGTATCATAACATACGCAGAATGGTTACCAATGCAGAGCTTGACCAGACCACTCTTTTCCCAGGACACATATGTCCTAGGATTTAGGATCATAATGGTAACATGGTCCAAATTCATTACTTGATGCTAGCACCTAATCTACTATTTGCTTGTAATGTATTTTTTAGTAAAGTGTGTTACAATATTATTGTTCAAACTGAGAGATCGAGAGAATTGGGCAAAACGTCCCACCAATGCTAAGGTCATATGAAGACAGGACCACGCGGTTTAGAGTCAAATCTGAAGGACCACTGAGGCGAGGGTGTGTGTGTGTGTGAAGGGGTGGGGGGCGGTCGAACTGACTGCAACCGCTGGTCTAGTCTAGCCTATCCCATAATCTTTTGCGGTCGTTGGGGCACCACAGATGACTCTAAAACACTCCTTTTCCACCTAGTCCTGTATTCAGCTGCCCTATTTGAGCTAGCAAAATCCATCCCTGCCGTTTAAAGAAGACTTGAAGAGGAAGTAACAGTAGTTGTGTCCCTTTGTAAAAAAGGCGGAAGGAGGCACATTTTCAATTTAAAATGGATCTCTCACAGAGGTGCATTCAGATTAAACATACAACGTACTTCCTATAAGAAAGTGTTATAGCTTGAGCTGCAGCTAAATGATACCATAATATTCTTAAATATTGGGACACATAAGCCAAAGAGAAGTCTAATCAGGCTCTGCTCTGTCTGCGATTGGCACGTCTTTAGAAAACTATAAACTTGTCCAAATTTTGGGTTAGCTGCAGTTAAATGTATGTCAAATTAGGGAAAATACCGTATCATTATTTTTTCATACAGCGAAGTACAACAATGTTTCAATGTTTGTATTCCATAGTTTGAGAGAGATTACATGGTCAACAAGTGGTTAATCTTTTAGGCAGTTTAAGATCAAAATTAAGATAGGATGAAATTTGTTTGGAGTGTTTTACTCCAAAACATTAGGACGGCTCATTTTCTTTTCTGTCCGTTCAGTAGAAATACCATAATGACTTCTTTCCTCATATTTTTGGTAATGTTTTTAAAAGAAGAGTTTAGCGGCAAAAGCTGCAAACCGTGATTAGTACACTTCTTTACAGATTGCATTCTGATCAGGGTCTACACAGTTTAAAAAAGAAACACCTGTCTAAGTATTCAGAGTATTAACTGCATTTAGAATAGGATATATTGATATATCTTAATGCAAAACACGTGATGCGAAAAGACGAAAAGACGAAAAGACGCCATGCGAAAAGACGAAAAGACGAAATAACGCCACGCGAAAAGACGAAAAGACGAAATAACGCCATGCGAAAAGACGAAAAGACGAAAAGACGCCAGGCGAAAAGACGAAAAGACGAAAAAACGCCACGCGAAAAGACGACAATTTAAGAGTTTCAAATGGCGTCTTTTCGCATGGCGTTTTTTCGTCTTTTCGCGCTGCAATTTCGTCTTTTTTTGCGTGGCGGGTTTCGTCTTTTCGTCTTTTCGCCTGGCGTTATTTCGTCTTTTCGTCTTTTCGCATGGCGTTTTTTCGTCTTTTCGTCTTTTCGCATGGCGTCTTTTCGTCTTTTCGTCTTTTCGCGTGGCGTCTTTTCGCGGCGAAAAGACGAAAAGACGAAATGGCACGAACCAGCCACCATAGTTTATTGATGTCATGGTGTTGTTAATCAGTTTGTGTTAGAAAAAGTGAAGGACGCGGAGATTTTAAATGCAATGCTACTGCTTGTCAGTGGTGAAAGTTAAAATTCATTGCCAATTTTAGATTACAAGGAACCCTTAGCACCTGGGTTTCCATGGTGGATTAATTTATATGCTCTTTTTAACAATGTGTTAGGGGCAGTTTACCAAAAAAATAATTTAGCCACTCTCTTGTACTATAGTATTTACACCAGAGCTGGGGAAATACCATGCCACAAGTGAAAAATTTTAATATACTTGCCCTGGGACAACTATGAAAAATGTAGTTAAAGCTAGATTTTTGCTTTAGAAAAAATCCTTAAGCAAAAGTGTGGACCAAGATCAGACTACTCCTGATCAGGTTCCACACTGTTTGCCATTCCAATCTGTACAGTTCCGCGGAAAAAAGTTTTATAAGTGTATACATGTAGTAAGGAATAAGACAGAAAAGATGCCTTTATCAAAAATTAAGGCTTTGAGGCCATTTAAAATTAGAGATGAGATTTTTTTTCAAAATAATGAGAAAAATGTTTATGACTGAATACTCCTTAAAATAATGCAAACGTCACATGTTTTTAGCCGGACAAGTGGAAGAGTTTGACATTTTACTTGCCCATGGATAAGTAGGAATGGACAACAAAGAGATTTTTCTATTTCCACAGGCCTGATAAACACTATACCTTAAGTCGAATGTAATACAATTTCAGATGGAAGAAATTTTGATATTTGCCTCCCTTCTCAACGGGGTCAACACTCAGACGATTATTTGTTTTATGATTATTATTATTTTTATTATTATCATTTTTTCCTAAACGATTGAATTATAATATTGTTTTTTTTTTTTTTTATTTATATATATTTTTTTACTTTTTAGAATTATTATATTTTTTTTCAAGATGATTGAATCATCCTTATAACTTTTGTTGGTGACTGTATTAATTACAAAACTTTGGCATAAGATTTCATAAAGACGTATCGGTTACTTCTTTTGTCTTCAATTAACTATAGCATTTAATCAAACGTCCATATCAAACCTCCTCGAAGATATAAAGCTCTTATATGTCATAGTTTATCATATATATCACACTAACAATCAATACATTGGTATTAATATAAGATATATATCACTGAAGTTAAGTATAACATTATATCAATATATTTCCCACCATTGAAAGAACAATAAGTCATTTAAGACGTACAGATAGACAGTTTGAATCATTACATGTCTTTAATACCATTAAAATTTTGTTGATATCAAATCTGTTATGATCTGTTTATATTGTTTATAATTGCACGCCGTATTGTTTCAGAATTCTGGCATTCATTATATGGTCTGCGACATGAAAAAAACAACAAAGTGACATGTTTACCCAGCGAAGACTCAGATCAGCATGACATTCCGCCCGGTCTAGTCAGAGTATTCGCTGTGCGATTAAAGGGTAGATAAGGGTCTAAGTTACCTCCATTCGGACAGCGCAGACTCTGATCAGACTGGGCAGATGCCGTGGCTGATCTGAAGCTTCGCTTGGCGCATGCCACTTTGTTTGTTTTGTTGTTTCGCGGCTCAATACTTCAGTATTGAATGTCATGGCGCAAAGAATTAAGGTTTAAGGGTACACCGCCTTGTGTTTTTTTTTATCACTTTTATAAAAAGGAACAACTTTTGTGTCTTCCCGCATGTCTAACTGCATGAAAAAGCCCTTTCAAAGATCAACCCATTAAGTAAAGAATTTGCTCCTAAGGGAGGAAATCATTTTCTTTAAGTGTTGACCCTTATTGAGACGGACGGTAGAAAAAAAAACTGACATACTGGCTTCCCCTGAATGTGTGCCCATTCATCTTAAGAAACTGGGTGCATCATTAAAAAGGGCCCTTTTAACGTGTGAAGAATAGGAATTTCAGATCAGCCTGCGAATCCTTGCAGTCTAACGGGAGTATTTCTTATACTTATCAGTAATGTATGAGTCCAGAAGAATTTGTAAAGGATCCAACTGAGACCGAGATGGGAAAACTTGGATGTGCAGGCTGAATTTAGTCTTCACTGTGCTGAAAGGTCTCTTTGTCTTTTAAATGAGATCAATTAATATGACACTGCATAATTATTTTGATTGGTTTCTATAATGCATAAAGATCCTCAGATATACATGGTTGTTTATTACATTAAGAAATCAGTTACCTTTTAATTTAAAGTAACCTTATGATCCTATAGCTTAAAAGATTCTAAATGATACTTAAACTTAGACTGACTTGTCATAAGCGGAGTTTGTCTTCCATTATTTTGGATTATTTTTTTGGCCACACCAGACATCTCTTTCTTGATGTCCTTGCTGCCGTCTTTCTCGGGATGAAGGGGTTTTGGTGTCTCGATGGGGTACACCATCTCTTACCAGTTATACGCAGGCGTCTGTTACTGCAGCAACTCCGGCCACACGGGTAACGTCAGTAAGAATGGCTCAGAGAGGGTCGTCAGACCTGCCCATCTTTACTTTCAAACTTTTGGGGTTTGGCGACACCTAAACGATAGAAATGCGCACCTTGGTAAAGGTACATTTACACTATATACAGGCCAAGAATAGCGGAGACTTGATTGTAATCGTCAGAAAATATTTAAAAAGATAAAGTTTGTGACAGGACAAAAAACCAACAAAAAAGGCGTCTGCGTCCAGCGAAGAGTAGGATCAGCCTGAGCATCCGCCCAGTCTGATCAGAGTCTCCGCTGTCCGCATGGGGATAGTCTAGACCCTTAGCTACCATTTTAGCGCAAAGCAAAGACTCTCAGTAGGCTGGGCGTACATGCCACTTTGTTTTTTTGTCGTGTTACGGCTCAAATAAAGTCTCCCATAGCCTATTGGTCATAACGATAGTGCGGATTAGAGGCCCACTGTATCTTGGGTCAAGCATATGAAAAGCGGAGCCCATCCCTCTCCTTTCTCTGCCTCATCCTTCCCTGGTTTCAAACAAGCAATACCCATTTACTGCTGGGTTGGTTAAAACAATATTTCATTAATCAAATTTTAGTACAAAGTATAGACAATATGGACCAGAATTGGATCTGCTGGGTTGACAGAGTTTTCCAAGTACCGGCTGGCTAAACCTGGACTCCGACCCGCGACCATTTGTACCACAACCTCTCTAACCACACGATCAAGTCACCGCTCTATAAAACATTATTGTCTGATCTTCCCACATGTGACAATTATAGTAGTTCAAGAGCAGTCTGCTCCTAAATGAGCCACGTGCTCTCGCCCAAACTGAGTCAGAAAGTGCAAGACTAACTTGTACAGGCTGAAGTGGATTGTGCCCTGTTTTTTTTTTTTTTTTCTTAATTCTCGTTACGATGCTCCGCAGGAGGTTCGGCGGAATGAATCCATAGTTGCAGTCCCCTGCCACGATTGTGGGCTGCTATGATCGGGAAGGACTTAAGCTACTTAATGGCAGAGTTGCTTCCAATTAACGCAGAGCTGCTTCCCATGAACGTGTACCCATTGTAAATGCAGAGTTGCTTCCCATGAACGTGTACCCATTGTAAATGCAGAGTTGCTTCCTTTGAACGTGTACCCATTGTAAATGCAGAGTTGCTTCCCATGGACTTGTACCCATTGTAAATGCAGAGTTGCTTCCCATGAACGCAGAGTTGCTTACCATGGACTTGTACCCATTGTAAATGCAGAGTTGCTTCCAATGAAAGCAAAGTTGTTTCCCATGTACGTGTACCCATTGTAAATGCAGAGTTGCTTCCCATTGACTTGTACCCATTGTAAATGCAGAGTTGCTTCTCATGAACGCAGAGTTGCTTCCCATGGACTTGTACCCATTGTAAATGCAGAGTTGCTTCCCATGAACGCAGAGTTGCTTGCCATGGACTTGTACCCATTGTGAATGCAGAGTTGCTTCCCATGAACGCAGAGTTGCTTCCCATGGACTTGTATCCATTGTAAATGCAGAGTTGCTTCCCATGAACGTAGAGTTGCTTGCCATGGACTTGTACCCATTGTACATGCAGAGTTGCTTCCCATGAAAGCAGAGTTGCTTCCCATGAACGTGTACCCATTGAAAATGCAGAGTTGCTTCCCATGGACTTGTACCCATTGTAAATACACATTTGCTGCCCATGCATTTGTTAAACAAAATCATTGGAAAATTAGTTCGGTCACTTTTAACAAATTTAGCGCTACCTTGTATCATATAATATAAGGACCAAACTTTTTTTTTTCATGCATTAACATTTTCAAGGTCCCGAGGGAGCTATTGAAAACCGAGGCCGAGGTTCCGAGAGAGCTATTGAAAACCGAGGCCGAGGTCCCGAGAGAACTACCGAAAACCGAGGCCGAGGTTCCGAGAGAGCTATTGAAAACCGAGGCCGAGGTCCCGAGGGAGCTATTGAAAACCGAGGCCGAGGTTCCAAAAGAGCTATTGAAAACCGAGGCCGAGGTCCCGAGCAAGCTATTGAAAACCGAGGCCGAGGTCCCGAGGGAGCTATTGAAAACCGAGGCCGAGGTCCCGAGGGTGTTTCCAATAGCTTACTCAGGACCTGGCAAATGTTAATGCAATGAAAATATATGTTTGATTGCTATTATTGCATTAACTCAATCACAGTGCTACAAATATTAAGAAAATGTTCAGGTACTATTTTTGTCTCATCGCCATTACCTACACGCACTATGCATTTCTATAAAAGTCCTCAATTCAGGCCATGGTCAGCTATTATGAATGTTTGGTCAACCTTTAGCAGCAACTCTTATGTCAACATCATGTTCACAGGACTTTTTTACTTCGATGTCGCCTGCCCTTCAATTTTTTACACTGATATTCGAATCTGTATAATCTCGCATACAACGAATAGTAAAATAAATATGCTGATCTGAGACTTTGGCCCGCAATATCTATTGTTCCATTCTCGCAGCGAAGTTTATCACATGGCGTCGCTATTATTCAGTGGATAACGTCGTGTAATAAAAATCGTATGACCATACGTGTAATAACATATATAATGGATCTCACACGAGTGGTCATTTCATATGAAATTTATGAAACGAGCCTTCGGCTAATTTCATAAATTTCATATGAAATGACCACGAGTGTAAGATCCTGTTTATCATATGACCCTTTAAAATGGGCGTTTAACGCCTTCAAACTGAACACCATTTCAATTTCAATATCTCTTTTATTGAAAATGCTCATAACTCTTGGACCGCTTGGTATATTTGCTTCAAATTTTGTATACTAATGTAATTTAACATTACCCAGCCACTGGTATGCAAAACTTCTTATTGCACAACCCGCAAGTTTGCACTATAATCACTGTGTGAGTCGGTCCGTCCGTCCGTCCGTCCGTTATCAGTTAGCGAAAATGCTTATAACTCTTGAACCGCTTTCTTTATTTTGATAAAATTTTGCATACTTATACATGTCAACATTATCTAACGACTCGCATGCATTACCTTCTTTTTTGATGGACGAGGCTTTGCTGAGCACAAATTGAAAATTTACGGCCAAGTAGTGAAAATGCTCATAACTCTTGAACCCCGTAGTATATATGGTTCAAATTTTGTATACTTATGTATTTTAACATTGTCCAGCCACCGGCATGCAAAACGGTGACGAAAGTCTATACAGTATTGCACGACCCACAGGTGTGCACTTTAATGGCTGTGCAAGTCCATCAGTCTGTTTGTCCTTCCGCTGTAGTCAGTGAGTGCAATTGCTCGTAACTCTTAACCACATGGTGTAGTTTGATGAAAATATGCATCATTCTACAAGAAACGACCAATTTCATTTCCATACATTCCTTCTGGCACCAGAAACTGATTATTCTACATTCACCACGGGTTGTGCACATTACCATCTGTTGATTTAAGTATAAAATTAAAATCTTATGCACAGACTGTGAAACAATATACCACCAGACAATCACTTTTGGCGTGGTTTAAATTCTGGAATGGAATGGAGTGCAATGTAACTATCTCATTCACTTCTTTCCATTGATTTGGAATGCTACTCTTACAGAAAAGAATTTACTACCCCGTCGGGAGCGATTTCTTTCCTGTAAGAAAACCATCATCTCCCATTCTGGGAGCAAATTGTACCAAAATAGATATAGATAATGTCATCAATTCATATCCATTCCACCCCTTTCCTTTTCATGGTTTTAAACTTTGCCCTCAGATTCACAGACAGGTAATGACATTTGGAGAAACCAATAAAAATTGATGAGATAACTTATCTATGTTAGTCAAATGACACTTTATGGCACTTGTAATGTTGCTTTGATTAACTCAAGAATTTATGAGAAGAGTATCATAATGCGGAGCCTGCATGTAAGTTACCAGGCGAATCTGCCCACCAAATTAACATACAGATTCGACTGGAGCCTGGCTACTTTTCAGCATAAAAAAGCTTTTAAATAGCCAAACTTATTTCAAAAGTCTCCGATCACGTAACGTCTAGAGCTAGCGTTTTTGGCGCGAAAACACACAAACTGACTAGACCTAAGTTCGTTTGGACGTTTATACTGACAAAACGAACTCGGTTACCAAGGACTGTTTTCTCTTTAATCGACGGCTGAAATAATAAATTATGTTACATTAGTTTAAAAAAATCTATGGGCCCATAAATGTGCCTTAAGATTTTTAGTGCCGAAATATTAGCGAAAAAATCTAATTTACGTTGACGTCAGTGCATTTTGCGTCCATTTTTCCTAATCTTTGAACGCAAATAACTCGAAAATGAGCTCGATTTGGTAGCCTCTTTTCTTCATATTCGGGTGTAACGCAAAATATACACCTGTACAGAAAAAAATCCATGGGAGAGCCCATTACGTACATTCCACTTTAAATGAGCATTTCTTCTTCTTCTTCTTCATCTTCTTCTTCTATCATTGAAGTACAGACACCTCAGAGAGGCGTATTATCGTACTGGCGCGTGGGTGGCGCAGGAACAACAAAGTGAAAGGTCTAAAAGAGGTGGGGGATGGGTGCAGGGGTGGCGGCAGAGGGGGAGAAAGGGGATAGGAGCCAGGAGAAATGGGAGCCGGGAGAAGGTGGAGGGAGAGGGAGAAAAGGGGAAGGGAGAGGGAGACGACGAGGAGAGGGAGGGAGATATGTATGGATGGGCATATCCTTTCAAGAAGCAAAGAAAATAACGGTGCGATGAAAAGTTTGTTATTACTGGTTATAGAAATTTGAAGAGTAACTACAGGAACTGACTGAATCAGATCCCAAACCCTATCCCCAACATCAAAGGGAAAGACTGACAATGACATCCCAACAAACAATAAATTACAAGTGATAAGCCGAGTCAGCAGCTCTTTCCCAAACAGGTGGCAACTCAGCTATCTTTACTGAACTAAATAATTTAGACCAACAGAACGGTTACAACAGACTAAGCAAATTATACGAAAAACATTTAACAACTATTTTTACCTATTTTCTATTTTTATTATAGAAGGGTTAAATGAGAACACAATGAATTAAACAGCACCGAACATTAAACAAATGCAACCGCAACGAAAGTACCGCCTTGGGACGGTCAGTAATAACTACTGGGGGTTTAAACCGGTTTTACTGGAAACCTTCGAAACGTTTTAAAACAGAAAAGTTTAGCAGGGTGCATTCAAGAATAATGGGTACAAGTGATGTCAACAAAATGGCAGTGAACAGAATGAATTGCAGCATCAAGTTGTATTAGGAAACAATCTTACGGTAGTAAATTGAAAACTTTTATAAAGTTAAGGGGTGGGGAAGCAGAAAGAGGGCGGGAGAAAGAAAAGACTGGGAGGGAGTAGGGAGAAATAAGGTGAGACAATGGAGAAGGGGGTGTGAGAAAAGGGGAGGGGGAGGGAGAGGGAGACAGACTCCCCCTACACACACACTCAAAGAACTATACAGTGTGGTTCAAATCATCCAGTACGAATCTAGCGAAGTCTGACGGTCTGCACCTCCCTCCTGGAGCTGTCAATAGAGGGGCAGCTCACAACTGTCTGGAAAAGGCTATTCCGTATCCTGATAATGTCTGGAAAGAAGGATCTTTGATACCAGAGAGCTCTTGCAAAGGGAATCAGGAACCTCATGTTATGTCCTCTCGCTGATATGGTTGATATCAAATAAGTGATAGGTATGGCCACGAGGTTATAAACAAGCCGGTACATCATGGTTGGATTTGCCTGGGCTCTACGTTCCTGAAGAGTGTGCCACTGGAGCTGCTAGCCTAAAGTCAGCATTGACTATGCGTGCAACTCTGCGCTGTACCATCTCCAGCTTCCGCATGTTGTCTTCCTCTGTAAAAGGATACCATATGACACTAGCATACTCTGCGATAGGTCGAACTAGGGTCTTAAAACAGAGCTCCTTTGTCCTTCTAGGGCACTGTTGCAGGTTCCGCTGAAGCTCTGGTATTGTTGGCCTTAATTCGAAATCATTTTAAGAGTTAAGACAGATCCACTATATAAACAAAAGCTAGTAAGGGTGAGCGGTACCTTCAAATGACACCAAATTACAAAAGAAAAAGCATATGAGTACCCTTGGGCTGTTATAAGACAGTCAATGTATACCCCGACAAATCTCATGTTTCCTTATTTCAAGTGAGATTTACAGGTGCAATTCACAACCTCTCAGCCAAAATTGCCTTGTTCATCTTCCCCTCTTTGGTAGCTCTAATTACTAAATTATTGAAATGAATACTGGAAAGTGCAACATGTTTTACGGATAGTAACTACAATAATTAGCCATCGCAAAGGCTCATAAAATGGGTAACTGTAAGTAAATCATTCAAGACAACTGCACTGAATTGAAGTAATAATAAATATGAATGGAAAATTATAATAGAAAATAAAGAATTTGAGCTTCAACTTAGTAGCAATAAAAAGGGCAGACCTTAAGGTAAAGCTTATGACTGGTACTTAACTGCTGGTGGTAAATCGTGCGCGGTAACAATCAACATCAGGTTGATCCAACATGTGCTATTTGCTTTGAATATTCTGAAGACTTAGAACATTTCATACTTACTTGTAAGGCATTAGCAGACGTTCAAAAACAATAGTTGTAGAGAAAATTCATTCGATTCTTTTAAAATATTTGGGACAGCACTGAATTTCTATATCGGATATAGAATCGGCCTACAGACGACTCTGCTTCGCATTACATGGAAAACGTTCGGCTGTATTGGCAGCATGTTAATAGCTTATTAGTGATCACACTCATAAATAAGGTGGGGTGCAGGATTTATAATTACACACGATTTGTGGTTCTCCAAACAGTGGAGGGAATTACCACCAACAACAACAACCACCACACACTTTACCAAGATCAGATGTTTGGACTTCTTTTTTTCATATATCTATCTATCTATCTATCTATCTATCTATCTATCTATCTTCGTACACTGCCTCCGCCCTTGCGAGTTTTCTTAGCAGGGTCTGCGCGTCATTTTGAGAAAAAGGATTGATTAAAAGCAGGACAGTGAGATAGTCTAAAGATGACAGGTTAAAATATAGTGCGAAAAGGATGAAAGCCATAAAACACACATCATGGACTGATCAAACAGAACAAACCTAGGATAGGGTCTAAAAACAGATAAAACCTAGGTAAAACAAGCATTTTATGCTTAGGCTTTGGGATGCTGCAACTCTCCGATCGCGGCCTTGAACAAGTCAAGACTTGGAGAAATTACAACAGTTTCTGGAAGGGCGTTCCACTGGGCAATTGCCAGGGGAAAGAAGGAATATTTATAGGAATTCTTGTCTGTTTGAATTTGACGGAATGTCATAGAATGGCAGTATCTGGATATCATATGGAAGGTTTGTATGTCTAAGTTTACTGCGTCGCCCTCTATTGGGTGTTGTGCGCAGGGTGCAGGGTCTTTTGCTGTATCTCTACATTTACATCTATATTGTACGCGCCGTCCATCATACATGAATATTATAGCAAGGGAATTGCAATCTAAAGGAAAAATGGAAACTTACGAGACGGGGAGAAGTAAAATGAAGACTTGATAGAACGCCTGAAAATGTGGAAATATTGGCCTGATGCGTGTTCAGGCCATAAGTCCCTGCCCAGTCTGGCTCCCATCGGGGGTGCCATGGCCCAAGAAGTCCCCGCCAGCACAGCACTAGGAAAGCACCAGAACCTACTTACATTGATTATGGCAAATCACATTTTCTATAACTTCTTCAGTAAAGGTTTATGACTTATGTATATCAAAAAGTCTTGAGGGCAGTTAAAAGTAAAAAGTATGCAAAGACCAGGAACTGAAACAATCAAAATCAAAATCCAGCCCTCAAACCATAGTTGGAAACAACTAAGATTACAAATAATCAAGATACAGAGAACATATGGCCAACCGAGTGAGCAGCTTGTTCCCAAAAGGTGGCCACTCAGCAACCCAAACCGAACCAAAAATAATAAGAACATACATAAGGTAAAACATCACAGAAACTCTGACACCAAAAACAGGCAACAGAGAACCACAACTGAACTACCGCCTTGGAACGGTCAGTAATGAATTACTGGGGGGCTTAAATCGATTTTACAGGCCCAACCTCACCCTCAGTTTCTGAAGTGGTACAAAACATTTAGTTGGTTGTTCGGTTCGCATGATAACCCTCTAACTCGTCAATGAATCATCACGGTAAACACATGAATAAAATTTCAACACCATGAAGAAGCAAAGACGAGGACTCAACAGATACAACGGGCCGTCTGACAGGTGGAGATCCCTGTCCTGCCAAACGACCCCACTGGAAATCTGAAGCAAAAGAAGGTCACCAGTTGAGCCCCGGTGGACCAAGCAACAGACAAAAAGGCTCCGGTCCCAACCAACTAAAATATATAGCTTTAGGTCGGGGCCATCATAGAGTCTGACGACCGATCCCCCGGTGTGCAATTAAAGAGTGCAGCAAAGTTATCAACCGTGATTGGGTTAATCACTAAGCATGCAGACTGTCGCATAACATTTAAATTATAGCCAATACGTTTGTGACGTATTATTATTTTTCGGAATTGATCAGAAAAATCAGTCCTACCCTTAATCTTTTTGGATTTGTATACTAAGTCACCATAAAATTCTGGTTCCGATAGGCCTTGGTGTAAAAGAAATTTTAATCCGACATCAAATTTTGAAACCAATTCATGGTGTCTGCGATAGAATTTAGAAAAAGCCTTTCTAAGCTTATGATACCGATAGCCCTGTTGAAGAAGTTTAGCAGTTAAACATTTATTACGAGCATTAAAGTCATCTACATGACTACACACTCTAGCAAATCTTATAAGTTGAGAAATATACACTCCATAAGAGGGACGACGTGGAACGTCACCATCCAAAAATGGAAAATTAACTATATCAAAGTCAAAGTCATCACGTTTATCATAAATTTTAGAAGATACAAAACCGTTAGAAATAGAAAGATGTAAATCCAAAAAGGGGGCCTCGGTATCTGAAGTATTAGCTTTATTCAATTTAAGTTCAGGTAGATAAATTTGGTTAACCATGCTTTCAAAATAAGGATTATCAATATTCAGAAGATCGTCTAAATATCTAGAGGTTGAGTTAAATGCCTCAATGATATCAGCTTGATTATCAACCGAAAGAGAAGTCATGAAATCTCTTTCATAACAAAATAAAAACAAATCGGCCACAAGAGGAGCACAATTTGTACCCATCGGAATACCAACAATTTGTCTGTATAACTTATTACCAAATCTGATGTAAATGTTATCTAAGAGATATGATAAGGCGTCACATACATTCTGACATGACCAAAGACTATATCCTCTATATATTTTACGGTCAGTAGAAGTGAAAAACGCTTTATTATCGTTACAGGCAATATAAAGGGTATCTTCATTTTTGGAGAACTTTTTGAAGGCCCTCTCAATCAAATCAACAAGTTTTTCCTTTATTAAATTATGGGGTAATGTGGTATAAAGAGTAGAAAAATCATAAGTGGACAAACTAGTCGCACGGAACCCTCTTGACTTCAGTTTACTAAGTACTTCACCAGAACTTTTTATAGACCAAAACATATTTTTCCCTGACCTCTCATACACTGTCTCATAGTACCAAATGACACGAGATTTCACAGCAGTGAGGCAAGAAGTTAATAATTTAGATAATTCTGTAGTAGTACAAAACCATTGTTAGCACCAACCGATTAAGAATAACCAGATATATACATGATTTATATATGCTAGAACTTCTATTACATATATATTCAATATAGTATGGTCACTGCGGAGCTTTTGATACTGATATTCATTTGCTTATCTATTTCCAGCTTTGATGACGTGTATAATACAGGTTGTGTACCAGCCTAAGATTGTGATATTCTAGTTTAGCCAATTTCTGACCATTCTATTTTCTGATTTTATTTCTCACACCATTCAGTATAGTATCGTACAATTCAGAATTATCTAATCTTTATGTATAACTGGTAGTTCATAGGATCTGCTTAGACTAAACTCCGTTCATTTATTCTGAAACTGGGTTTTTCGCTGCTCATCCTTTTATAATCTAATCAGTCGAGGTAAGACTGTGCATAGTGATAATGCTAGACTTCCGCCGATTTCTCATCACTGTGTCCTGTAACTCTGCCTTTCGTAGGATGCTGGGCTAACCTGCACAAAACTGCAAATTACAGATTTTCAATCCCAGACTAAGTCCATCGGACAGGTTGGAAACGCCTTTTAATACCATATAAAGTGCTCGCTATAAATAGTTTCGTGTTCGGGTGGGGTTAGTATTCTAACACATGCTCTGCGCGTGCGAAATCAGTCAGCGTGACAAGAAGCTTGTCATCCAGGTAATTTTGCCTCAGTTCGAAAATGATTACACCGCATAAATTCACTCTGGACAAGGTTTTCAGTGTTTCATCATAGTATCGCTACCGACAAACAAAGTCTAAACGACGTCATACCAGCGTCAGTGCGACGTTATGACGTTATTTAAACGCAAATATTACAGCTTTCCGCAGTATGTAATAAAGTTCTAAAGTTCCAAAACATTTACATGTATTACGAATGTTGTGTTAAAACTGCAAAGTTAAATACAAGGACAAACGGAAAAATCGTGTACCTCTCAAACGTATTACAGCTCCCCTTAATCAGTCTATTCCTTCTTCTTACCTCACCCCCACTCTAAAAAAATATGAAATAATCTCCCCCACACTACCTACAACCCCTACCTTCAATTAGTCTACCATCCAGACTCCCACCCTTCGACATGACCCCTTCCCAAACCCACACCTCCTTATTCAGTCTACCACCGCACCCGCCAACCTAGTCTCTAGATATACACCCTACAGCCCACCCCCGCCCCCACCCCCACACACCAACCCTTACTTCTTTTCAAACTATTCCCTCGATTATTCTACCACTCCAACCTCTACCCTGCGACACGAACATATATATACGCAATCGTCGAACCTTACGGCTTGCGCAAACAGGATGCAATCTAATCAGAGTCAACTGAAAGTCGAAGTCAACCTCACAGTACCTAGTTAAGTGAAAGCTACGACACATGTATCTGAGTCTTCCCTGTTCGTACAATACAAGGGTACCTTTTCACAAGCGTGCAAATCTTTAATTGCACGAAACTGTATTCATATACATTGGCGTTCAAAGGGGATGCATGCGTGCGATATTTTCTTTCGTATATACGCGAGAACTGATCTGGGCTTTTGCTTTTCGCACATCTGATGTGTGGTTGTGTGGACACAGAGGCACATAAAGTCTTTAGCTGACTGGTTTGAGATTTTCCTGTTCGCAGATACAGTATGCCACATTTTTGCGTGAAAGTCACCATGAGAAAAATGAAAGAGAGAAAAAATAAATGCAGGTACGTTTATGGGCCTGAAGTTCACTTCTGAGTCGGATGACACAACTGTCCCGTTGTTTATGTGTATACTACTTTTGATAGCTTCCTGATAAAATATGACACAAACAAATACAAGTGTTCAAAATATGTTAAAAAAACTGAGCCTGATATTCAACCCTAAAATCCAGAGTTGTCAAAACTGAAAAATGTAGCTCATGAAATAACTTGGTATTTTTTCCACAAAAGACGATTTCTTTTACCGGTTCCCGTCGAGCGATACAAGGTAAACAGAAACGGGCAAGGTAAACAGAAGCGCCCCCACTCTTTGTATTTTTACCAATTAATTCAAGTTATGAAATCGCAATTAGGTCATTTTAGTTGCCAACTAAAATGACCCAAATAATTTCTAAAACCTTTTTATATGAAACTCAAGGAAGTTTTACATAATTAAACCTGAAAAATAGCGGTCATTTACAATGAGGAACCTGTAGTGAGAGGCCGAGCGATACCTCTCCACAAACTTTTTTCATACGTTTTCCATTGATAGAGCAATTGGGGCCTTTAAAAAGTGTCCGAACTTCAAAACGCGTTTTCTTATTCCTGTGATATGTTGGGAGGACAACAGTTATTACCCAACTGACCAGCGTGATGCCCACGTGGAATCTATCTGAATATGTATGACTTTAGGCTGTCAATTTTCATCAAATGAACTTAGTTTGCGGACTGGTTTTTAAAATTTGCTGTTTCGTGCACGTAACTGCAGCATCAGACGCCAGGCTAAGATACATAAGACCTTTATGAGAAATCGGCGGAAGTCGAGCTTTATCACTATGCACAGTCTTACGTGGATTGATTAGATTATAAAAGTATGAGCAGCGAAAAACCCAGTTTCAGAATTAATGAACGGAGTTTAGCTTCAGTCTAATAAATTATATTGTCATAAAATAATGTAAAATGTATACAACTACAGGAATGAATTTTCTGACAGCTGAATTGATTAGACTGGGTGGGATTCGAGAAAGCCATACAGAAGCATTAGATTGGAATAACGTCTGTCAATTTTCAAATGTTGACATAAACCCAGCTGAACCTATTCAGATGGTCAGTGAAAAATCAGATTTATATCTCTGTGACTAAAGTCATTTATGTAATGTGTTATATGGAAAACTAGAATATCAGTCTGTAAGACAAATTGGATGATAGACTAGAAGTCTCAAAAGTGAAAATAATAATAATAATAATAATAATAACAATAAATAATTTAATACATGTAACTAAATGTGACCATGAGTGGACTCATGAGAGATTCTGCTAGCTGGTGTAAGTAAACAACACAACCAAGCCATAACCAGCTTGCTCATTAGACCATGCTCATCAGGGCCTCTATTGTTTACGTATGTGGTACTGTTATCCTCGAACAGCACTTATCCAGGCAAAAAACGACGATTAAACCAGAACAAAAATATCGGTTATCCCAGAAAACCGGTCTTTCTTTTCGAGTATTTTCTTTTAGTTTGCTTTGCAAAAGCTAGTACTTGTATGCACTATTGGGCCACAACAGGATAGAAAGAATTAACAAACCGACATGTATGTCTAGCATAGAGTGAGATCAGCCTGTCTGATCCGTCTTCGCTGTACATGTCCGAAAGAAGAGACATTGAGTTCTTCCGACCGCACTGCGCATCACATGGCGAATAGTTAAGTGACAAGATGTCCCAATTCGATGCGCTAATCTTAGTCATCGGCGCGCGTCATTTTTTTTTATATACAACGGCTCTATTTATTTATTTATTGTTAATTTGTAACAGCAAAACTGCAAATGTTCGAAATGTGTCATAATATAAGCTGCACTTATATTAATAATATGTTAAATAGCATGTGCTATAGGAAAATCAAATCGTTTCTTTTTTATGACATACACAATGAAATTACAATGATGCGTGTCGTTTAGAAATCTGTTTTATGCCATATCGGAGAAATAAAGATGCAGATCAGATTTCGCATCTACGCCGTCTGATCAGCACCTAATTATTTCTGGCCATTTTTAGCCTAATACATGCTGTTGCTATATGCGAATTTTCAAAACACTAGCCAGCGTAGCCGTGCAAGCTGGTTTGAATCTCACATCGTCGGAAGCGCTGAAGACAGGTTTTCTGCTCTGTAGCTCTGGAAGGCTAGTTTGTTTTGTTTAACCAGCGATGATCAGCAGTGTCTCAGGTTAGACTATTCCCAGTGCGATCGAACGGATTTTATAACATAATCAAAAATGAAAAGCAGAAACGCTTATCAGTTATAATGTCGCATATATCACTACTCTCTCCCTTTTAATTTCCGCTTTTGTTTCTTTGCTCATTTCAAAGTAACAAGATGGCGAAGTTTTCGATGCTTTTTCTTCTGTTATTTTGCCTTTCTATAGTTCAAGTGTTCTGTGCTGAAGAGAGAGATGAAGGCGACAAGGTGTGCTCTTTAATTATGTTATTTCTTATCTGCATGTCTTTATACGACCCCCCCCCCCCCCCCCCATCACACATATACACTCCCCACGCTCAAACTCCAACCCCTACTCCCGCTTTTTTCGTCAATTAAATTATAAAATTATAGTAAAAGCCGCACTCATTTGAGCCCACAACATATCAAACCAATAAAATGCGTATACGCTCAGCCAAGTCTCAGATCAGCCTGGGCATTCACTTAGCCTGATGCGAGTCTTCGTTCTACGATTTAAGACCCCATTGCTCTATCAAGTATGACAAGTTTTATTATGAGATCCTCACTACAGTTCTGCCATTGAAAATGACCGTGATTTGCCAACTTTAAACAAATGAATCAGCCATGATTTTCACTTAAACGAGTTTTGTAAATTTTATACCTCTAGGTACAAGCTCGCAGAATATCCTTCAGTCAAGGTTACTATTTTTAGAAACACCAAAACTTAATTGCCTGTAAAACCATATTTTAGCTTTCAAAGTGTAATTTTATAGTGTTTATGCTAAATTCACAGCTGCAGCTAATATTTGGCAATACAATCCGTCATAATGGACTCTTACACACGGTTTGTTTAAAGAATCAAATTTAAGGTCTTGCTGCCTAAAATTGTTCCAAAGTGTAGTTTGTTCCCTAAGGTATTTAGATCATTTTACACACATGTAGTTAGCAACTAAAATGATCTACTTTCTGTATCATAAATTGGTAAAAATACAATGTACAAGCGTGGATTTCTATTCGGTACAGTTCAGTTTCATTCTCGTTATCCCGCCTAGATTTATATATAGCATTGTTAGACGGGAAACCTGGAAAGTACATTTTGTTTTGCTGAGCGCTTGTCATTTTCAAAAACGTCTTCCTTATACATTTAGCCAGTTATCTTACTCAATATACGCACATCAAGCCACATTTTATCACATAACAATCATTGAAGATCATTGAACTGCCTTTCATAATGATATGTGTCTAGGCGTTTTGGCCACTGGCAGGCCTATAGCGACTTAAAGGGACAGCTTATTACGACAGCAGCTTTCTTCACACGCACAGCCAATAAATACATTGTCAACAATTCCAGGCTGCTCTGCGCCTTCGCTGGATGCACTGGCCATTTAGTTTGTTTTCTCATAATGGATCATAATGCGGCTCATGGGGGTGGTCAGGTGGTGCGATGGTGCTGCGTGTAGCTTCCAGTGCCGTGTCGTCCTACGGATTTGGATAATATTAGGCAAGGACCTACTGTACTTGCAATACGTGCGGGTGGGGGTTGTTTGGACATTTTTAGCTCACCGGAGCCGAAGGCCCCGATAGGCAGGCTCCGTCGTCCGTCCGTCCCCAATTTTAAACGACTTCTCCTCTAAAACCACTGGGCCAATTGTAACCAAATTTCATATGTAGCTCCAGGGGACTTAAGAACGAAAAGTTGTTCAAACGGTCCTGGTCACATGGCCAACATGGCCGCGACGCCCATATATGGTTAACAACTATAAAATCTTCTTCTCCAGAACTAATAGGCCGATGGCCTTGAAACTTGGTATGTAGTATCGGGTACGCAAGTACTACCAAGATTGTTCAAATTATGACCGTAGGTTGTTTTTGACCTCTTTTACGGTAAGGTCAAATTTGGTCTCAGGTGCTTTATATGGGAAAATGCTAGAACATAATATTTCTTGGAAACTGTTGAATATGTTGGCCTAAAAATTGTATATACATTCATCTTAATGAGTACATGGAGATTTGTGAGTACAAGCGGTAAAGGTCATTCTTTGGCCTTTGAACCAGGTCTCATATTTCGACAATTTCAAACTCTCTCCTTAAAAACCATTGGGCCAATTGTAACCAAATGTCATACAAGTATAAGCTTTTTCAAAAAGCTGGCGACCGTTCAGCTTTTATTATTGGTAGAATGGTTTCTTGTCATACTGCTGCTGCAACGGAAAAGGGGAGAGCTATTCCACTGCAGAATCGCTACAGAAAGTAAAAAGACCAGGAATTAATACAATCAAATTCCACATCCCGCTCCCAAAACCAACAGGGAAAGAAGTACACACACACGGAAAAATTGACACAGGTTCAGGAAAGACACGCACGGTAAACCGAATGAGCACGCACGGTAAACCTGACATCTACGATATTGAGAGCTGCGCGGCGCTCTAATTTGTAACTGCACTGACCTATATCAGTCCTGTATGATATAAATGGCACCGGAGTGTATCTTGAAGAAGAAAATCATAAGTCTGCTCTAAATGAGCCTCCGGGGATGGCCACTCCACCTCATCGAGCATATCACCACTAGTTGTGTTGCGCCATCGCCTACAGATCCACCTATACGTCTTATACAAATTTTAAGGACAGGTCTGATGTGTAACCGACAAGTCCACTGTTTGCTAAGGTTGATTGCCCATTTCAGCCCAATTTAAACCTATTCCGCTACAGCTGACTGCTTACTGATATAACACCTTATCATGGCAGCTTTAATATTAACAGAAGCCATCTCTGCAGCAGATGCCATTGTAAGCCTAAATTAAATTTATTTTACCTTCACTGATTTGACTGTCATCAATTTGGCACGAAGGTGCTGGCAGAATGGGAACTACTACTGCAGTCCCTGAACAGTCTGGTCTTGGTCTACAGTGTTTTTGCAGTGTTTATGCAGACATTCCTGTCCGAATATTTAGTGAAGTGGTGCAAGTTTTACTGATCTTTTTGGAAAAATTAAATACCTGTAAGACCAAATCGTACCTGTGTTTATATATCACTTTGAAAATCCAAGTATATGCATGTACATGGTAAACAGTAAAATGAATAAGATGAAGAGGGAAAGATATCAGAATTCAATTATGTCTATGCAAAGAGATAATTACATTAATAAGCATCAGTTCTGGAAAGCCTAAACTGCCATGGTGAAAGTCAGACAACAAGTTTTTATAGTTTGCAAACTGTTTCTCAAGACCTTGTATTGCTTATATACTAAACAAAAATAAAAACTTGACGCTTTTTATTGCTTAACTCCGGCCAACCTAGCAAATATGTAATAATATGGACTTTTTGGGTTGGGCAGACGTCTGATTACTTAGATCATGAAAATTTATTGGTTAATTTTTGTCCTGTTGGGAGTTATCTAACTTATTCCTATTTTAATAATTCAGACCACAACTTTAATTTGCGCATGCGCAGAAGAAAGTTTTCTTGTACACAATAAACAGTAGTTCCAGTAAGCACAGAAAACACTTTTAATACTAATGTTAATTGTAATCACAACCTGAAAATAACTTTCAAATACTCAAAACTTTCAGATTATCTTCCTTTGAATCAAACATATAGAGATTTTTTAGATGCCATAGTTTCTATGCCAGTGCTTCTTTTTTGTTATTTTCTTCAAAATTTATTTAACTGCCTTGCAAACTCAATGTCTTCATTGCCAAATTTATTTGAAAGCCATTTCTTAGACTGCCATAAAGACTTTAATGTGTAATGGGAATTCCATTGAAACTAAATTTCTGACTTTATAATGACGTGGACTGAGGTTTTCGTCTGGTCCTCAGGGCCTCCTAGTCAAGCGTACATTGGCATAACTTTAGTCAATGAGTCCATACAGATTAGATTTTATAATGGAAAGGCATTGCCAACAGAATTTTTGTCATTTAAGCAGACTTCAACAATTTCAAATTCGGTCATTGTTTGGTTTTGAGCATAGAAAACAGAAAAGTACCCCCGTGCTGTTTACAATAGCCACAATATTGCTGTATCTAAAGAATCTTGAATTTTATATGACCATGATATTAGAAAATGATTACTTTTTCTTAAATTAATATAATTTTCACGTCTCACCTTTTCCCGACTCAATAGGACGAAAAATTGCGACTGTCAAGTTTATTTTTGCTGAGTATATGTCATTTATTCAAGGTCTTCTGAATAGCTGTTTTAGGTCCAGTTTCCACAAATATCTAGTTTTAGTTAAGAACCAGTTTCAAATATTTCAACAGCAGAGTATTAGCATTCGAACCATGAAGTTCAGAATTTGGCCTTTTCCATGCTTTAGTTTTAAGGCGTCAAAGGATAGCTTCTAAGCATGTATTTACGCACAACTAGCCAGTTAAGAGATTTTGAACAGGGCACTGATTGCACATGCATACTTATTCAGGGAATAAACCTTACCACCACTGAACTAGAAAGTGTAAACAGTTTTTAAAAGTCGTAGAAGACCTGTAGCTGCTGTTCTCTAGACCTTCTCAGCCTGCTAAGACTGAGTTAAAAGATGAGGATTTCAAAATACCGTACATGCGATAATTTTTGAGGTGTTCCTTTTTCCGTGGTATTTCCCGGTCACTTAGAAACCGCGAATATTAAAATCTCGAAATAATTTCCTGTTTCTAGCAAAGTATCTTCAGTAGACACAGTGTCTATATATTTTGTTTCTGCTTGCTTCGGCAAATTCTGGTACTTTTCACTTGAGCCAGTTCTTTCATTAACCTGCGGCCCTGCAGCAGGTTAATGGAAGAACTGGCTGAAATGAAAATGAACCAATTTTGCTTTTTGCACATGTTGCTTACCGCGAAAATAAAAAAATCGCGAAAATTAATGTTTATTATTTGCCCAAAAACGCGAAAATTTGAACACGCGAATATTACCGTGCATTCGGTAGCTGATGCACTCAAGTTTAGATTTAACCATTTTAGCTCACCTGGGCCAGCGGCTCCGGGGGAGCTTATAGGATGGTAAGGCTCCGTCGTCCGTCCGTCAACAATTTCAAACGACTTCTCGTCTGAACCCGCTCGGTCAACGTCATTCTTTGCCCACTGACACAGAACTCACGTACTTTGACAATTTCAAACTTCTTTTCAATCTTGGGCCAAAATCTTCAAAATTTTCCATAAAATCTTGTGTTCTAGCATTTTCTCATATTTGACGATGCCGTAAAAAAGGTCAGGGGCAACCTTAGGTCATCATTTGACTAATCTTGGTATAACTTGAGTACCAAATGCTACATACCAAATTTTAAGGCAATCAGTCAACTCAGTCAGGAGAAAAAGATTTTTAAATGTTTGTACCATAATGCAGCCATGTTGGTCATATGACCTGTACTAGTTGAAAAAAGTTTCATTCCCTCTGCCCCTGCAGGCTCTATATGAAACTGGGTTGAAATTGCCCAGTGGCTTTTGAGGAGAAGTTTGAAATTGTCAAAATGTGAGAGTTCAGGGTCAAAGATCAAAGAATGGCTTTGACCTCTTGTACTCACAAATCTTCATGTACTCATTCAGATATCTGTAAACACCAATATTTGAGCCAAAATATTCAAACTTATCTATGAAATCTTATGTTCTAGCATTATCCCATATTTGACCTTGCCGTAAAAAGGGCAAGGTCAAAACAAGGTCATCATTTGAACAATCTTGGTATCACTTAAGTACTTGATCCTACATACCAAGTTACAAGGGCCTCTGTCAAGTTGTTCGGGAGAAGAAAACTGTTGAAGCTTTTATACCATATAAAGAGCATGGCGGCTATGTTGGTCATGTGGACCGGACCTTTTGAACAAATTCTGTTTCCCTCAGCCCCTTGAGGCTCTCCATGAAATTTGGTTACAATTTGCCTTGAGGCTTTTGAAGAAAAATTGAGATGAGAAATAAACAGTGCTTATTTTATTCACGGAAAATTTATCAGTAATGATATAAATCACATGTATCTTTAAATAATTATTCAAATACACGTTGATGCAAAGTACATAAATATCTGGTGGGGGCAGCAACTACTCAAGGAGTGTACCAGCTCAAGTATATTTCCCAGCGCTGTTAACTATAAATAGGTACAATATGTCATTAATGGTGCTACCCGTTACCTGTCCCTGTATTGTGTCAGGGGCGGGCAACCCTGTCTACTTTTAAGTTGCAACGATGAGAAATGAAGAGTGCTGATTTTATTTACAGAAAATTTATCAGTAATTATATAAATCACATGTATCTTCAAATGACTATTCAAATATACGTTGGTGCATATTACATAAATATTTGGGCAGCAACTACTCAAGGAGTCCCAGCGGTGTGAACTATAAATAGGTACAATACGTCAATAATGGTGCTACCCGCTACCTGTCCCTGTATTGAGTCAGGGGCGGGCAACTCTGTATATTTTAATTGCAACGATGAGAAATGAACAGTGCTTATTTTATTCACGGAAAATGTACCAGTAATAATATAAATCACTTGTATCTTTAAATAATTATTCAAATACACGCTGAAGCAAATTACATAAATATTTAGAGCAGCAACTACTCAAGACGTCAGCATTCTCAAGTGTGTTTCCCAGCGCGGTGAATTATAAATAGGTACAATGCATCAGCAAACGCGCTTCCCATTATCTGTCTCTGTATTGTATGGCTCCTTGAGTATTGTATAAAGCTAGAAAGAAGCACAGGCAGACTAGGGAAACGTTTGTGGACGTTTGCAATGTCGAGACAAATGACAGAGGTCTCAGATTTCTAGAGTTTGCAACCTGTAACAGCCTAGTACTGACAAACACCCTTGGCACTGACAAACCATCAAGAAGATTGACATGGCACAGCCAAGATGGGAAACACCACAATCAGATTGATTACATCTTGGTGAGCAAACGCTTCCGATCAGAGTTTAACATCCGTAGGACAAGGGTATTTCCTGAAGCAGACATAGAAAGTGACCATGACCTGGTGATGGTGACCTTCCGAGTTCGTCTGAGGAAGGCCTGAAAGCCAAGGCTGCCAAGACTGAAGTTTGATCTTGAGAAGTTAAGGGAAGTTAAGGGACCCTGATGTGGCATGTACTTTTCAAGCAACAGTAGGTGGAAATTTGCACCACTCATTGGTCTAAGGGATGAAGATATTGACATAGCTACCATGACTACCACCTACAATACAGAGTGACTGATGCAGCCAGTGAGATACTTGGGAAGGAACGTCGCAGGAAAAAGCCCTGAGTCACCGGAGATGTTCTCGACCTCTGTGATGAGAGGAGAAGTTTGAAGAAGCAGCGTAATAAAGCAGGAGGAGCAAAAGAATATAGGGAAGCAAACAAGAGGATTCAGAAGATTGTTAAGAAAACTAAGGAGGACTAGATAGCTAGTCAGTGCGAGGAGATCGAAACTTGTCTGAACAAAAACAACAGCAAGAAAGCATACCAGCTGGTGAGGGATCTAACTTCAGAAAATCAGGGTAGAGCAATCCAGGACAGGTCTAGGAAATGCCTTACAGAGGAACAAGAGATTCTCAGCAGAGGGACAGAATATTGCTCAGAACTATACAACCATGAGACTCACGTTGACAATGCGGTTCTGGACTACAATCAGCCCAAGAAGAAGATTAACAACCGATCCGTCGTGAGGACGTTGAGATTGC
This sequence comes from Ctena decussata, assembly GCA_963989385.1. NCBI lineage: Eukaryota > Metazoa > Mollusca > Bivalvia > Lucinida > Lucinidae > Ctena > Ctena decussata. The sequence continues at coordinate 61,906,797 of OZ022509.1, forward strand.
AGTAGCAGCACTAAAGCAGGGGAAGTCTGCCGGAGTTGATAATATACCAGCAGAACTTGTTCAAGCTGGAGGGGAGACCATGATTGATTTTAACAGATATCTGTAACAGGATCTAGAGTACGGGAGAAATGGCCTAACCCATGGACTCAGTCGCTGATTATTACACTCCCTAAAAAGGGCAACCTACAGCTCTGCCAGAACTACAGAACCATCAGCCTTATCAGTCATATGTGCAAGGGCATGCTGAAAGTCATCTTGGACAGGCTTAAACCACAAGCCGAAGAGATAATCGCTGAAGAACAAACTGGGTTCCGAGCCGGAAGGAGCAGCACAGAACAGATCTTCAACCTTTGAATTCTGTGTGAAAAATATCTCCAACATCAGCAGAATCTGTACCATGTCTTCATTGATTTCAAGAAAGCCTTTAAAAGGGTATGGCATGCAGGCTTATGGGCAACCATGCGGAAGTACAATATCAGTGCAAATCTATTTCGCACCATTGAGCAGCTCTACTACAAGGTTACGAGTGCAATCCTGATGAATGGTAGCGCAGGAGACTGGTTCAGAACAACAGTTGGAGTAAGGCAAGGATGCCTTCTGTCACACACCCTCTTTAACATTTTTCTTGAACGGATCATGTCTGATGATCTGGACGAACATGACGGAAAGGTTAGCATAGGCGGCAGAAACATTACCAATCTGCGTTTGCCGATGACATAGATGCTGTAGCTGAGAAAGAGCAGCAACTAGAAGCCCTAGTTGAAAGTGTCGACAAAACCTGCACAAGTTAAAAGATGTATATCAGTGCTGAAAAGACAAAACTGATGACAAAAAGCGCAGATGGCATCCAGAGAGAGATCAAGGTAAGAGGGCAGAAGATGGGTAATGTGACAAGCTTAAATACCTTGGAGCACTTGTTTCAGATGATGGCTAATACAGGAGGTTCTCTCAAGGATTGCACAAGCCACTTCAGCTCTTACTAAGCTTAAACCAATCTGGAAAGATAACATATATATTGGATCAAAGGTGAAACTTATGCGCTCCCTTGTCATTTCCATATTTCTGTATGCCTGTGAATCGCGGACCTTGACAGCAGAGTTAGGGAAAAGAACGCATGCGTTTGAGATGAGATGCTACCGAAGTTTACTGAACATTACGCACAAGGACCATATAACCAATGAGGAGGTTCGCAGAGAGATCCAAGCAGCCATTGGAGAATATGACGAACTTCTTACGCTGGTCAAGAAAGGGAGACTAAGGTGGTTTGGCCACGTCTCAATGTATTCTGGTTTAGCAAAGACAATTCTACAGGGCACAGTGGAAGAAAAAGAAGAAGAGGTAGACAGAAGAAAAGGTGGAACGACAATACTAAAACGTGAAGAGGGATAGATTTCACCACTCAACTAGGGCAGCTGAAAACAGGACAAGGTGAAAAGGGATTGTTTTGAAGTCATCTGTGGTGCCCCAACGACCTAGTAAGGTTATGGTATAGAATAGAATAGTATTGTATCAGGCGCGAAAAACCCAGTTTCCCAGTGCCAGAGGCGTGCCACTATCTACTTCGTTATTATTAAATTGCTAATATGGTGCCACTAAGTACGTCTTCCTTAAACCTAGTGAGATTAAAATACCAATAGTCACCTCTGCCTACCATACTTAACAATGGGATGCCACCAGGCAAATCTACCTTCTCCAGTGTCACAAAGTACCTCTACCTGTCTACTCTTGACAGTAGGCTCGTGGGACATGACTATGTGTTGTTCTTACTCATCCAAAATGATGGGATCTGAATTGCCATCAGTGGTCCTGAGACCTGATTCTTTGTTGCTCTACAGTCATCCATAATACTGGAACATGATTCTGAGTTAGTGTCCAGTCATCCAAAACCCTGGAACCTGTCTCTGCGTTGGTATAGATATACTCATCTACTGTCCTGGGGCCTTACTCGCCTTGGCCTCCAGTCATGCATTGTCCTTGGACCTGGTTTTGTGCGTATCTACAGACCTCCAAAGTCCTGAGGTCTGACTCCGCGTTGTTCGTCAGTTATCCGTCATTCCCAAACCTTGTATCTGACTCTGCATTTTTCTACAGTAATTTTCAGTAATTTAAACTGCTTTGCGTTGGCCTAAAATCATTCTCTCCTGCAATCTGACTCTGCTTTAATCTACAGCCACCCACAGTCCTGGGACCTGACTGTGTTGGTGGGACCATGGTCCATAGTAATTCGCAGTCCTTGTACCAGACTTTTCGTGAGCATACAGTTTACTCACTGTTCTAGGTCATGACTCTGTATTGGTCTGCGGTCATCAAAAGTCCTGAGACACGACATTGCATTGGACTCCAGTCATCCACAGTCTGGGACCTGGTTCGGCGTTGATCTAGGGTCTTTTGGGATCTAATTCTACATTCATTTACAGTCATTCACAGTTATACACAGTCCTTGAACCTGACACTTCGTTGGTCTACAGTCATCTACAATCCTGGGACCTTATTCTGCCTAGGTCTACAGTTACCCACAGTCATGGAACTTGACTGTTCGTCAATCTTCAGTCATCCACAGTCCTGGAACATGATGCTCCGTTGGTCTATGGTCATCCATAATCTATGTCTGTGTTGGCTTAAAGTCATCCCTGTAACCTGACTCTTCGTTGGTCTACAATCATCCACAATCCTGGGACCTTACTTGGTCTACAGTCATCCACTGTCGTGGAACATGTTTATTGATCTACAGTCATTTTGTCTTGTTCCTTGACTGTATTGGTCTAAAATCGTCCACATGCATGGAACCTGTTTCTGCGTTGGTCTACAATCATCCACGGTCCTGGCTCTTAGTTGCTTTTCAGTCATACACCGACCTTGAACCTGAGTCTTTGGTCAACCACAGTTCTAAAACCTGACAGTGCGTTTGTCTACAGTCATCCTTAGACCTGTGACCTGACTCTGTATTAATCGTCAGTCATCCACAGTCCAATCACCTGACTCTGCTTTGAACTACAGTCATCCGTTGTCCTGGAACCTGACGCGGCGTTAATCTTAAGTCACCCACAATCTTTGGACGTGAGTCTATCTCTGTCCTTATTCCCAAATAATCCTGGAACATTGGCCCGGGCACGAACGTACGATATTAAATTGCCAGGCATATTTCCCAGGTGATTTATACTTGATATTTACCAGCCAGCTATTTTTCCAGTACATGTCTGTACTTCACCTCGTGGTTGCATTGCATTAACACTCATGAATTTTCGCCACTAATGCTACAAGACACTCCCTGAAAATCAGTGCCCCTTGGTGTCTTTGTAATAGTTAGCGCCTTTGTTTTTGTTTTGTTACAGTCGACTTTTATTCCAGAACATGTCTGTACCAGATAACAAACAACAAATTATAAAGTTATTTAAGGAACTTAAATAATATGGAATACTTAGGAAAGCCCATTAAAACATAAACAGTTTGGCTTGTCTAAATATAACCAAGTAGGCATACAACGTATATCAAACGTTGACTCTGGGTTTAAAATAGGTTGGTCTATTTATTAAAGTGGAATATATTTGATTTGCTTATGTTTATTTAACGTTAGTATTCATCCTTTAATCTACATTTAATATCAGTTAAAAGACTATTATGATGAGAACTTCATAGTTTAAGCAGACTTTAAAACGTCTCCCCGTACATCATCATCAATTAAACCGAGTCTGCTATTTTCTATTCATTGCTTCCAAAGAATCTTACTTGTCACAACATATTTAAATACCAACATTGATTATATGCAGATATTAAACGTTTAATAAACTTTGAAATAAGGTTAATGGCTCAACAATTCCCGGCATACATTGTACCTACAGTATATATGGGTTGTCCTCTACCAATTATCGTCAGCAACCTGTGCGTTAAGAAGCCATATACACTACATACATCAAGCCATTGTGTATTTATTTATTCTACCGCTTGAAGAGCACAAAGACACCATAAATGATGCTGAGTTAATTAAGAGGTATTTACTAAGTATACTACATTGTCTGATGCTATTGTTCGGCAAGTATAGAC